>JAJFZO010000579.1:2415000-3015000 GCA_021397835.1 Moringa oleifera
AGATAGTTATCATTCAGAAATCTCTGAGTATAAAATGGACAAAGATTTGTTAAAAGTACCCGATAATTAAGACTACAAGAGCTGCAACCAATAATAGATACTGATAGCACTTGTGCTTCGATTTCTTTTGCCTCACATTATATCCAGGAGGAATGTATTTGCTGCTTACGTATCCGTATTGAGGACGGAGTAGAAGAATGAATCCAAGAAGAAATCCAGAGATGAATCCTCCAATATGTGCCGAATTATCCACATTAGGTAACAGACCAAAACCCAGATTTAGGGCAATAACCACCAAAAGAGTTGAAAATGCTGCACACTGCATAAGGTATCAGTTAATGCCTCATCTCACCTCTCAGAAACCAAATCACGCATTTTAATATATAATATGGTACCAGTCCACGAATCAGTCACTTCATTTCAATAAGAATTCCTAATACTTGCACTAATTAAAGAAGAAGCTACCTTGTTTTCATAGATGGTCCAATTGGTGATGAGCTCGGAAAGCATAGCTCCAAGCAGTCCAAATAGTGCACCTGATGCACCAACTGATATGGTTGCTCCTCGCCCTTTTAGACTAAGACAAGACATCAAACTTCCACCAAAGCCAGAAAGCACAAACAAGACTCCGATTTTCACTATCACAGAGAAGTAACTGCGATCAGTCATCATCGATTGTGTAAATTTACATTTCTTATGTTTATGTAAGTTCAAGTTCTTACAAAATCCAAATTCTTGCTCAAGCCGGATTCCAATAAAGAGAAGGCTCAACATATTTGCTACCAAATGGATAAGTCCAGCATGAAGCCATATACAGGAAAGGAGGCGCCATGCTTGACCCTGACGAACAAGTTTAGGGTCGAGTGCTCCTAGATCCCGCAGCCTGAGAAAATGATCATAGATCGAGGTTACTCAAATGGGAAATGCAAGCTTTATTGCTTAAACTACACTATATGATAATTGATTGACAGAACGTATTTCAATGCATAGCCTACATTTTATCAGATATTTCTTACATATGAATAAGCATTCACTTTCCCAACAATTGCAGAGCATAACTCTGATCTCAATATATTTGAGGTTTTTAGAATACTGTACTATGGAAAAGATAAAAAAGAAGTTCGTCAACATACAACAAAAAGCATAGGATCAGACTCAAGGTAGTGAAGGGTACTCATGGAGCATGGTTCATGTGTCTTATACTGTTTCTTATTTTCCATTGTCAACATAATAACTAGGTTGTGGGTGTCACCCAGCTTAATCTTTGAAGTCATTTGTAATCCTTTCCTACCGATACCAAGAAGCAAGAGGTTACGAGAACAAAGAGAGATATCTCATGTTGGGTAGGGCACAGACCTTCTATACATAAAACAAAAGGAAAAGACCCATACCAACTAAGCTAGTGTGTACAGCTCATGATATACATTAGATATTCCTGACAATAACGAGGCCATGAAATTAAGAACATACTCCTAATGGCTCAAAGAAGTTGTCCAAATAAGAACATCAATGCCCAGATTGATAAACTATTCATCCCAAACAGGTTATATCCTTGCCAAGTTAAGAAGTGTTTAACCACAAACAATCTCTTAACAATCCCATCAAATAAGTGGAAGATTAATTAAACTGTGAAACATGATCCTGTCATAATGTGAAGTGTTTCCAATGCCAACAAAAAGTATCCCATTCAATAGTATTTAGCATCCAGAAAATTGCCAATTAAAAATGCCTCTCAAGTCGAAGTATAACAAGTTACCATCTCGTCCCAGGTCATGACAAGGAAAACTCTAACTTAAATCCTTTTTATGGGATATTCATTTGGAAGTATGCATATACAAACAAGCAAGTGCTTTTGCAGAACTGCCACCTTAAACAATGAGCCAATGTAGAATACAATTTGAGTAATTGTTTATGGCATAATTTCTGACAATTAAACTCTATATTCAAGCTTTAGAAATGAAGCCAACCGCAACATTCAGCAAGAATAATATTAACTTGAATAAAATTTGGTTTTGTCAGCTCTAATTTTCTTCCCAATGAAATTTCAATTAGCAGGTTATCCATTTCAAAGCAAGTCCTAATTAACCACGCAGTAATGTGAAAGAATGGTTTACTTTGTGTACAATTGTCTCAGCTCTTAGGAGAACACCAACACCGTAATTTAGAAAATTACTACCATAAGTCTCGAAGGCGAGCCAGAATGTTATATTAACCTTTTTCATTGCTCAACTTTCCCAGAAAACAGAAGAAAGGGGGCCACTGAAGAAAAATGAAAACAAAGAGAAACAAAAAATCAAAACTCTTGTGAGGAATAGAACAATGCTTACGTAGAAACGTCAGGGCCAAGCAGAGGGTTACTCTTCAAGGGTTCGAAGGAAAACCTGCCCAGATATTCGTACAGAAAGCAATTATTTGGCTCATTCTTTGAAGGGCAATTGTCCAGGTACATGGTGTAAACAAACAAGCCGGTGTCAGCTAGGAATATGAGAGGGACAAGCCAGGCGAACCATGTTTTGGGGGCCGGAGGGAAAAGATACTGTGGTGGCGGAGGCATTGGCGGCCTCGACTTATGTGGCCCTTCCTCGATGTCGGCCGGCGGTCTCCTCCCCATGTCGGTGAGGAAGAGTGCAGGCTGCGGCCAGGCAGACGATTTGCGGTGGTATTGCTGATGCTTGGTGAACCCAAAGAGAGGAAGAGAGAAATGAGGACAACGGGTGGCAAAGGAAGGAGAGTGAGCAGATGGGTTGCCCAAGTTAGGTTCTTTTCCCGCTACAAAAACTTTGGCGTGGAGCAACAACTAACCCCAAAACTGGCTTCTACCCTCACCCCAAATGGGCCAGAAATTTAGTCTTTTTATAACAGTAAAATTAATATTAGTAATCTAAAAATGTTGAGCGGAGTCTCTAATCAACAAACCCTTAAAAAAAAAAAAAGTGATACAAAATCTCAAAACAAGCATAAAGTATAATTAAAGAACAAGAAATAATCAAACTAGTTAATAGCCTAAGCTGCATGAGAGAATGGAGACCAGGTGCTCCACCGTGTGTCAGCTCTGTTAGTGGTGCTTCTGCCATATTAGGTTGGCAGCTCCTCCGCAAGAGGTGGTTGTTTCGGGACTGATAATTAACTTATGAGATATATATATAATCTTGATTCAAGCCAGTAAAGTATAATATTTTACTGATGAAACATAATTTTTTTAATTTTTATAAAACAATATTAATATGAATTTTTAATTTATGTTTTACGATTTAACAGCACCATGAAAAGTTTAGATTTTATAGACATAATTATGAAATTCTTTAAATCAAATGGCTGCTTTGTTATCATATTATATATATGTATATATTAAAAATAATGAAAATAGTTGATGTGGATATTATTTTTTTAGATATATTATAATATATTAATGATTTTAAAATTTAAAACTCTATTAATTTGATATTCTTTATTAACATGATTTTAAAATTTTATGGTATGATATACTCATTTTTCCTTTGCTAAAAGGGCATACAACGTACTCATGCATTTCTCTTATATTCAGGAAACCGGTGTAACGGCCCAAATTCAAGCTAATTTTTAATAGTTAATGACTACATTAGAAGTAAATTAAAGTTTCGTCGGCTTATCGAGCTGAAAAAATTCCAGTCTTCTATCAGAAGATAAAGGTGTATGATCCTATTTAATTTCTTTCTGATCTACCTTGGCTTTAACTTTATACCGAAGGGGTATGTAAAGCTCACAACTTTATTTTGAATTGAAGCTGCCATGAAAAAAAAAGATGAAAAGGAGGATTCATATTGAAGAAAGCAGAAGAAGGACTGTCCAGCTTCTTTTAGCAGAAAATTTAATTATATATTTGTGCAAAATTTATATGTACAAAACAAACAAATTTGTCAATCCCTACATTCAATCTAGTCCAATAAACAGAGAAATTTCAGAAGAAGGCTAAGAAAACGAAAGCCAATACTGGTACAACAATTCATTATCTAAGAACACAGTGAAGTGAACACTGAATAGGAAAAAAATTGGACACTTCCCGGGCCACGGCATAATCTAATAGAATCATGAACAACAGGCTATTGTCATGATTCAGATTCAGATTCTTCATCAATTCCATGGAAGAATGGATCTTTAAGGAGTTCAGCCGCGCGGAGGGTCTTGCGCGAGGCTGACCAAGGCACTTCTCGATGAATGCTTTCACTTCTGGATCCTTAATCTTGCTCAATGACTTTGGCCTCACCCCAGATGACACTCTCTTATATATCTTAGCGATGCTATCACACTCCATATAGGGAATTTCCACTGTCGCCATCTCTAGCACACACATCCCAAATGAGTATATGTCCACTTGTTCTGTGTAATCCTCTTCGTATAGCTCTGGGGCCATGAATTCTGGTGTCCCAAGAACTGAATGTGCTGAATGACTCTTCCCGACTATGGTAGCCAAACCAAGATCACCAATCTTCACATATTGAAAATTAAATTGGTAAGGGAAGCACAGACGTCAATATCAGATCATGCCATTTCGGGGCATAAGTGATGTAAGTTTTATTCCAGCTTAAGTAACATACGAGTCATATGGGCTATTGTTTTCCTTTTCAATGCTTTTTTCATGTCTGCCTACTATTTCTAGGCAACCAAACATGCAAGGAATGGGAAAATAAAGCAAATATGATTACCTGACCGGTGTTGCCATTAACAAAAACATTGCTGCAGTTCAGGTCCCTGTGAATGACACAGGGCTGATGCCCGTGCAAATAATTCAAACCCTTTAAAATCTGCTTGGACCATTTCTTCAGTGTCTTCAATGACACATATCTGTGCTTCTTCCGGTATTCCCTCGTATTCCCGGAAGTACAGACCTCGGTTATGAAATTTAAGATGTTGTGTTCAGTGTCACGCCTAGCGCTGTAGAGGGAAATGATGTTCTTGTTGGTCAACCTTCTTAGCAACTGAACCTCCAACAAAAGGTTTTTGATCATGGCTGGATTGTTGCAGAAGTTTCTGAGCTTTACTTGGTTCCATGCAACTTCTATGCCTTCTTTTTTGTCGAAGGCTCGGTAGACCACCTTCACCGCACCAGAGCCAAGCAATTCACCGTACCGATCATATCGACAGGTGGGATCCATCTCAACAAATGGCTCCGAATCCTTAGTGGACGATGGGCAAGGTTTAACCTAGGCATCTGTACGGTGAATGAAAGCCATGCATTAAAAAATAGGATCGTTTTGCTGAGAAAATTAAATTATATAACTTTAAAAAAAACTAATAAAAATAATAAATACTAATTCATACAAAGACAATAAAAAGAAAAATAACAACAGGAAAAAGAACACCAAAAATAAGATATTTACATGGTTTCACAATATACCAACATTCATTGAAAAAAAATTAAAAAAATCTACGGTATATATTAAAAAAAATCTTACTATTTGAAAAACTTCCTAAGACTTGAGATCTTTATTACTCCTATGATGCGCACTCTTTTTTCTTATAAAGAAAAAAACTTATTAACCTTAGAAAACTCCTTAAGACTAATTTTTGAGGCCTCAAACTTATGGCACTTGCCACTTATTTATAATACTAAGTGTTAAAAACTATAACTATTATGTCTAACAAATAAGAATAAATCACAAGATAAACACAACTCTCTATCTTTTAATTTTTCAAATGAGATCAACTTTTCAGACTTTTCAATTTAAAATTTGCTTAAAGTTTAGTTCATCTCTCTTAAGTTAATCCGGCCAGATAGATTTTAGAATACATGCATTTCAAAAATGTTTGTTGATAAATCTATAAATAAATAAATACTTTTATAAAATTTAATTTTTTATTTATAATTTTAAATAAATAAAAAATATATATTTTATAAATTAAAAACTTATCTTTTTATTACATGCAAAAACTTATTCAAATGAGATCGATTTTTCAACCTTTTTAATTTAAAAACTTGCTTAAAATTTGGTTCATCCTCTTTTAAATTAATCTACGTAAATTGTATAAAGCATCTATTTAAAAACTATTTTTTAATAGTTTCGAAATAGAAAAATATTTTTATATCATTCATTTTTTATTTATAATTTAAAATAAATAAAAAATATCTTTCATAAATTAAAATATTATTTTTTATTACATGAAATGTCTTATTCAATTGGGAATAATTTTTTTTAAATATCTCAATTTAAAAATTTGTTTATAATGTACTTAATCCTCTCTCAATTCAAACTATGTCTACATTGTATTCGTTCTAGTATATATGCATTTTCTGTGACATGAAAACACAGCTTTATTGCTTCAAATTGTTTACTTGCATGTTTTTATTACCAAAAGACATGTTAGGATCCTTAATTTTGTTAGATGATGATTTCGACAAGTTATTATGGTTTTAAAGCATATATAGATTAAAAATTAGTAACTTTTACAATCTAGTATAATTCATGGCACAATTGTTAGATAGATTTATGAAAGCTATCTCAAATGCAAAAAGTTTTATTGTTAGAATTAGCAATGGAAATCTTTAAAAATGATCAAGAATTTTCTTAATCCTGTTAACTACAAGGGAATCACATGCGATATTCAGTTGAAAATTTCAGTTACAAACAAAGTATCCCATTTGATCTTCACTCAGATGATGACAAGAATGTTGACATTTAAAAATTACATGATTAAACAAAACATTCTAGAGAGATCACATTCAAATTTGGTTGCTTGCTACAAGCTAACCACTAAGATACATACGCATGAACATGCTTAATAAGATTATGGGTTGATGTCCATAATTAGTAATATTCTAATGCAATGTTGTTAGTTTGTATCTTGACTTTTGATAATTGTTGCTATAGATTATAACCTCAAAGTACTACTCATCTAAGCCAAGAAAGACTTTTCTTTCATACTTTGGCAAAAAAGAAGATGACAAAGTATCAAATGCTTTGAGTTATCCTTATCTATAACATGTTAATATCTTAAATTCACCATGTTTTGACGAAAAAGGTTATTATGAGAATATTGATGCTCCATCAAATATTAACACTCAATATTATGAGTGTGATCCTAGATTACGGTTTTCAATTGGGATGCATTCCATGGACAAACGTGATGATATTTAGAAGCTATATGTTCAGATGGGATCATATTAGCCTATCTTTGCCAAACACACTCAAACTCAAGATGAAAAATAAATTCTTGGATTTCAAGCTTCTTGATTTGATAAATTTATGTAGCTTGAACATTTAGTAGGAAAAGACAAAGCATTTTGTTTTCCATGTTATCTCTTTGAGAATCATTCATCGAAGTATCATTTTTTTAGAAGCGAAGGTTTTAAATTGGAAAAGGGTGGGAGGTCAAAAACGTTAATGCAACATGAAGGAGATATTGACTCACATCATAGATTTGCCATAAAGAGTTACATGAACTTGAAAAATTCATCTAAACACATCAACACAACTATAAGTACATTTTCTTTAGAAAAACATTTGTGAAATAGATTACGGCTCAAGGCTTCATTAAAGGCTGTGAAATGGTTGGTATTGTAAGTATATGCTTTTAGGGTTCATCATGAGTCAATCAATTCTACCAATTGTAGAGATTTTCTTGAATTGGCAAAGTTGCAAGCGTAACAAAACATTTTTTTTGGTGGTTGTACTAGAAAATTCTTCAACAAATGCCAAGCACACATTATTTAATATTTTGGTTACTAAATTTTTTTGCTAATGGTGTACAATCAAAGATCAATGATGACATTGGTGATGTCAAATTTTGTATTCTTATTGATGAACTTGTTGATGAGTTTAATAAAAAGTAGACAGTGGCCATATTTTTGTATGTTGATTTTAACGGATTAGTATTTAAACTTTTTTTTAAAAGTTGCAAGTGTTGAGGGCACAAGAGCTAAAAGTTTTAAGAATCAAATATGTAATATCCTTAATAGGTATGATGTATCAACTGAAGATTTACAAGGTCAAAGATATGTTGGTGTTAGTGACATGCAGGATGAATGGGATTGTTTATATGCTTTGTTCATTGAAGATTATCGATATGCTTATTATGTACATTGTTTTGTGCATGAACTTTATCTTGATTTAGTTGTTGAGTGGTAAAAAAAGTGCATGTTGTGTAGTTATTTCTCTTAAAATTGAATTATATTTTGAACTTTGTGATTACTATTTTTAAAAGATGTTTAAATTTAAAATCTATTCAATAAAATAAAAACATAGATTTGATTACTTCAAGAGAGCTTGAAACTGGTATAAAGGTTAATTAAGTTTGCATTTTTTGTAATGATTTGCAGCTACTCGATAGAGCTCTCATTTTAGTTCTATCAAAAGGTTAATTGATTTGTTTTATTCTAACATTTAAAGTTTACTATTCTTCAAAATCAACACTACATTTTAAATTTTTATATTAACATTTTGTTCTTCGCTTTTGAATTGAAATTTAATCATTTCATGTGTCTACATAACATCTCAATTTTATTTATACATTAATTTTTTAATGATATTTTTGAATGATAATGTTGGTGTTTTGATTCAATCAAGAACAATTCAACCATTATAAACCAAGTGTTACCATTTTGTAAATTTTATTTTATTTTGTTATTCTTTTAATAGATTATTTTATATATTTGTTTTAATTATTTGATTGTTGTAAATATTATCTACTAAAAAATATGAATCTGAATATGAACAAAAAAAAATCCGAAACACTTTATTCAATTATAAAAATATATATACTAAATAAAATTATTATTTTAATAAACAACATACAATAAAGAATTTAATTGAAGAAGAATCAACTCAATTAATAGATACTAGTAATTAAAATATGACTAGTAGTAAACTATATAACTCTACACAAGATTTTAATGAAGAACTGACAATAACTTAGAAGGAAACGAAAACAATGAAGAAAATAAAAATCCTAAGCTTATTTCAACTAATATTTATGATCCAGAATAATGAAATAATATATCAATAAATTTAAGTGATTTGATAGCAGAAACAGATCACATTAGAGAAATTAATTAAGATTTTTTAAAAGATAAAAACTCTAAACATTTCTCCACAATTCATTATATTAGAAAATTATCAATGGAGAAAAAAATGATGAAAAATGACTAGTATATTCAAAAGATTTAGAGAGTATTTTGCTTTTATCGCAAATTATTTAGCTTAAAATACCATGTTAGTCAATTAACAAATAAAAGTTATAGAGATTGAAAAAGTGTTGATTGTTACACTTAAAAGTCAAGTAATGCACATATTACTAATTTGAATAATTGGGTTGATTTAAAAATAATATTGAAAAAAATAATAACAATTGATAAACACGTGCAAGAACTAATTAAAAAACAGAAAGAACATTGAAGATATGTCCTATTGAGAATTATTGATATTGTAAAATTTTTTGTAAAAACAACTTGGAATTTTGTGAAAAAAATAAAAAGGTGTGTTAAAATAATAATAAAAATTTTTTAGGTCCAATTGAAATGATTATTAAGTTTGATCTAATTATTCAAAAACTGTTAAACATATTAAAATTGATAATATTTATAATCGTTATCTTGGTCATAATAGATTTTTTTTTTTTACAGTAGAATCATGATCATAATACATAAAATGATTTGATAAACATATTAGCATCTTAAATGAAAAATACAATTATAAAAAAAGTCAAAAAAGAGAAATATTTTTTTGATTATAATTTAAATGTTATTCATTAAAGACAGATGTCTCTCATACTAGCACATGTAGATATTTCAAAAAATTCAATAACAAAAAAAATATATATATTTTATAAAATTTTTAAAGTTGAATGACATTTGGGATCGAGAGCTTTTAAGTGAATTTATAAATGTGATAAAAAATCTTATCCTTAATACTAATGATATAAGAGGTCAAAGATATATATGATAATGTATCTAATATGAAACAAAACAACAGGGTGTACAAAAAAGTTATTAGATATAAATTCTAGAGCATTTTGAGATTGCTTAGGATCCCGCACCCAACTAAGCTTCTTGTGGCTTTGCCTCTCGTACACACCCGCTATATTTCTTTCTTTTGTTATAAATGAGTGAGCCTCGACTCCAGATATTTCCCAGTAAGTGCCCTAACCTCACTGCTTTAAGACCTCTCTCTATTTCTGTGTGGATTTCTAGGTGTACTGTGGGGTTGTGTGCGTGGGGGAAGAGAAAGTTGTGTGTCGAGCAAGATGGAGAAGCAGGGCACGTGCATTACTAACTCATACAAGCACACTCGCATTTCTTGCTTGCTGGAGTTATGAATCTTGATCAGATCACCTCCTTCAGAAAAGGGTATTGTCTGATTCTCTCCGGCGAGTTAGTTCTTCATGTGCCCATCTTCCCCATCATGACCAGTACTGCACCTTGTTATCTGTCATCTAGTTGCAGTTTCATCGTCCTGGATCGATCTCATCAAACACGGAGACAGACCTGTCTTTTCCTTCTTCTTCATCGATCACCCACAAAAGGATCCCCAAGAAGAAGAATTCATCGGACTTAGGTGAGTTGGAATAATTTATATTTGTGGTAGTTGATGTTATGAGTCATTACAGTTCAAAGTTTTTTGGGTATATTATAAGAAAATGAATAGTTTTTTAGAGATAAAGATCAAGAAAATCTGTGCATGCATCAGTGGCGCCTTGATGAAGAATTTCCAACAATGTGACTGTGGATAAACATTGACTAAATTTCTGGATCAGCTACAGAACTTCAGGAAGTTGTCGTCATCCTCCAGCCGTGAACTTTGATTTTCCACTAAATTAATCCAATCTTTTTTGTTTTTCATGTTTCCTTTTTCATTTGCACTCCTTGGACACAAACACACACAGACAGCACACAGAAACCACAAATTATTTTAGAGTAGAATTCTGATCGGATAGATGCATCCAAGGCAACATAATGCTGTTTGGTGGAGATTAATGAATGTTTTACAATGTTAATCTACTAAAGTTGTATCGGAAGGGGCTATTTTATGTGTTATCTCTAAGAAACTGAACATAAAATATCGTCTTTTTGAGTCTCTTGTCTAATTGGGAAAAAGAGAAGCAGCCCTAACATATTACTGCTATACTGTAGATTCTCCTTAAGCAAGAGCGATGCCTCTTTATATTCTCTCATTCTCTTACTTCTTTCATGTTCTTCTTCTTTCTGTATGAGAAATACTTTGTTCCGGAGCTGCAGAAGTGGACAAAAGTCGGGAACAGCTTGTAAGATAAACACATTTCTTACCAACAACCATGCACCTGGAGCTTGCAAATTGAACTGTATATGTCTTGAAATCATTAAGATCTTGTATGGCATTCTCTTCTTCATCTAATCCTTAACATCAAGTCATGGAATCTCGGTCTTATTCTGTAGGAATAAGGAGAAGCTGGGAAACTGCAAATTGGGTATAGTACAGACTTGCCAGTCTGCCGACAGGTACACCTGAGGGCAAAAAGGCTTGAGAAAGGAACTTGATATGCATGGTTCAATGAAAGCGTGTTCAGAAGAAATTTCCATGTAGCTGATCTTACCCGTCAGCAACTTGCTGATCATGACAGTAGGAACCTTATCTTCTTCATAAAAGGAGCCTTAAATGACGATTCTCATCAAATACCAGAACAAAGTTACTGCATCGCTTCTTCAATTCTGTCCCTCATCAATGGCTCAACCAAGCAGTTACCCTGACCCGCCAGTAGCTAACCCTGTGCAGATCATCCGCCCTCAGTTCTGCTGCCCTGATACCGTCGTTCTCGCAATTGTTAGAAAGGTGTTGACCATGACTGGGGGCAAATTCGTCGTCAACGACGTCAACGGCAACGTGAGGTTCAAAGTTAAAAGACCCTTCCTCATCCTTCGTGATCGCAGAGCCTTACTTGATGCTGCAGGAAATCCCATCGTTACTTTACGAAGGAAGGTTTTTCGTCGTCCATAACATCTTGATCATTCCATTAGATTTCTTGCATAGATGTTCAGATGGTGTATTGGTATAGGTAGAGAGTAGCTGAGGTGTTCAGACAAGTTTTATTTTTGGGTTTTGTTTACGCAGATGATGAGCGTGCATAGTAGATGGCAAGTGTTCAGGGGAGACAGCACAGAGGCCAGCGATCTCCTGTTTACTGCTAAGAGATCTTCGATTTTCCAGCTAAAGACCAAATTAGATGTTTTTCTGGCAAACAACACAGAAGAGGATGTTTGTGATTTCAAGGTCAAAGGAAGTCGGTCTCAAAGATCCTGTGTTATTTATGCTGGAGAGTCTTCCACCATCGTTGCTGAAGTACGTTTCTTAATCGCCTCCATGACAATATCAGTCATAGTTTAAAACATTGTAAGATGGGTTTTATGGAAGAGATCGAATTCTCATGAATTAATTGAATTGATAATCGTTGGATATAAATGCAGATGCACAGGAAGCGCTCAGTTCTCCCGCTGGGAAAGGACCAGTTCATTGTGACGGTGTATCCCAACGTTGACTATGCCTTCATCGTTGCCCTTATAATTATCCTTGATGCAATTAACATGGAGGGTAGTGAGGGCTAGCTCTAGCATTTCATTTGATGTTTCAAGTTGAATTTATTGTCTTTTTTTATGTAATAATACTTCTCATGCTTCTTTTCAGTATTATTATTGCTGGTATATAGCTTGTTTGATTAATGAAAGTGCCCTTTGCTTTTCTTGGTATAACAGTTATGTGTAAGCATAAAGAATGGTTTTGTTAGGAAAGGAAATGAGTCTCCTGGTCTATTAGTTGAAGTGAAGTAAATGGGAGAAATTAAAATAGAGAGACTTATTAGTTTTACAGAATGAATCAGTTTTTCATGGGGTCTCTTGGGCTTTCCTACAGGCTAATTGTATAATTTTATTTGTCAAATATATTTTTGTAATTGTCTCATTTGGTAAAGTACTTGGCATAATGGAAGAGAATGAACTTCACGTGCTCATTTTTTGTCCTTTAACTTAAGTTTTAGTAGTTTTAAATAGCTTCCAAACTTTGAAAACTGCAAATTGGACGTAGTACAGATTCGCCAATCTACCTACAGATAGTAGAGCTCAAAGGATGAAAAGAAGATATGATTTTTCCTGGAAAAGTGAGAGCTTTTCATGAGGAGGTAGCATGGCACCACCATGAAGAAGACAGTACAGGATAACCATGCGTTGTGAAGTCTACTCCCATCCTTCCGGCGACCAATGAAAAGATGTGGACAAAAAACAGTTGTTCAAAGCTCGCTATGATTTCTTAGCGCTCTGTCCACTGGAAATGAATGGCCGGCCATTTATACACGACATTTCTCTGCTCTACTCGTTCAATATCCGTTCCTGACGTTTCATTTTTATTTATTTATAGTACTTCGTGGTGGTACTTTTTCGTTGGCAGAAATAAGAAGGGTACCCTTGCCCTTGTGAAATAGGGAGTTGTCTTATCTGCGTCTATTTTATCCTTCAACTTCCATTTTCTCAGCTGTAATTGTTATCATTTTTTAAAATTTGAATTTTAATGTTATATTCATGACGTATCACTTTGACAATAAATGTTAAATTTAATAATATATTTTAATAATAAATTATAAAAATATTAATATGTAAGTGATATGAATTAAATTAATTACTCATTTATGATGGACTGAAAACATAATTGACTATATGCAGAAGTAATAGGGTTATGATCCCCAGAGAACAATTGGAAGGAGTTAATTGCAATTAGAAAAGTTAAACAATTACTCGGGAGTGGCTATACAATTGATAATTTGACTTTTTTGTTATTTGACCCTATAAAAAAAGGAATATAGTGGGAAGCCTTCGTAGAATCTTTGGTCAACCATATTGATAATGACTATCACCATAGATTCAAATAAATTTGTTGATCTTAAGTTGTTTCCTTCATGATTTGTATGATCTTATTAAGTATATGAACATGTTATTTTGACATCTATCTCTAGTATTTTAGTATATATCAAACATGTTCATATTCATTAGAACTCTAAAATCTCTAAAAAATGGTATAAAAGCAAAATATATGAATTATGATGGATAAAATTAATTATTGTGGTGAGATTAAAAACATCAAATTTTTGTGTTTCACATTTATATTCTGTGATTTCAATTTTACATTTTATTTTGGATGAAAAACCATCGTATTGGAGTTCGTACATCATTAAAGAGGAAGCCAAAAAACTTAGATTACGATGTGCAACTCAATGGGTATCAGCATTTGGGAGTGCGCTAGTAACTGCGTGACTTGTGCTGGGCATGCTGCCTAGTAGCGTTCTAATAAGCGTTGTTGGGCGCTGTGGTACAGTGTTGGGCACACTTCCAACCCTAGTGCGAGGGATGCCCAGCACTGCTACGAGTCCCCCGCAATTGGTAAGTGTTGGGGTTGCCTACTGCATATTGGACATGAAATAAATTAAAAAAAATATTATATGAAGTACTGATGGTGTTCCAGATGCTCTTGTAACGTAATAAGGTGACAATTGATGTCGTTCATGGAGATTGTAATAATGAGAGGAATACACGTGAGGTAGTGCAACCCACCTACATCACTGCAGCCATTAGGGGCATGGGCTTGCATAATGCAGTGTTGGGCTCATCTTGGTACCCCATTACTATATTTATTTTTACTTAATTAAAAAATAAATTAATAAATAAAGGCGTTAAGATTTTCAGTTGATCTTTTTGAGTTTTTATAATGTAATTATTTACGCACATTACACTATAATGATTTAATATAATTACCAAAGTGATAATTACTAGGTAAAATTTAGTGCATTTTATATAAATAAAGTTATATGTTTACGCTAAAAATAATCGACCTATGGGAAGATTACTTTTAAGGTAGATTTATATTATGGCTTATTTAAGGTAAAATTTTATGTATCATGCACGTAATATGTCGATTCAAAAAAAGGCATATTATGTGTTCGACTAAATGATTTGGAGCTATGTTTCACTAGTATCATTGACAAGTTGTAATTTAATGTAAAGATTAAATGCAATGTTGTATTTTGTATCTCATTATAAGCCCATATATGTATGTATATTTGCACCTATTTGAAATTAATTGCTTAAATATATATATGTTTTATTCATAAAATGAGTTTTATTCTTTATGTTGTATAGTAGACTGTATATCTGTCAACATCAACAGTACTCAAGCATTTAATGACATTAATTTCAAAAAATAAAAGAAATATGTAATGATTTTGTTAGATTATTTGGATATGGATAACACATTTAAAGAGGATCGTCCCACAACTCTAATTAATGAAAGTAGCGCTAAGCAGAAGGCTGCATTTGAAAAATGAGAATGGTCCAACTGCATGTGTTTTAGGACCATGAAGTTGTCCATTTTGAAATCCATCGAGAGCTTAATTCTTGAGGAGGATATGAAATCTTTTCTCAAGCGGATTGCTGATCAATTTACTACTAATAAAAAGGTCGAGATAATAACAATTCTAACTAAGCTTGTCTCTATGTGGTCTAGAGGAAAGAAAAACATTAAAAATTGCGTCATAAAGATGTCTAATATGATTGAAAAAACTCAAGACACTAAAGTTAGAAATGTTTGAAAGCATCATTACGCACTTACTTTTAATATCTCTCCCCACACATTCCACTCTATTTAAGATTAGTTATAACACTTAAAAAGAGAAGTAGACTCTTAATGAACTTATTACTTAATATAAATAAGAAAAGGAGAGACTAAGGCATGAGGCATGTAAGACTGCTCATTATTTTGGCATCCACCTTCGATACCCGAGTAAAAAGAGGAACATGACGAAGAACAAGGGTAAGAAACTGGAGACCCAAGGGCTTTAGCTCATAAGAAGCAAAAGAAACAGCATAAAGAATTTGCTTGATTTTTTTGCAAGAAGACTGGTTATATGAAAAAAGAATGCCCTAAATACACCAAGCAGCATGTCAAGAAAGGTTTGCTTTTTAACTTTATTAGCTTAGAAGTTAATTTAGCTATTATGCCTAAGGACACTTAGTGGATAGACACTGGTGTTATTCCTCACATAAGTGTTACTGTGCTGGATTGTCTTAGGAGCTGACAACCAACTAATGGTAGAAAATATATTTATATAAAAAATGGTGAAAAGAGCAAGGTGGAAGTCATTGTTCTATTTAAGTTTTATTTGGGAACTTATGTATTTTTGGATTTAGTGAATACTTCTTTTGTATCATTTTTTTTTAATACAAAATTTGGTTTCCATTTTTTGTTTGGACAAATCTAATTATAGTTGTTCTACTTGAAATACAAATTTTAGTATTTTTTAAAATTTAATTTTGATTGACATTGGTTTCTTAATTAATAAGCTATTCAGATTAAACACCATAAAAAACAAAATAATGCATACAAGTTATAACGATTTTCAAGTGAAAATTGATAAGTGAGAGTTCTTTCATATTGTGGCATAGATGATTAAGTCATGTATCCAAACATTGGCTTGAAAGGTTAATATCACAAAGAATTTTTGAATTTCCTTGATATATCAGATTTTGATATCTACATGGAATGTATTAAAGGAAAAATCACTAAAAAAAGAATAAAGTTGCAAACATGTGCAGTAATGTCTTAAAACTAATACATATAGATATTTATGGTCCATTCCTTAAGGCTTTTTGAAATGGTCAAATATACTTTATTAGTCTCACATATGATTATTCATGTTATGGTTATTTGTACCTTATTCATGAGATGTCACAATCCCTAGACATGTTCAAACTCTTCAAAGCCGAAGTTGAAAATCAATTAGGCAAAAAATCGAGGCTGTGGAATTTAACTGTGGTGGTGAGTACTCTGACAGATATAACGAGTCAAAGGAATAACATCTTGGGATTTTTATTAAATATTTTATTGAATGTGACATAGTTCCTCAATATACAATGCTAGGTAAACTACATAAAAAAAAAATGTAGCTAAGTAATAAAACCGAACCCTCAACTACATCGTTAGAAGTATGATGAGTTTTACTTTTTTATTAGAGTCATTATAGGGTGAAGTAATACATACTATAATTTACTTACTAAACAAAGTACCAATAAAGTAACGATAAAGACCCTTTATAAGTTATAAATAGGTAAAAGACCTAGTATCAAACATGTATGCGTTTGGAGGTGTTTAACTGAAGCTAGGCCATATAGGTCTAATGAAAGAATTGAACTTAAGAACTGTCAATTACTGTTTTGCAAGTTATTCTAATAGATCTAGCTGCTTTAAGTTTTATGATCTTTGAAATGAAACTTTCTTTGAGATGGGCAATGCTAAGTTCATCAAGAATTATGAGAGCACTAAAGTGAGGAATGTAATCTTTGAAGAGGAAAGCATTAGCGACTCTACCATCATTACTACTATTACAACTAATATTGAAAAAGTATTTATTCCTAAAAGAAAATTTTTAAATTTATTATAGTAAAGTAAAAAAATAAATAAAAGTTATAATCATTCATTTTATTAAAATTTAAGGTAAATATATTTAACACCTTAAAGCAAATGACCTATAACAGGACAATTCCTTTACTTTCACAGATATAAACACTAAACAGTGCAAGTATGATATCTATTTTTCGTTAAAGCAGCTCTGTAATTAAATGATTTAAATAAATAATCAAGTAATCGAGTGATTGAAATGATAAATTAATTACATAGAATTAAAATTAGAATAGTTTGATAGAAATAGAGTGGGAACTCTTATGCTTAGGTTAAGTGATAGTAATGTCATTGAAAGTAGATGGATATTCAAGAACAACACTGATAAACTAGGCAGCATAACTAGGAACAAAATAAGATTAGTAACATAAGGGTACACCGAATAGAGGGAGTTGACTTTGGTGAAACATTAGCTCTTGTTACTAGTTAAATATTTATTAGGCCCAGCTCTTTCTTGAATCTAATTGTATGTTAAGCCCCTTTTTATTAAGCCAAATTAAATCTTAGGCTCGATTAATTTTCTGACATAACGAATTGTTTGATTCAATTAACTGTTAGACTCAATTACATTGATCTTTGTTTAGTATCTTAGTACAATTTTGTTTATGGATTTTTGGATTTTGCTTTGTGAAAATTGTCAAAGTACATATTTTGTGCCTCAAAATAGAAATTTCTTACCATTAATTATGTGGCATCAACCCCCGATGCAGAAAAGAGAGTTACCTGCAAAAGGATCATAATTAACACATCACTCTGATGGTAGCCCAAAGAAGTTCAATGCTGGTCTAAAAAAGCACAGTCCAATAATGGAAATGATTGAAGATCAAATTTTAGGATAAAAATTACCCCTTGAGGTTTTAGATAAAAAATTAAGAATATTTTTTTATTGAAATACCTTAAAAATGAATTAAACAAATTTTTTACTTTATTGTGTGTTCATCTCTCAAAATTGAATAATTTTTATTTAAAATTTATTTTTATAAATTTTTTAAAATATTGATAGTATAAATTTTAAAAAAAAAATTTAGTACTCAAAAAAATTATTTATACATGGGTGATTTCATTATTTTTTATATCAGTGTTGTCTGTATTTACCATATGAACTGCAATTTATACATCCACACTTTTTCTTGTTCTGTTGTCTCATGGAGTTATTGGCTATAAATATTTTTTTTTCATTTATTAAAGGGTCGATATTTGGGCTAATTGATAAAGATGTATTTATATTATAGCTATAACCATTTTATTCTTGACTAACTAGAGATTTATTTTATATTGAGGTAATATCCTTTTTACTTGTTTTTAATTATATATTACAATTCATATTGATATTGAGAAGATATCTTAGCATTTAATAATATCATTCTTAAAGTTGTTTTCGAATTGCTAATTGATTCTATATATGTTGTGGCATTATTAAATTTGATTATCTAGACTTTAATGTTGTCATCTTTCTCTTTTATATATGTAGTTTTACTTCTCATATTTCTTATTTGTTATATGCAAAATTCATGTAGAAGTGCTATATATTTTTATTTACTTCTATTTTTACGTAAAAAAAAAATCTTTTCATGATGAAAAATAAAAATAAAAAATGAAGACAAAAAAATACTAGCATATAAGACATCATTATACTTATTTATAAAATTATTATGTAATTTATATAGTTGTTAACTAGTCATATTATATAATATTTGATGTATTTTGTGATATTAATTTGTTGCAAATTTTTAATTTGATAATGTATATATTAATTATGTTTTGAAATAATAAACATTTTAAATGTGAATCTAATATTAACTAATTTTATTTTATTTAAAATTTTGATTGAAAAAAAATGGGATTTACTCAATTACCAACTAAATTAATCTAAAAAAAAATTCAATTTAATCAATTTTTATCAATATTCAATTTTTTTTTATTTTTTTAACAATTTTAATCAGTTTGATTTTTAAAATTTTTAAACCGGATAATGTTTCTACACCATGAAATGAGGTTTATCAGTTCGACAAAATCAATTTTTAAAAGATCAAGAGATCAAGGTGTATACACCTACCGGCGTGCATGATTGAATGAAGATTTGATCAAGGGTCAAGCATATTAACCTGAGCCCGACAAAGAGGTAGTGGGCCTACTTATATGCGGTCGAAGAGCAGCCTCGTCGAGCCAAGGACCAAGTAAACCTAACAATCATAAAGAAGTCCAATCTATGACTCATTGAAGTTCTTGATATTTCTAAGGCAATATAGGCCGCCAAATCACGCAAAAAATTAAAGCTTTATCCTTCACTTTCATGGTAAACAAGGGAATGATGAGAAAGGTATCCAAGAGCCCACCAAAATGGACATCATATTACGTCGTTTAACCCTTACATTGATCTTTCAAGTTGACTCGGTCTATGCACCCCTTGTCTTATCAACATTGCCCCTACTTATTAATGGATCACTGCAACTTGCAACTAATCATTCAATTGGGTATGCTTTTCTGAGCAACCCTGGCTCAACTTGGCTTTCTTTGAACTCACAGGACTTGTTGGTCCTTCATTTGCGTTCTATATAAGTAAGATACTTCTCAGTGACAGCATCTCATCCATCAGAAACGGTGAAAGATACCTCTTAGTGACAGCATCTCATCCATCAGAAACGGTGAAAGAAAAGAGTTTTCTCACTCATAATCTTCTCATGGCACAAACTAGGGATTCTGTGTTAGCTAATCCAGTTGCTGTTATCAGCCCTCAATATTGTTCTCCTTATCCTCTCGATCTCGCCATTGTTAGAAAGGTTTTCACTTTAACTGATGGCAACTTTGCTGTCACAGATGTTAATGGAAACATCATCTTCAAATCCAAAGGCTTCATAAACTTCATTCATGAGCGCAAGCTCTTGCTTGATGCTGCAGGAAATCCCATTGCCACTCTTCGAACCAAGGTGTGTGATCTCCTCGTCCATTTGTTTCTTATCCTTCACTATTACAAAAATTATAATAGTTGACACCAATTTAATGACAGTTTTTCAAAGAACTGTCATTAAAAGATTTATCAACATTTTTGATGACAGTTATTTCAAAACTGTTATCAAAAGTAAAACTTTTAACGTCAGTTCTACTGGAACTGACGTTAAAAGATAACATTTAACGTCAGTTATAATATCACTGACGTTAAAAGCAGAACTGGCCTTACCTTCAACGCCAGTTCTTATAGAACTGGCGTTGAAGGCCAGGAACCTCCCCGCTAGCAACTCCAGGTACAAATTCCAGAAATGGCGTTGAAGGCCTTCTGCCAGTTCTGCCAGTAGCTCTTGTGGATTGCCTGCGTGCAGAAGCAAACATCCAGCAATAAAGAAAACAGCTCTGCAATCAAATTCCAGTTCTGCCAGTAGCTCTTGTGGATTGCCTGCGTGCAGAAGCAAATTCCAGTTCTGCCAGTAGCTCTTGTGGATTGCCAAATTCTAGTTCTGCCAGTTCTGCCAGTAGCTCTTGTGGATTGCCTGCGTGCAGAAGCAAACATCCAGCAATAAAGAAAACAGCTCTGCAATCAAATTCCAGTTCTGCCAGTAGCTCTTGTGGATTGCCTGCATGCAGAAGCAAATTCCAATTCTGCCAGTAGCTCTTGTGGATTACCAAATTCCAGTTCTGGCAAATTCCAGTTCTGCCAGTAGCTCTTGTGGATTGCCTGCCTGCAGAAGCAAACATCCAGCAATAAAGAAAACAGCTCTGCAATCAAATTCCAGTTCTGCCAGTAGCTCTTGTGGATTGCCTGCGTGCAGAAGCAAATTTCAGTTCTGCCAGTAGCTCTTGTGGATTGCCAAATTCCAGTTTTGCCAAATTCCAGTTCTGCCAGTAGCTCTTGTGGATTGCCTGCGTGCAGAAGCAAACATCCAGCAATAAAGAAAACAGCTCTGCAATCAAATTCCAGTTCTGCCAGTAGCTCTTGTGGATTGCCTGCATGCAGAAGCAAATTCCAGTTCTGCCAGTAGCTCTTGTGGATTGCCAAATTCCAGTTCTGCCAAAGTCCAGTTCTGCCAGTAGCTCTTGTGGATTGCCTGCGTGCAGAAGCAAACATCCAGCAATAAAGAAAACAGCTCTGCAATCAAATTCCAGTTCTGCCAGTAGCTCTTGTGGATTGCCTGCGTGCAGAAGCAAATTCCAGTTCTGCCAGTAGCTCTTGTGGATTGCCAAATTCTAGTTCTGCCAAATTCCAGTTCTGCCAGTAGCTCTTGTGGATTGCCTGCGTGCAGAAGCAAACATCCAGCAATAAAGAAAACAGCTCTGCAATCAAATTCCAGTTCTACCAATAGCTCTTGTGGATTGCCTGCATGCAGAAGCAAATTCCAGTTCTGCCAGTAGCTCTTGTGGATTGCCAAATTCCAGTTCTGCCAAATTCCAGTTCTGCCAGTAGCTCTTGTACAAAAGGGTCCAGTTTTCAGCCAGGGTCGGGGTTGCTGTCCTGTTAACCCAGTTGTCCAACAGGATTAGTCTCATGGCACCATCTTCTCAATGTGCTTTTCATGAATGAAAAGCACAGGTTAAGAACAAAGCTCTGTTTACAGATAACTAAGCTCTGTTTATATTGGTAATGGCATGAACTATTCTAAAATCCAGCAATAAAGAAAATAGCACATACCTTCGAACATGTCCACAGTGACACCATTTGCCTGCAATCAGGCAGGGTAGAGAAAGAATGAGACTGAGGAAAGGATTAAACAAAGGCAGGTTGAGGGGGGATGAGGGAAAGCCAGTGCACTGGACATTCAACGTCAGTTCTGTAAGAACTGGCGTTGAAGGTGGATTAAACAAAGGCATGCAGGTTGAGGGGGGATGAGGGAAAGCCAATGCATTGGACATTCAACGTGAGTTCTGTTGCACTGGCTTTCAACGTCAGTTCTGTAAGAACTGGCATTGAAGGTGGATTAAACAAAGGCAGGTTGAGGGGGGATGAGGGAAAGCCAGTGCACTGGACATTCAACGTCAGTTCTGTAAGAACTGGCGTTGAAGGTTACTGGCCTTCAACGCCAGTTGTTACAGAACTGGCATTGAATGCCAGTGCAGTGGCGAACCTTCAATGCCAGTGCTATAAGAACTGACGTTGAAGGTCAGAGAGGGGTTCTAAATTTTTTCCAGAGCCCTCTAGAGCCCGCCATAACCTCCCGCTACATTTTTTCTCTCTAAGGTCAAAATTCTCCTCTTCACAGACTGTCCAGAAGTAGCTGCACCGCCAGCCTTCCATTCTCCGACGATTCTCCTGTCTGCAGTCCATCCACAACCAGCTGGGGTAGCTGGTTGCAGTCTTTTCCCAACTCTTCTTCGGCCATTCTCCTTTCTGCAGTCAATCCAGAACCAGCTGGATTAGCTGCTGGCAGTGTTTCCAGCACTCTCTGTTTTGGTCTTTGTCCACACAGCAGCCATTCTCCGGCGAGTCTCCTGTCTGCAGTCTATCCACAACCAGCTGGGGTAGCTGGTGGCAGCCGTTTCCCCACTCTTCTCCGGCCATTCTCTGCACAGGTAATCCAGAACCAGCTGGTGTAGCTGCTGGCAGCGTTTCCAGCACTCTCTGTTTTGGTCTTTGTCCACAGCAGCCATTCTCCGGTGAGTCTCCTGTCTGCAGTCCATCCACAACCAGCTGGGGTAGCTGGTGGCAGCCGTTTCCCCACTCTTCTCTGGCCATTCTCTACACAGGTAGATGAAATTTTAATTTGAGAAGTTTTTATTTAATGTAAGATTAATTGGTATGTTTTATCAAATTTAATTATATTGATTTATTGTTAACATAAATTAATATATTTAGTTAAATTTTAAATAGGTAAGTAATTAGATTATGTTATTCAAAATAGTATATTAGATGCTTGAAACGTAAATAATTAAATGTCTTTTAAATTTCAGAATGGATAAAACTTGGATGTTTGCTGATAGAAGATCAGAGGCATATGATGTAGGGGTGAATAACTTTTTAGATTATGCTGTTCAGAATAGTGATAATCCTGAATTAATTCGGTGTCCATGTATTAAATGTGGCAACATGAGGCGTCATACCCCATAGAGATACGAAATCATTTATATATATATGGAGTTGATAGCAGCTATCAAAAGTGGATATGGCACGGAGAAACCAGTATTGTTGGGTCTTCTACTAGTAAGAATGCTAAAGTTGTTAAGGAGGTAGAACACATCGAAGAAGTTGATAACACTGTAGAAATGGTACAAGAGGCATTTGCAGAGTATGATAGTAATCCTAACCACTTTGAAAGATTACTTTGTGATGCTGAGAAACCTTTGTACTCTGGATCAGTGAAGTTTACTAAATTATCTGCTCTAGTTAAATTGTACAATTTGAAGGCAAAATATGGTTGGTCCGATCAAAGCTTCAGTGATCTTTTAAATTTAATTGCCGACATTTTTCCTGATAATAATGAAATGCCTACATCCATGTATGATGCCAAGAAAACATTGAATGCATTAGGGATGGAGTATCAAAAGATTTATGCTTGTCCAAATGATTGCATATTATATCGGAAGGAGTTTCAGGATGACATTCAATGTCCAACTTGTGAACTTTCAAGATGGAAAGTAATGAAAAACGGTAACAAAATAAAGACTGGTGTGCCTGCTAAGGTGTTATGGTATTTTCCACCAATACCAAGATTTAGAAGAATGTTCAAAAGTTCTGAAATATCAAAACAGCTTACATGGCATTCAAATAAAAGGGAAATTGATGGTCAGTTGAGGCATCCATCGGATACACCCTCATGGAAATTGGTTGACTACATGTGGCCAGAGTTTGCTTCAGAGCCAAGAAACTTAAGGCTTGCTATATCAGCAGATGGGATTAATCCGCATAGTACATTGAGTAGTCGATATAGTTGTTGGCGGTGATTATGGTGAACTATAATTTACCGCCATGGTTAACAATGAAGAGAAAGTTCATGATGTTGACGTTACTAATATCAGGTCCTAAACAACCTGGTAATGATATTGATGTCTATTTGGCTCCACTTATAGAAGACTTAAAAATGTTATGGGACACAGGTGTAAAAGTACATGATGCGTACCGTAATGAATCATTTTACTTGAAAGCTGTTTTGTTATGGACAATCAATGATTTTCCTGCATATGGTAATTTATCTGGTTGTATTGTTAAAGGGTATTATGCTTGTCCTATTTGTGCTGAGAACACCCAATCTAGTCACTTAAAATATAGTAAAAAGATGTCATATGTTGGACACAGGAGATTCTTACCACGACATCATCCTTACCGCAAACAGAAAAAGGCCTTTAATGGTGAACAAGAATTCAGAATTGCTCCCCAACCATTAAGCAGTGAAGAAGTCTTTCACAAAGTTCAATGTTTAGTAAATTCATGGGGAAAGTCGAAGAAACGAAGTACAATGGGTAAAGAAGATGTTGTTACACAGTGCTGGAAAAAGAGGTCGATTTTCTTTGATTTACCATATTGGAAGTCCATGCATATTAGACATATTCTAGATGTTATGCACATTGAAAAGAATATTTGTGATAGTCTTCTTGGGACATTGCTTGATATTCCAGGAAAATCTAAAGATGGATTAGCAGCAAGAATGGATTTGAAAGATATGGGGTTAAGGTCTGAGTTGGAACCACAAGTTCGCGGTAATCGTACATTTCTACCACCTGCATGCTACACTTTATCTAGAGAAGAAAAAAGAATATTCTGTAAAGTTTTCAGTGAGATTAAGGTACCGAATGGGTATTCTTCGAACATCAGAAATCTAGTATCCATGGACGACTTGAAACTATATGGGTTGAAGTCGCATGATTGTCACATCCTAATGCAACAACTTTTACCTATTGCTTTACGAGGTGTTCTACCGAAACATGTTAGATATGCTCTCATCAGACTTTGCATGTTCTTCAATTTGTTATGCCAAAAGGTGGTGGACGTGTCAAAGTTAGATGGAATTCAAAACGAACTTGTCACAACACTTTGTTTGCTTGAGAAGTACTTTCCTCCCAGCTTTTTTGATATTATGGTCCACCTCACAGTTCATCTTATCAGAGAAGTAAAATTATGTGGTCCCGTGTATTTACGATGGATGTACCCATTTGAGAGATACATGAAAGTGTTAAAGGGTTATGTTCGAAATCGTAATAGACCTGAGGGTAGTATTGCTGAGTCGTACATTGCAGAAGAGGCATTAGAATTTTGCGTTGACTATTTATCTGATATGAATATTATTGGAATTCCCCCACGGAAGAATGTACTTGGTCATTCAACTCGGAATGGAAAAGCTCTAACTAGTGGAAATGTTGAGAAAGCTGATCATGTCCTCCTTCATCAAGCGCACTTGTATGTTTTGATGAATACGAGTGAAGTTCAACCATATATAAGGTAATTAAATTTCATGACTTATATTTTATTATTATATGAAATAATATTTGAATTATTATATGATGATTTATTCTTAACATGCAGTGAGCACTTAAATCAGTTAAGGGTCGACAATTCTATCAAGTCAAAACGACTCAAATGGTTACATGATGAACAAAATCGAACCTTAAGTAATTGGTTACGCACACGGGTAAGAATACTTGTTATTATCTAGACATTAAATTTATTTTTAATATGGATCATCTAATATATGTTATGATACAGATTGAGAATGAACTTTTATCATCCAATCATAATGTCTCATCAACACTACGATGGCTTGCCCATGGTCCTCGATCCACAATAATCAAGTATCCTGGATATATCATCAACGGTTGTCGCTTTTACACAAAACAACGAGATAACTCAAGGATCCATCAAAATAGTGGTGTCACTCTAGTTGCCAACACCATGCAAATCTCCAGTGCTAAGGATAAAAATCCAATATATGGTGATTTATCATTTTATGGAGTTATACAAGAAATATGGGAACTAGATTATACAACTTTCAGAGTTTCAGTTTTCAAATGTGATTGGATTGAGAATAGTAGCGGTGTTAAAGTTGATGATCTAGGAGTTGTGCTAGTTGATCTCAATCGGATTGGACATAAGAATGATCAGTTTATATTGGCTTCACAAGCAAGACAAGTATTTTACATTGAAGATCCAATTGATGCCAAATGGTCTGTAGTACTGTCAACACCTCCACGAGACTATGATGAAGATGATGATTTATGCGATATTAGTATGGAGCACATGTCTTCTTGTAATAATTTGCCACCTACTGATTTATTTGACCAAATGGATGAGCATCATCTTGTGTATGCTCGAGACAATGATGAAGGATTGTGGGTTTGAGTATTTTTTTAAGGTAATAATCAATTGTCTCATGTGTCAAAGTTATTGTGTTTTTTTATAATTTTATTTTATTTTTTTTAATTTTATCATGTTATATCATATTTTGCATATATGATGCTAACCATATTTTGTTATTGTTCACAGATTTGATGGATCCTTCTGAACACTCCAGTGAAGGCTCTCAAGGGCCCAAAAAACGAGGTATCACCGGTATGCCTAAGATAATTAAAAGTCGTGCTTCCGGAGTTAAGCTCACGATCGAGGTAAATGATAAAGGTCAACCAATTGGAAGAAATGGCGTCCAATTCAATAGCTATATTGGGGTGGTGGTACGTAATACGGTGCCTATAAATATCGTGAATTGGCACTCAGTAAGCATTGAAATGAAAAATAAGATTTGGGAGACAATATTGGTAAGTTAAATGAAACACAATGTGGTATTGCTTTTCAATTAGTTTACTGCTAATTAATTTGATTTGCACCAATTCACTTTTTTATAATATGTTGTAGGAGACGTATGATATTGATGCGAGTATGAAAAGGTACGTACTTCAGTCTGCTGCAAACAAATGGAGAAACTTCAAGACCAATCTTACATCAAAGCACATATTCCCTCACATTGATGACTTGGAATTTTTATCACTTCCACCTGAAGAATATAGCAGTGTTATTGATGTTGGGGTATGGCAAGAATTTGTGAACTCTCGTATGACAGAAGAGTTTCAGGTATGTATTTATAGTTAATAAAGTTTTTGTTTATATAATTTTCTCCAAATGTTGATGTGTATTGATCTTACAGGAAAAGAGACAAATAGCAAAAGAGAAAAGAAAGAAGAATGTGTACGATCATCGTCTATCTAGAAAGGGATTTGCAGGGCTGAAAGTGAACTTGTAAGTTTTTCTCTTCCATTTATTATGTTTATAATTGATAATGTATTCATTTGGTAATCCATTCTAAAATCTAACATGATCACTCTTTATGTTAAAAAAAGAAACAAGCATTGGGTAGCGATGCTGAAATTGATCGTGCCTTATTGTGGAAGGCTTCACGACAGAATAAGAAGGGAGAATATGTGAATGATGCGAGTCGACTGTGTGGGGAAAGAATTGTAAGTATAGTTCAACTTTTTTCTAGCATTTATAGTAACAAATTTCATGTTTATTGATTAATTTTATTATAATATTGTAGGATGAGTTGATGACACAGAGCACAGAAGGTAAATTTATAAACTTCGGTCCAGAAGATGTACTGACGAAAGCTCTTGGTACACCTGAGCACCCCGGACGAATTAGAGGTCAAGGATCTGGGGTAACTATCACATCTTATTTTGGGAAGCCCAGAAAGTTGAATGTCCCTCAAGGTATGCAATTAGATCAACAACAATTGACATAGATGATAAGGTGGTTTACTGAGCATAAAGAGGTTTTGACAAACATTGTTGCGAACAAAAATGATGATATCCAACAAGAAAAATCTACAATGCAATTTCGTTCAAGTAAAGCTAGCAATAATATAACGGGTTTATTGGAGGAAGAAGAATATCCAATACCTCAGTCACCTATGCCAGTCACACCACCAGCACCTACAGTGGCACCACACGACAACAAAGTATGTTACATGTTATTCATAGTAGATGTGATATTAATAATATTACGAACGCTACTTATTGTTTTTTGGATCATTACAGTGTGAGCCGTGCCATATGTTCATCCAGTCATCAGACTACATAGTGGCAAGTGGGGTTATCTTCATGGATCATACTACTAATCAGTTCATCCACGGGCGTCCATTATTTTCTGGTGATGTTCGGGTGACAATGGATGTAGCTATTCATGGTGATGCACCGTTGCCTCGTCCTAACCCAGAAGGTGGACTGACAAATGTTTTTTCTGCACTTGGTTCAGTTGTTGCTTGGCCTCGAGATTGGGTCATTGTTGGTACACGTGAGGTAATGTTTTTGGTAATATATTTTATAAAGTCAACCTATTAATGTGAACTAAGTTTGCAAAATTTTTTCAGCTATCGACTATAAAGCAACAAGGTAAGTTGCCAATTAAGAAAGCACCAACATTGACAAAACCACAATCATCACAACAAGTATCTTCCGTTGGGCTACCACAAGGATTACAGAAGATGTATAATTATGTGAATAAGGTGATGGCACCTGATGAAGCAATACACATACCTTTTACTGAAGTCTTTGCTTCTGATGGACATGTATTTGTGGCTCGAGAAGATATCATGCAATTTTGTCACATGGAAGAGCTAAGTGTCACCATTATTCAGGCTTACATTGTGTACGTATGTCTTTTGAATTTTTATTTGGTTATTATTATTTGGCTGCATCATATTTATATTTTTCTTACTCTTTGTTATTTCAGTAAACTTTATACAGATTTGACTGCACTTGGCTTTAGAAAGTATTTTGTATTTGCTGATCCGTCAACATTGTCATATGGAATGTCTATAAGTATAGACACTCAAGCTCGTCACTTAGCTAATAGAATGATGGATCCATGTGACGAAGGAGTAGTGATATTTCCTTATAACTTGAGGTAAGTTATAATACTAATTAAAATTATTAATAGATTTGTTTAACATATTTTTTACATTTATTTTTCATAATGTAGGCAGCACTGGTTGTTGGTGGTTGTCGAGCCTTGTAATTTTGTGTACAGTGTTTTTGATCCTTTGAACCATGGTTCTCGTCAAGAACTAGATCAACTTATGTCCACGTAAGTGAAAATATTTTCATTTATGTTAGTATATATTTTTTCTTACTCTTAATAATATTAATTATTTTCTGTTAGCAGTTCTTTTAAATTGTTTCAAGTTTTCAAAGAATCAAGCAATAGGCGCATTCCTAGGAGTATTCCTGCTAAGGTATGCATATTTAAACCTATATATGATGTTAGTTTTATTTATTTTGGAAAATGTAATAATGATAAATTTTTAATGCAGTGTCCACATCAACCTTCAAATACTGAATGTGGATATTATATTATGAAATTTTTAAGGGACATCATTGATAGACGTGATAAAAATATCCCATATGCAAAAATGGTAAGTTTTTAATCATTTGCTTATGTAAATACTTAAGTAATTAATTGATGTGTGTGAACAAAATTTTAATTGGACTAACCTTTTTTTTTTTTGAAATATAGTTAATGGACATAGATACTTACACCCAATCGGATATTGATGAAGTTAGAAAGGAGGTTGGACAATTTCTTTGGAGTGCCATATTAGAAAGTTGAATTTTGAAGATTTTTGTACACATGACCATTATTGAATTTATATAGTTGAATTTTTATGATTGTGTAATATTTTAACTTACGTATTGTACATATAGAGTTTAATTATAACATCAAATATTAGTGATCTTTTGTTTTGTTTGTCTCTTATTACTTTTTTGCATTACATTATTTTGAGTGTTTTCAGATATGAAAGAAGTAATGATGATCTCTGTTAGAATGGTATTGAAGTGTCTAACATAAAAATTTTGGTTGCATATATATTGTGAAGAATTGTATTGATGTATATGGATGATGTGAAAATAGGTTTTGGATAATATAAATTTTATTTATTTTGAAATAAATACAAAAAATACCTTTAATGGGTATCCTCTTTTAACGACAGTTCCAACAGAACTGTCGTTAAAGGGTACCCTTTTTAATGACAGTTTCTTTGGAACTGTCATTAAAGAGTACCCCCTTTTAATGACAGTTTTGTTTGGAACTGTCATTGAAGGGTACCCCCCTTTAACGACAGTTCAAGCAGAACTGTCGTTGAAGGGTACCCCCCTTTTAACGACAGTTCTGCTTGAACTGTCGTTGAAGGGTACCCCCCTTTTAACGACAGTTCTGCTTGAACTGTCGTTGAAGGGTACCCCCCTTTAACGACAGTTCTGTATGAACTGTCATCGAAGGCACCCCCTTTAATGACAGTTCAAAAACTGTCATTAAAAACTCTCTCCTTTAATGACACGAACAAAGATGACACTTTTACAACTGTCATTAAAAACCATTTTTAACTGTCATTAAAGCTTTTATTTGTAGTAGTGCTTTCTTCAACTTGCGAGTAGGCACTACAAAGATGATGTTAGGTGGTCTTGAGCTTTCTTTACTCCAAAACCTACTGAGATCTTTTCTTATAGTTAGAAAGTAATCAGTTGTTGTTTCTTTTACAACCGATATGAAATAATTCAAGAAATGGTAAGTTTTATGCATTGGGTTCCTATCCGATCTGCTTGGAAAAGGAAGAAACAAAGAAGCTCTTGTTATGTTGTGCAGATAAGGACTGCACATAACAGATGGCTAGTTTTCAGAGGAGACAGCGCAGACTCCAAGGATTTGCTTTTCAGTGCCAAAACAGCCTCCGTCCTCTCTCCCAAGACAACGTTAGAAGTCTTTCTAGCGAATAACAAAACCGAGGACGTATGTGATTTTAAGGTCAAAGGAAGCTGGCTCGAGAGATCCTGCGTCATCTACGCTGGAGAGTCCTCCACTATCATTGCACAGGTAGTTCTTCTGTTACATAACTTACGAAGACTACGGTCACTTTTTTTTTTTTTTTTTAGTGACAAAAGATCTTATAATGCCATTGCTGTTAATGAAACTGTGGGAAATTTATCGCAGATGCACAAGAAGCACACGGCCGAGAGCATCTTGCTGGGGAAGGACAACTTCATGGTGACAGTGCAGCCCAACGTGGATTATGCATTTATAGTTTCACTTATTCTGCTTCTCGATCAGATTAATCATCCATTTACTGTATAAGACAACAATCTGTATTCCCTTAGTTGGGTTTCGATCTACCTCTCTAGGCATTATCAGTACATTCAGATTTCTTTTATCTGTAATTTGTCACTTTTGATTTAAATCTTTATCTGTATCAATACTTAATCCAGCCGTTAATGATATTGTAACGTAAGGTCTTTGAGCGTTTTGTTCCATTAATACTTAATCCAGCAGTTAATGAAACTGTAAGCCAAGAAATTGTTCCATAACAAAGGCCACCAGGCCAGGCCCAGCATCCAGCATCTGGGCCTTAAGCCTCTCTGTCATCCAGTAAATATTCCCTGTAAGTTTTTAGTTTTATTCACGTAATACCATGTCGTTTTATTGGGTCAACCCTCATTCCAAGCTCCGTTGCCGGCTCACCGAAGAATCCTACGACCAAAAGAATTTTAAGATCTATCTTAATTGATTAAGTAAATTACCAAAATTACAATGATTTTTTAAAAATAAAAATTATGATGATTTAAATAATATAGATTTACTTTCTTAAAAAAATATATATACTATAGATTTTCTTGCGAAGTTAAACTATGAATGAAGATGCCCCGTGTCAAGTGCTGGCACCTACTTGCTTAATTGGCAAGCCTTGTGTCATGATGTGTGTTTAAAACGTGCAAGATGTGATACATCATACATAAAAGGACGCAGAAAGGTCCTATCAAGCCGCAGAAACAGTCTATCCTGGTCTTTGATCTTGTCCGGTGACAGTGATATACCGGGAGAAGAAGACATAAAAATGGAAGGTTTCCTACCAGTGGTACACCAGGGCAGCGGATACCCATTGCCGAACCCTGTCCTGGTGGTAGGCCAGCAGTTCCTGGCGCCGTATCCGGTGGAGCTTGTCATCTCCAAGAAGCTCTTCAAATTCGGGGAGGGACATTTCAGCGTAACTGACGCTAACGGCAACCCTGTCTTCACCGTTCGAGGTAAACTCATCAGCCTCCGTGACCGTCGCACCTTGCTTGACGCCTACGGAAGCCCCCTCCTCTCTCTACAGCAAAAGGTCCCTTTCTCTTTTCCTTCTCTTATTTTCTTCTCGTTAAATTTGACCCTGAAATCATTTGGTCTTGGGTTCGTGATTCTCTAGTTTTGCAAGCAATTTTCGGATGTGATAAATGTGAAAAGTGAATATTGTGAATGCTTCCCACAGGAGGAGAGTTGATTTTCCAATTCGCAATGAAATTCATAAGCTTGCGGATATATATTTGATCGGAAAAGAAGAAATTCATTACCATAAGCAAAATTCTGGCTCAAATAATTAATGTGATGGCATGACATTCGGATTGGATGTCATAAATTAGCTAATAATGCGGAACTTTTAATCCACCTTTGCTAACCAAAGCTTGTATTCCAAAATTTAAGCAAATTGGCAAATGCCGTATGCTGATTCTGTAAGTCTAAAATGAGTTGGGCGAAAAGATTGCAGATAGCATGTTATGGCCTTCTCATGGTAGCTTTTGTTTATTGCTTTTTGCTTTCTTGGAACTCTGGAGCCCTCTGCTTCATGTGGTTGACAACCACTGGGATGAAAAACCAGATCTGATTATTATCTTAAATGTAGACATCAATTTAGTTGTTGATCTATTGATCATGGGTTTCATGTCGTCTCTCTTTTTGGTTCATGAATGCATAATTGCCTCTTTGTATACATTCAATTGATTTGTTTATGGCGTGACACTTTTTACTTCCAATGCAAGGATTTTGATAATGCTTCTGTGTGTTTGCAGCACAATAGTTCTAATATTTTTTATATGTGCTAAACATTGTGCTTCTATTTTATCAGATATTGACTGCTCATAGGAGATGGCAAGTGTACAGAGGAGATAGCACAAGTTCAAGAGATTTACTTTTCAGTGCTAAGAAGTCATCCTTGATCCAATTCAAGACCGAATTAGATGTTTTCTTGTCAGCCAATACAAGTGAGTCTGTGTGTGATTTCAAGGTCAAACGTAGCTGGCTGGAGAACTCATGCACCATGTATTATGGGGATTCCAACATTGTCATTGGACAAGTAAGATTATCCTGTTATAGGTTCAAGAAAGGATTCCTCTTTCATCGTTTTGGCTATAGGAACATTTTTAACTCCAAGATTATATTCTCTGCCCCTTGATTGAAATTGAATGCCATGTTTTTCATTAGCTTTTATTTATGTGACAATTGATGGGTAATGCTTAAATTTATCTTGGTTGCTCTATGTATGTTAATGCAGATGCACAAGAAGCAGGACATTCAAAGCATTGTGTTTGCCAAGGATACCTTTGCGGTGACAGCTTATCCTAACGTTGATTATGCATTCATAGTTGCTCTTGTGGTGATTCTTCAAGAGATCAGTGAGGATGGCAATGACTAAGTATGAACCAGATGTCTACAGTCAGTCAATCACAGTCCTTCCAATAGCTGTACTCAATAAGTATAATTCATACTACTGTATGCACTTCATCAGTTTATATATTTATATACAGTGGGGACTTATTTTACATGTTTAGATTTTTCTAATTATGGAGATATTATCATGACATACATGGCCGAGTAGCCAGCATGCCTCTGGCCCCTGCTTTATGGTTGGTGTGTTTCAGGGGGATGGTAGATAACGGCCCATGGGTTTGCATAAGCAGAATCCAACAATATCTTATAATGCTGGGTTTGGTCACTTTTGACAGTTGCTTTAATTATGTTACCATGCAACATCTGTCCATGATAGTGCCAGTCGACTCAGTTGATTTTGTTTGGTAAACTTTATCACCAAACGATGTTCCACCGGTCACATAGCCTTGCCACCATCGTTCATAAAGCTAATCTCTTTATCAAAAGATGAAGTTACTTGTAATGGGATGTCATTCAAGGTGGATTAGCCAAGTAAAAGACTAAAAGAGTGCCCAAGTGACAAATATTGCAGACTTATTTCTCACTTTTAACTTTGATGACATCTTTTTAAATCAGCACAACATTACTGGAGTCATCCATGAACCAGCTCATGCTACCTCTGATGCATTATTCAGTGACTGAAAATGAAATTGCCAGCCATCCTAACTCCATTATTGGACGCCCAACATAGAAAGGGAAGCTGGGTCAACCTCACTGGACAGAATTATCTTTTACTTCTTGCATGATTATCATTCTCGCAACAAAAGCATATATTACTCTCCACAACCTGACCATCTATTTACAAGAAAACTTCACCACTTACTTCCTTTTTCTCACTGACCATCACAAATCCCTCAAGTTTTAGCACAAGATCCATGCCAAGCATATTACACCAAAACACCAAGTGTCATAAATTTCCGGTAAAGAGAATAAAATAAGGTAAAAGAAAACGGCAGAAGGCACATGTCAAATCATGCCAAAACAGCATAGTAAAACAACTTAGTACCTACCCTTTACCTTACCCTTTAAAAAATGGCATTATCCGTAAATATACATACAAGAAGCCTTGCCCATATGACAAATCTCTGAACTAGATTAGAACAGACAAGGTCGGCCCCGCTTGGGAGACATTCATTAATCTAGTTCGCTTCGTCGAACCCCAATCCAATGGGATCTCCCCTATGAACTATATGGACTTTATCCTTTGTGAATTTATTTTCTCATACACAACAAAGCCCTTATTTTTATATAATCTAATTTTACAGTAATATTTGAATTTCATTTTTTTATTTACATTATTACTATGATACGATAATTGCCTTTTTTATTCATTTTAAAATAATTATCTATCTCATCAATAGTGCTCTGTTAAGCTAATGAATATTAACTGTATTATTAGTTTAATTTATATATTTACCATCATTTTCAGTAATTGCTGAATTCCAATACCGATTTAATCTCTGTAATGCTCAGTGTATTTAATTTTTCTCTGTTTTAGAAACATTCATTGAAGTGGAGAAAATATATTGAAAATAAACTTCTAGTTTACTGATGCCTATATCTTGAATTTCTCAGGCAGGCCAAATATGTTGTAAAAGCCGTGAAAAGAAGTTACAACATAAAAACGCTTAAGCGCAATTACTTGCTTTAACGGTAATGTGGATATACATGATATGAATGCACATCATATGAAAGATATAAGATGTTCTTGTTAGTAGAAAGATAATATCATAATTGAGCATTACAATCACTGTAACATTTTTAATGCAATGATAAAGTTTCACTTGAAAGAGTTGGAGAGTACATAAATTCCCAAACATAACAATTAGGACTTCCTATTCTTAATATGGCTTTGAGACATGTGGATGGCTTTAAATCATTTTATATTGATGATGTCATTACTCTAAGTCAAAAAATACTATTATCTAGATTTTGGTAGAGGTGAAATTAAAAATTTGTGAAAGAATTAAATTGTACCACTATAGATTTAGATTTGATATGTTCAGTTGTTTAAAATTTTATAATATTAATTCTCTTTTTTAAGACTTTTCGTTAAAAAAAATCAAAATACTATACTTTGATTTATAAATTGATTTGTTTGGTGTTGACTCTTCCAATTTTTATAGTATCAATAGAATGAGTATTTTCAATTATGAAGGTTATTAAGACTCTTCCTTGTAATAAAATGAAAGATAACTTTCTTGCAGATTGTATGATTATTTATATTGAAAGAAAATTATTGTCTCAATTAATATGTATTTAATTATTGATAAATTTGATAGTATAAAAACTCATAGAGAAAAATTTAAATTATGATTAATTGTATTTTAAAGAGTGAAACTTGTGATTTCTTCCTATTTAGGTATGTATATTATTATCGTTGTAATAGCAATTTATCATATTATTATGTTCCGATAAAACAACAAAAGTCCATCCAGATAAGAAATCTGGACTTCACTATTAATAAAAATAATATCAATAAACAAAAATGTTGAGATATTGGAATGCCTAATCAGGCAAGCCCTGAAAAAGTGATACAAAATATGAAAACAAATATATGCATATTTAAACAATTAAAAATAATCTCATTAGTCAATAGCCTAAGCTCCATGAGAGTATGGTGACTCGCTGGTCCACCTAGCCTCCATTTTATCCGTGGTGGCTCCATCGCATATGATGACAACTGATGCACCAATGGTGGTTGTTCTGAAAATATTGGTAATGGTTCTACGTTCAGGATCGGAACCCTAAATGTTCAACTAAAATTGAAGCTATGATTGTAAATGGATTTGCCAATGTGAATGCTTATTGCACAAAATAGACATATGATATGAATATTAGCAACTGTAATTAAATTATCAAATATAATATTGATTCAAGTTTGTAAGAAAATATTTTGCAGATAAAGTATGTTTCATTGAAATATAATTTTTCTCAATTCTTTTTTTAGAAATTATACCAATAGCACCATGAAAGCCTAGATTTTAGAAGACATAATTATAAAATATTTAAATCAAAGTTGATTTGTTATTGTAATATATGCATATAACAGTAAAATATTTTAATTTTTTTAAAAATATTCATGTCAGCGTTCGTACAAATTTTTTTAAATATATTATAATATATTTTATGATTTTAAAATTTAAAAATAAATTAATGTTAATCATATGATTGAAGATTTTTAATTTATTAAAATATGGTTTTCTAACCACATTTCACTTAATTTTTTAAATTCTTTTAATTTTAGTATGATACATTATACGTTAATCAAAACATAATTTAACATGATAAGGTGTTTTCTTAAAAATATGAATTTATTTTATTTTAAAAACTATATACAAAATGGTATTTGTATTACGTTTTTAATTCCAAAATTATAACGTCAATCAAACAAAACAAATTTGATGAAATTTTTTTTCCTTAAAAAGAAGTAACTATTTATTGTAACAAGATTCTATTACACAAATTGATACTTATAAACTAATTAAAGAAAGTTATATATTTAAAAAATATGTATATAATATTCAAATAATTTAAATGTAATATTAAATTATCCTGTGAATTTGGACAGATTTTGACTAATATATAAAATAACCAAAGCATTTGGAGAAATTCTTAAAGTGGTTGATGTGAATATTAAAATAACAAATGTTTTAATTGGGAATTAAAATAAATTTTCAGCTTCATTCTGCTACCCATTGTCAGCTTTGAATTTGGAAATGAAGCTCATGAGGTCAAGTAATGTAATAATTCCCCAACAAATATGAGGGTGACAGTGAGACAACAAAGCCTCTTTGACACCTCCACTTAATTCCTTCACACAGAATCTGGAAGCTAGTTTGGTTGAAGGCCTCATTCTGTAAGCTTGCAGAACAAAATCTAGCATGACTATGTATGATTGATTTTCATTTTTAATCTACCTTTGCTTTAACTTTTTTTTGAATTGAAGCTGCCATGAAAGAAAAGATGAAAAGGAGCATTCATATCGACGAAAGCAGAAGGAATATTCAGCTTCTTCTAGCAGAAAATTATATTGCATATTTATAAAAAAGTTGTATGTACAAAACAAACAAATTTGTCAATCCCTACATTCAATCTATCCGATAACCCTTTTTCTGTGCATTTGAAACGGGAGAAATTTCAGAAGAAGGCTAAGAAGAAAACGAAAGCCATCTCCATCTATACTGGTACAATAATTCAGTATTTCAAAGGAAAAAAAATGGACACTTCCCGGGCCATGGCATAATCTCATAAAATCATGAACAACAGGCTATTGTCATGATTCAGATTCAGATTCTTCATCGGGAGAATGGATCTTTAAGGAGCTCAACAAGCTCAACAACGGAGAGTCTTGCGCGAGGCTGACCAAGGCACTTCTCGATGAATGCTTTCACTTCTGGATCCTTAACCTTGCCCAATGACTTTGGCCTCACCCCAGATGACACTTTCTTGTATATCTTAGCGATGCAATCACACTCCATATATGGAATTTCCGCTGTCGCCATCTCCAGCACACACATCCCAAATGAGTATATGTCCACTTGTTCTGTGTAATCCTCTTCGTATTGCTCTGGGGCCACGAATTCTGGTGTCCCAAGAACTGAATGTGCTAAATGACTCTTCCCCACTATGGCAGCCAAACCCAGATCACTAATCTTTCACCTATTGAAAATTAAATTGGTAAGGGAGGCACAGACATCAATATCAGATCATGCCATTTCGGGGCATATGTCATGTAAGTTTTATTCTAGCAAAAGTAACATACGAATCATATGGGCTCTTGTTTTCCTTTTCAATGCTTTTTCCATGTTTGCCTATTATTTATAGGCAACCAAAGATGCAAGGAATGGGAAAATAAAGTACCTGACCGGTGTTGCCATTAACGAAGACATTGCTGCAGTTGAGGTCTGGTGCTTGTGCAAATAATCAAAACCCTTTAGAATCTGCTTGGACCATGTCTTCAATGCCTTCACCGACACATGTCTATGCTTCTTCCTGTATTCCCTCAGATTCCCAGAAGTACAGACCTCGGATATGAAATTTAAGGTGTTGTGTTCAGTGTCACACCATACGCAGGGAAATGATGTTCTTGTTGGTCAACCTTCTTAGCAACTGAACCTCCAACAAAAGGTTTTTGGTCATGGCTGGATTGTTGCAGAAGTTTCTCAGCTTTACTTGGTTCCATACAATTTCTATGCCTTCTTTTTCATCGAAGGCTCGGTGAACCTTCTTCACCGCACCAGAGCCAAGCAGTTCACCGTACCGCCCGTATCGATCGGTGGGACCAATCTCAACAAATGGCTCGGAATCCTTGTCACACGTGTCAAGGTTTAAGCGAGGCATGTGTGCAAACGAGTCATTCATTAAAGGAAAGAAACGTTTTGTTGAAAAAAAAATAGATTGAATAACTTTTAAAAACTACTAAAAATAATAAATATTAATAGATACAACGACAATAAAAAGAAAAATAATAACAGGAAAGTAACGCTAAGAAATAAGACAGTAACATGATTTGGCAATATGCCTACATTTATTTAAAAAAAAAAAAGAATTCTCAACATCATAGAAAAAAAACTTACTGTTCTAAAAATAAACCTAAGATTTGAGATCTTACCACTGTTGTGGTATCTACCCTTTTTTCTTGAAAAGAAAAAAACTTGTTACAACCTTAGAAAACTCCCTAAGACAAATTTCTGATGACTCAAACTTGTGGCATCTACCTCTTATTTATAATACTGAGTGTTAGAAACTGTAACTCTACTATTTTAAATAAATAAGAATAAATCACAAGATAAACACAACTCTCTATCTTCTAATTTTCCAAATGAGATCAACTTTTTAAAGTGTTTAATTTAAAATTTGCTTAAAGTTTAATCTATATAGATTTTAGAATATGTATTTCAAAATTTTTAAATAAAAAATACTTTAATAAAATTTATTTATTTTTCTTTATTTATAATTTTAAATAAATAACAAATATATCTTTCATAAACTAAAAACTTATCTTTTTATTACATGAAGAAATTTATTTAAATGAGTTCAATTTTTCAAACTTCTTAATAAAAAAACTTACTTAAAATTTATTTCATCCTCTCTTAATGTAATCTACTTATAAATTGTATAAAGTATCTATTCTAAAATAATTTTTAAAAAGGTAAAAATATTTTTACATTTTTTTATTTATAATTTGAAAAAAATAAAAATATATCTTTCATAAATTAAAATGATATCTTTTATTACATGAAATGTCTTATTCAACTGAGATTAATTTTTTTAAACATGTCAATTTAAAAATTTGTTTATAATGTACTGAATCCTCTCTCAATTCAAATTGTATCTAAATTGTAGTCATTCAAGTATATATACATTTTTTGTGACATGAAAACACAGCTTTATAGCTCTAAATTGTTTTCTTACATGTTTCTATTACAAAAGACATGCTACTATCCTTAATTTTATTAGATGATGATCTTGACAAGTTATGGTTTCTAAAGCATATATATAGATTAAAAATTAGGAACTTTTACAATCTAGTAACTTTTGCTGCTAGAATTTGCAATGGAGACCATGAAAATTGATCAAGAATTTTCTTAATCCTATTAAATACAAGAGAATCATAGGCGATATTCAGTTGAAAATTTCAATCACGAACAAAGTATCCCATTTGATCTTCACTCAAATGACGATAAAAATGTAGACATTTTTAAATTACGTGAACAAAGAAAACATTCTATAGAGATCACATTCAAATTGGGTTTTCTTGCTACAAGCTGGCCACTAACATATGTATGCCTAAACATGCTTAAGAAGATTATGCCTATCTTGATTGATATCCATAATTAGTAATATTCTAATGCCATGTTGTTAGTTTGTATCTTGACTTTTGATAATTATTTTTACAGATTATAACCTCAAACTATCACTCATCCAAGCAAAGAAAGACTTTTCTTTCATGTTTTGGTAGAAAAGAAGATGATAAAATATCAAGTGGTTCGAGTTATCCCTTTCTATAACATGTTAATATCTCAAGGTCACCATGTTTTGATGAAAAAGATGACTGTAAAAATGTTGATGCTCGATCAAATATGAATACTCAATATCATGAGTGTGATCATTCCATGGACCAATGTGATGATATTTAGAAAGCATATGTTCAAATGGGACCATATCAACTTATCTTGGCTAAACATTCTCAAACTCAAGATGAAAAACAAATTTGGCAATTTCAAACTTCTCGGTTTGATAAATTTAAGTGACTTGAATATTCTGTAGCTATCACTTTGAGAATCATCCATCGAAATATCATACTTTTACAGTTGAAGGTTTTTAAAGTGTAAAAGAGGTTGGACGTAAAAGATGCCCGTTAACGTAACATTAAGGACATGTTGACTCACATCATAAATTTGCTATGAAGAGTTATATAAACTTGAAAAATCCATCTAAACACATCAACACAACTATGTGTACACTTTCTTTAGAAAAAAAACTTTGCGAAATAGATGACGACCCAAGACTTATCTATTAGGGGCACTGAAATGGTTGGTATTGTAAGGATATGCTTTTAGGTCATGATGAATCCAACAATTCTACTAATTATAGGGATTTTCTTGAATTAGTAAAGCTGCAAGCATAAAAAAAAAATATTGCAATTGTACTAAAAAATTCTCTAATAAATGCCAAAAAGACATTATTTAATTTTAAAAAAAGTTACTAAAATTTTTGCTAATCGAGTACAAACAAATATCAATGATAACATTGGTAATGTCAAATTTTGTATTCTTATTCATAAAGCTGTTGATGAGTTTAATGAAGAGCAGATGACAATAGTATTGATGTATGTTGATGTTAATGGATTAATTTTTGAATATTTTTCTTGTCTTTTTTTTTTTTAAGTTACAAGTGTTGAGGACAAAAGAGCCAAAAGTTCGAAAAGACAAATCATGAAATATTCTTAATAGGTACAACGTATTAGTTATATAATAGTGCAAGCAATATGCGATGTGAATGGAATGGTTTATACTCTTTGTTCCTTACAGGTTGTTGATATGCTTATTATGTTAATTGTTTTGCATATGGGCTTCAGCTTCATTTAGTTGCATTGGCAAAAGAAGTTCATGATAAGTGGTTATTTCTCTCAGAATAGAATTATATTATGAATATTGTGAGTACTTCTTTGAAAAGACATTTAAATTTGAAATCTGTTAAATGAAACTAGCACAGGGGTCAATTAAGTTCATAGTTTGTAACGACCTATAACTACTTGATGTACCTCTCATTTTAGGTCTATTAGAAGGTTAATTGATTTACTTGGTTTGACATCTATCCTTCTTGAGAAGTTCTTTGAGAATGGATTAAATAGTAATACATGTGGAAAAATTAGAGGTGCATATGAAGATTTGATACTTTTTGAATTTGTGTTTTTATTGCTGTTTATGTTTATGACCAAAGTATTAAAAATCTTTAATTTACTTTATCAAGTCTTGCAATCAAATCCAAAACTTTCTTAAATGCTCTAAATTTAGTTTCAATTGCAAGAAAGTTTCTTTAATAATTGAAAGATGAATGACATGATTTCTTTGAGAGTGTGGTGTTATTTTTTACTAATTAAACATAATATAGATGCACCTAATATGAATGCATATCATATGGAAGGTACAAGACATTCTTGTCAGCAAGAATATAATATCATAGTTTAACATTACTATCACTTCAACATTTTTTATGTTGTGATAAATTTTTAATCGAACGAGCTAGTTAGTAGATTCTTAAACATAGCAACAAAGTTTACTCCTCTTATTCTGACTTTGAGTCTTATGGAAAGTTTTAAATTATTTGATATTGATAATATCGTTGCTCTAATAAAGAAATATTAATATTTATATTTTAATAAAGATGAAATTAAAAATTTGAGAAGACAATTGTGCCATTATCGATCGATGTGTCCAGTTGTCTAAAAGATTTGAGAAGACTTGAGCTCCATGAGAGTATGGTGACTCGTTCCACCTTGGCGTCAATTTTATCAGTGGTAGTTCCACCACATATAATGGCAACTCATGCACTAATGGTGGTTGTTTTGGGACTGCTAACGATTATACTTTTGGGATTGGAATCCTAGACGTTCAACTGACATTGGAATGATGATCCGATAATACAATCTAGGCACTAAACGTTAATGGATTTGCCAATGTTAATGACTTACGTCACCAAATAGACATATCAATTAGTAACAAGAATACTAGCAATTGTAATTAAATTATCAAATATAATCTTGATTCAAGCTTGTAAGAAATTGTTTTATAGATCCATATTTTCATTGAAATATAATTTCTCTCTCTCTTTTTTTTTTTTTTGGGAAATCACATAATACCACCATGAAGCATAGATTTTAGAAGACATAATTATAAAAATATTTAAATCGAATGGTTGGTTTGTTACTCTCTGTATATAATAAAAATATTTTCAACCTTTTTTTAGGTATTCACATCACAATGTCCACTTAAAACTTTTAAAATATATTGTAATATATTTTATGATTTTAAATTTTAAAAATGTATTGATGTTGATAATCTTTATTCTTATGATTTAAGATTTGTAATTTAGTAAAACAAGGTTTTTCTAACCACAATATTTCACTCAATTTTTTAAATTCGTTTAATTTTAATATGATAAATTATACGTCATTCAAAAGGTAATTTAACACAACAAGTTGTTTTCTTAAAATTATGAATTTATTTTATTTTAAAAAACTATATACAAAATGATATTTGTATTACGTTTTAAATTCAAAAATTACAACATCAATCAGACAAAATAATTTTGATGAATTTTTTTGAAAAAAATATAACTTTATTTATTGCAATAAGATTTTATTACACAAATTGATACTTATAAACTAATTGATGAAGCTCATATATTTATAAAATATTAATTCATTTAAATTTAAATTGTGTATTTGGACAGATTTTAACTAATATATGAAATAAGGAAAGCATTTGCAGAAATTCTTAAACGGGTTGATGTGAACAACAAAATTGTCAATTGGGAATATAAATAATTTTTCAGCTTCATTCTGCAACCGATTGTAAGCTTTCGTTTTGGAAATGAAAGCTCAGGCCAAGCAATTGTAATAATTCCCCAACAAATATGAGGGTAAAAGTGAGAGAACAAAGCCTCTTTGTCACCTCCACTTCCTCCGCACAGAATTTCGAAGCTAGTTTTGGTCGAAGGTCTCAATCTGTAAGCTGGCAGAACAGAATCTAGTGATTTTCATTTTTAATCTACCTTTGGTTTAACTTTATTTTGAATTGAAGCTGCCAAAAGATGAAAAGGTGAATTCATATTGAAGAAAGCAGAAGAAGGAATATCCAGCTTCTTTTAGCACAAAATTATATTATATATTGGTGAAAAAGTTACCTGTACAAAACAAACAAAGTCAGTCTCTAAATTCAATCTGATCGAATAAACCGAGAAATTTCAGAAGAAGGCTAAGAAAACGAAAGCCATCTCCATCTATACTGGTACAACAATTTATTATCTAAGAACACAGTGAACTGAACACTGAATGGAAAAACAATGGACACTTCGGGGGCCATCGCTAATCTCATAGAATCATGAGCAACAGGCTATTGTCATGATTCAGATACATCATCATCATCAAGTCCATGGAAGAATGGATCTTTAAGGAGCTCAGCAGCGGAGGGTCTTGCGCGAGGCTGACCAAGGCACTTCTCGATGAATGCTTTCACTTCTGGATCCTTAACCTTGCTCAATGACTGTGGCCTCACGCCAGATGACACTTTCTTCTATATCTTAGCAATGCTATCACACTCCATATATGGAATTTCCACTGTCGCCATCTCTAGCACACACATCCCAAATGAGTATATGTCCACTTGTTCTGTGTAATCCTCTTCGTATAGCTCTGGGGCCATGAATTCTGGTGTCCCAAGAACTGAATGTGCTAAATGACTCTTCCCGACTATGGCAGCCAAACCAAGATCACCAATCTTCACCTATTGAAAATTTAATTGGTAAGCGAAGCACAGACATCAATATCAGATCATGCCATTTGGGAGCATATGTCATGTAAGTTTTATTCTAGCTTAAGTAACATACGAATCATATGGGCTCTTGTTTTCCTTTTCAATGCTTTTTTCATGCCCTGCCTATTATTTCTAGGCAACGAAACATGCAAGGAATGGGAAAATGAAGCAAATATGATTACCTGACCGGTGTTGCCATTAACAAAAACATTGCTGCAGTTTAGGTCCCTGTGAATGATACAGGGCTCGTGCTTGTGCAAATAATCCAAACCCTTTAGAATCTGCTTGGACCATTTCTTCAATGCCTTCACCGACACATGTCTGTGCTTCTTCCTGTATTCCCTCAGATTCCCAGAAGTACAGACCTCGGTTATGAAATTTAAGACGTTGTGCTCAGTGTCACGCCACGCGCTGTACAAGGAAATGATGTTCTTGTTGGTCAACCTTCTTAACAACTGAACCTCCAACAAAAGGTTTTTGATCATGGCTAGATTGTTGCAGAAGTTTCTCAGCTTTACTTGGTTCCATGCAACTTCTATGCCTTCTTTTTTGTCGAAGGCTCGGTAGACCATTTTCACAGCACCAGAGCCAAGCAGTTCACCGTACCGACCATATCGACCGGTGGGATCAATCTCAACAAATGGCTCGGAATCCTTATCGGACGATGGGTGAAGGTTTAAGTTAAGCATCTATACAGTGAAAGAAAGCCATGCATTAAAAGATGGGTAAAGGTTTAAGCTAGGCATCTGTACAGTGAAGAAAAGCCATGCATTAAAAGATAAAATCGTTTGATTGAGAAAATTAGATTATATAACTTAAAAAGAACTAATAAAAATAAGAAATGCTAATTGATACAAAAACAATAAAAAAAAATAACAACAGGAAATGAACACCAAAAAATGAAATATTTACATGGCTTCACAATATATCTACATCCATTGAAAAAAGAAAAAATCTCTACATAATAAAGAAAAGAAAGAATCTTACTATTTTAAAAAAGAATTCTTTAAGACTTGATTTCAAACAAATAAGAATAAATCACAAGATAAACACAACTCTCTATCTTTTAATTTTTCAAATGAGATCAACTCTTTAGATGTTTTAATTTAAAATTTGTTTAAAGTTTAGTTCATCACTCTTAAGTTTATCTAGATAGATTTTAGAATATGCATTTTAAAATTGTTTATTGATAATTCTATAAATAAATAAATACTTTTATAAAATTTAATTTTTTATTTATAATTTTAAATAAATAACAAATATATCTTTCATAAATTAAAAAATTATTTTTTTATTACATGAAAAAACTCATTCAAATGAGATTGATTTTCAACCTTTTTAATGTAAAAACTTGCTTAAAATTTAGTTCGTCCTCTCTTAAATTTAATCTATTTATCAATTGTATAAAGTATCTATTTAAAAACTATTTTTTAATAATTGTGAAATAGACAAATAGTTTTATATCATTCATTTTTTTTATTTATAATTTGAAATAAATAAAAATTTATCTTTCATAAATTAAAAGGTTATCTTTTATTACATGAAATGTCTTATTCAATTGAGATTATTTTTTTAAATATCTCAATTTAAAAATTTGTTTATAATGTACTTAATCCTCTCTCAATTCAAACTATATCTGCATTGTACTCATTCATGTATATATACATTTTTTGTGACATGAAAATACAGCTTTATAGCTTCAAATTGTTTACTTGTATGTTTCTATTATTGAAAGACATGCTATGATCCTTAACTTTATTAGATGATGATTTTGACAAGTAATTATGGTTTTTAAAGCATATATAGATTGAAAATTAGTAACTTTTACAATCTATTATAATTCATAGCATAATTGTCAGATAGATTTACGAAAGCTATCTTAAATGCAAAAAATTTTACTGCTAGAATTAGCAATGAAGATTTTTAAAAATGATCAAGAATTTTCTTAATCCTTTTAATCTAATCGTAAGGGAATCACATGCTATATTCAGTTGAAAATTTTAGCTGCAACAAGTATCCCATTTGATCTTCACCTAGATGATGATAAAAATGTTGACATTTAAAAATTACATGATTAAACAAAACATTCTAGAGAGATCACATTCAAATTGGGTTTGCTTGCTACAAATTGACCACTAAGATACATATGCATGAACATGCTTAATAAGATTATGCCTATCTTGGTTGATATCCACAATTAGTAATATTCTGATGCAATGTTGTTAGTTTGTATCGTGACTCTTGATAATTATTGCTATAGATTATAACCTCAAAGTATCACTAATCCAAGCCAAGAAAGACTTTTCTTTCATACTTTGATAAAAAAGAAGATGATAAAGTATCAAATGGTTCGAGTTATCCTATCTATAACATGTTAATATCTTAAGTTCACCATGCTTTGATGAAAAAAGTGACTATGAGAATATTGATGCTCCATCAAATATTAACATTCAATATTATGAGCATGATCCTAGATTGTACTTTTCAATTGTGAAGCATTCTATGGACAAATGTGACGATATTCAGAAGCTATATGTTCAGATGGGATTGTATCAGCCTATTCTTAGCTAAACATACTCAAACTCAAGATGAAAAATAAATTCTTCGATTTCAAGCTTCTTGATTTGATAAATTTATGTGGCTTGAATATTCAGTAGAAAAATAAAAAGCATTTTATTTTTCATGCTATCTCTTTAAGAATCATTCATCGAAGTACCACTTTTTAACAACCAAAGGTTTTAAGTTGGATAATGATGGGAGTTCACACGTTAATGCAACATGAAGGAGATATTGAGTCACATAATAGAGTTGCCCTAAAAAGTTATATGAACTTGAAAAATACATCTAAACACATCCATACAACTATGAGTACATTTTCTTTAGAAAAACATTTGCGAAATAGATTACGGCTTAAAGCTTCATTAAAGGCTGTGAAATGGTTGGTATTGTAAGTAAATGCTTTTAGGGTTCATGATGAGTCAATCAATTCTACTAATTATAGGGATTTTCTTGACTTGGCAAAATTGCAAGCATAAGAAAATAATTTTTTTTTTGTAGTATTATTTAATATTTTGGAAGAGTTACTAAATTTTTTTGTTAATGGTGCACAGTCAAAGATCCATCATGTCATTGGTGATGTCAAATTTTGTATTCTTATTGATGAACTTGTTAATGAGTTTAATAAAAAGCAGATGATTGTTGTATGTTGATGTTAACTGATTAATATTTGAACTTTTTTTTTGAGAAGTTACAAGTGTTAAGGATACAAAAGCTAAAAGTTTTAAGAATCAAATATGTAATATCTTTAATAGGTCCGATGTATTAGTTGAAGATTTACAGGTCAAAGATATGCTGGTGTTAGCAACTGCAGGGTGAATGGGATTGCTTATATGCTTTGTTCATTAAAGATTATCGATGTGCTTATTATGTACATTGTTTTGTGCATGAACTTAATCTTGATTTAGCTATTTGGTGGTAAAAGAAGTGCATGCTGTGTGGTTATTTTTTTGAAAATTGAATTGTATTTTGAACTTTGTTAGTACTTTTTCTAAAAGATGTTTAAACTTAAAATCTATTCAACAAAATAAAAGCATAGATTTGATTGCTTTCAAGAGAGCTTGAAACTGGCATAAGGGTTAATTAAGTTCGCATTTTGTAATGATTTGCAACTACTCGATAAAGCTCTCATTTTAGTTCTATCAGAAGTTTAATTGATTTGTATGATTTGACATATACTCTTCTTAAGATGTTCATTGAGAATCGATCAAATAATAACACGAAGAAAAGTAGGAGGTGTATATAAAGATGTGATATCTTTTGAATTTGTGTTTTTATTGCTGTTTATGACCAAATTATTAGGATTCTTTAATTTACTTTACCAAGCATTGTAATTTCAAACCTGAAAGTATTCTAAATGCCTTGAATTTAGTTTTAACTGTAAGAAAGCTTCTTTGAGAGCTAAGAGATAAATCACATGATTTCTTTAAGAACGTGGTGTTAGTTTGTGCTAATTAAACATGATGTAGATATGCTTGATATGAATGCACATCATATAGAAGATATAAGATGTTTTTATTAGTAGAAAGATAATATCACAGTTGAGCATTACAATCACTTTAACATTTTTAATGCACTGATGAATTTTCAATTCAAAGAGCCAGATAGTACGTAGATTCCCAAACATAACAATATTAGGACTTCCTACTCTTAATATAGCTTTGAGTCGTGTGGATAGTTTTAAATCATTTTATATTGATGATGTTGTTACTTTAGTCAAGAAATACTATTATCTAGAATTTGGTAGACTTGAAATTGAAGATTTCATAAGGAAATTATACCACTATAGATTTGATGTGCTCAATTGTTTGAAATTTCATAATATTAATTCTCTTTCTTAAAACTTTTCGTTAAAAGAAAAAAGATCAGAACACTATATTTTGATTTATAAGTTGATTTGTTTGGTGTCGGCTCTTTCAATTTTTATAGTATCAATAGGATGAATAGTTTCAACTATGAAGGTTATCAAGACTCTTTTTTGCAACAAAATGGAAGATGACTTACTTGCAGATTGTATGGTTATTTATGTTGAAAGAAAATTATTAGCTCAACTAATACGTATTCTATTATTGATGAATTTGAAAGTGTAAAAACTCGTAGAGAAAGATTTAAGTTATGATTAATTAATTGTATTCTGAAGAGTGAAGCTTGTGATTTCTTTCTATTTAGGTATATGTATTATTTTTATTGTAACGATAATTTATCATATTATTATGTTTTGATAAAAAAAAAAGTCCATTCAGATAAGAAATCTTGACTTCACTATTAATAAAAATAATATCAATAAACAAAAATGTTGAGATATTGGAATGCCTAATCAGACAAGCCCTACAAAGGTGATACAAAATATGAAAACAAATATATGTATATTTAGACAATTAAAAATAATCTCATTAGTCAATAGCCTAATGAGATTATTTTTATCGGTGGTGGTTCCACTACATATGATGGCAACTGATGCACCAATGGTGGTTGTTTCGAAAATATTGGTAATGGTTCTACGTTCAGGATCGGAACCTAAATGTTCAACTTAAATTGAAGCTATGATTGGATATAATATGATCGATGACGTAAACGTAAATGGATTTGCCAATGTGAATGCTTATGGCACAAAATAGACATAAAATCATATGAATATTAGCAACTGTAATTAAATTATCAAATATAATCTTGATTCAAGTTTGTAAGAAAATATTTTGCAGATAAAGTATGTTTCATTGAAATATAATTTTTCTCAAATCTTTTTTTAGAAATTATACCAATAGCACCATGAAAGCCTAGATTTTAGAAGACATAATTATAAAAATATTTAAATCAAATTGTTGATTTATTATTGTAATATATGCATATAACAGTAAAATATTTTAATTTTTTTAAAAATATTCATGTCAGTGTTCGTACAAAATTTTTTAAATATATTATAATATATTTTATGATTTTAAAATTTAAAAATAAATTAATGTTAATCATATGATTGAAGATTTTTAATTTATTAAAAATATGGTTTTCTAACCACATTTCACTTAATTTTTAAAATTCTTTTAATTTTAATATGATACATTATACGTTAATCAAAACATAATTTAACATGATAAGGTGTTTTCTTAAAAATACGAATTTATTTTATTTTAAAAACTATATACAAAATGGTATTTGTATTACGTTTTTAATTCCAAAATTATAACGTCAATCAAACAAAACAAATTTGATGAAATTTTTTTTTCCTTAAAAAGAAGTAACTATTTATTGTAACAAGATTCTATTACACAAATTGATACTTATAAACTAATTAAAGAAAGTTATATATTTAAAAAATATGTATATAATATTCAAATAATTTAAATGTAATATTAAATTATCCTGTGTATTTGGACAGATTTTAACTAATATATAAAATAACGAAAGCATTTGGACAAATTCTTAAACGGGTTCATGTGAATATCAAAATAACAAATGTTTCAATTGGGAATATAAATAATTATTTTTCAGCTTCATTCTGCTAGCCATTGTCAGCTTTGGTTTTGGAAATGAAGCTCATGAGGCCAAGTAATCTTAATAATTCCCCAACAAATATGAGGGTGACAGTGAGACAACAAAGCCTCTTTGCCAGCTCCACTTCCTTCAGACAGAATCTTGAAGCTAGTTTGGTTGAAGGCCTCAATCTGTAAGCTGGCAGAACAAAATCTACTGATTTTCATTTTAAATCTACCTTTGCTTTAACTTTAAATTTTGAATTGAAGCTGCCATGAAAGAAAAAGATGAAAAGGAGGATTCATATTGAAGAAAGGAGAAGAAGGAATATTCAGCTTCTTCTAGCAGAAAATTATATTACATATTTGTGAAAAAGTTATATGTACAAAACAAACAAATTTGTCAATCCCTACATTCAATCTGATCCAATAACCTTTTTCTCAGCATTTGAAACAGAGAAATTTCAGAAGAAGGCTAAGAAGAAAACTAAAGCCATCTCCATCTATACTGGTACAACAATTCATCATCTCATAGGGGAAAAAAAAAAAAATTGGACACTTCCCAGGCCATGACATAATCTCACAAAATCATGAACTATGCTATTGTTATGATTCAGATTCTTCATCATCATCAAGTCCATGGAAGAATGGATCTTTAAGGAGCTCAGCAGTGGAGGGTCTTGCGCGAGGCTGACCAAGGCACTTCTCGATGAATGCTTTCACTTCTGGATCCCTAACCCTGCTCAATGACTTTGGCCTCACCCCCGACGACACTTTCTTGTATATCTTAGCGATGTTATCACACTCCATATATGGAATTTCCACTGTCGCCATCTCTAGCACACACATCCCAAATGAGTATATGTCCACTTGTTCAGTGTAATCCTCTTCGTATAACTCTGGGGCCATGAATTCTGGTGTCCCAAGAACTGAATGTGCTAAATGACTCTTCCCGACTATGGCAGCCAAACCAAGATCACCAATCTTCACCTATTGAAAATTAAATTGGTAAGCTGAAGCACAGACATTAACATCGGATCATGCCATCTGGGGGCATATGTCATGTAAGTTTTATTCTAACTTAAGTAACATACGAATCAAATGGGTTTCAATGCTTTTTTCATGCCTGCTTAGTATTTCTAGGCAACGAAACATGCAAGGAATGGGAAAATAAAGCAAATATGATTACCTGACCGGTGTTGCCATTAACAAAAACGTTACTGCAATTTAGGTCCCTGTGAATGATACAGGGCTCGTGCCTGTGCAAATAATCCAAACCCTTTAGAATCTGCTTGGACCATTTCTTCAATGCCTTCACCGACACATGTCTGTGCTTCTTCCTGTATTCCCTCAGATTCCCAGAAGTACAGACCTCGGTTATGAAATTTAAAACGTTGTGTTCAGTCTCACGCCAGGCGCTGTACAAGGAAATGATGTTCTTGTTGGTCAACCTTCTTAGCAACTGAACCTCCAACAAAAGGTTTTTGATCATGGCTGGATTGTTGCAGAAGTTTCTCAACTTTACTTGGTTCCATGCAACTTCTATGCCTTCCTTTTTGTCGAAGGCTCGGTAGACCATTTTCACAGCACCAGAGCCAATCAGTTCATCGTACCGACCATATCGACCGGTGGGATCAATCTCAACAAATGGCTCGGAATCCTTATCGGACGATGGGTGAAGGTTTAAGCTAGACATCTGTACGGTGAAAGAAAACCATGCATTAAAAGATGGGTGAAGGTTTAACCTAGGCATCTGTGCAGTGAAGGAAAGCCATGCATTGAAAGATAGAATCGTTACGTTGAGAAAATTATGTTGTATAAATTAAAAGAACTAATAAAAATAAGAAATGCTAATTAATACAATGACAACAAAAAAAATAAGAACAGGAAGGGAGCACCAAAAAATAAAATATTTACATGGCTTCACAATATGCCTACATTCATTGAAAAAAGAAAAAAATCTCTACATAATAAAGAAAAGAAAGAATCTTACTCTTTTAAAAAATTCCTAAGACTTGATACCTTTATTACTCGTGTGATGCGTACTCCTTTTTTAAAAAAAGAAGAAAACTTATTAACCTTAGAAAACTCCTTAAGACTAGATGCTTCATACTGATGGCACTCAACTCTCTTATTTATAATACTAAATGTCAGAAACTTGTTATAACTCTACTATTTCAAACAAATAAGAATAAGTCACAAGATAAACACAACTCTCTATCTCTTAATTTTTCAAATGAGATCAATTTTTAAAATTTTTTAAATTTAAAATTTGCTTAAAGTTTAGTTCATCTTTGTTAAGTTAATCCAGATAAATTTTAGAATATGCATGTCAAAATTGTTTATTGATAATTCTTTAAATAAATAAATACTTTTATAAAATTTACTTTTTATATTTATAATTTTAAATAAATATATAACAAGTATATCTTTCATAAATTAAAAACCTACTTTTTATTTCCTGAAAATAACTTATTCAAAGGAGATAGATTTTCAAACTTTTTAATTTAAAAAGTTGCTTAAAATTTAGGTCATCCTTTTTCTTAATTCAATCTATAAGTAAATTGTATAGAGCATCTATTTCAACATTATTTTTTAATATCTTCAAAATAGACAAATATTTTTATAAATTTTAATTTTTATTTATAATTTTAAATAAATAAAAAAATATCTTTCATAAATTAAAAGGTTATCTTTTATTACATGAAAAGTCTTATTCAAATGACATTGATTTTTTTAAATATATCAATTTAAAAATTTGTTTATAATGTACTTAATCCTATCTTAATTCAAACTATATCTAAATTGTAATCATTCATGTATATATACATTTTTTTTGTGACATGAAAACACAGCTTTATAGCTCCAAATTGTTTACTTGCATGTTTTCATTACCAAAAGACATATTATAATCCTTAATTTTATTAAGTGATAATTTCCACAAGTTATTATGGTTTCTAAAGCATATATAGATAAAAAATTAGTAACTTTTACAATCTAGTAAAATTCATAGCACAATTGTACGATATGTTTACGAAAGCTACTCAAATGCAACAAATTTAACTAGCATTGGCAATGGAATCATTTGGAAATGATCGAGAATTTTTTTAACCCTATTAGCTAAAAGGTAATCATATGCGATATTCCATTGAAAATTTCAATCACATACAGAAATATCCTATTTGATAATCATTCACATGATGATAAAAAAGTAGATATTTATAAATTATATAATGAAACAAAATAATGTATGCAGATCATATTCAAATTGGGTTTGCTCATTACAAGCTGACCACTAAGATACATATGCTTGAACATGCTAAACAAAATTATGTCTATCTTGATTGATATCCACAACTAATAATATTCCAATGTCCTGCTGTGAATTTGTATCTTGATTTTTGACAATTATTGTTATAGATTATAACCTCAAACTATCACTCATCTAAGCCAAGAAAGACTTTTTTTTTTTTCATATTTTAGTAGAAAAGAAGACGATAAAATATAAAGTGGTTTGAGTTATCCCTCTTTACAACATATTAATATTTCAAGTTCACCTTGTTTTGATGAAAAAGGTGACTAAGAATATTGATCCTCCATCAACTATTAATACTCAATACTATGAGCGTGATCCTAGATTACACTTTTTGATTGGGATGTATTCAATGGACAAACGTGATGATATTCGAAAGACATACATTTAGATAGGACCGTATTAGCCTATCTTAGTTAAACATCCTCAAACTCAAGATAAAAAATTAATTCGGCGATTTCAAACATCTTGCTTTGATGAATTTAAGTTAATTGAATAATGTTCAGTGTAAAAAAGACAAAGCTTTTTGTTTTTCAAGCTATCTCTTTGGGAATCATTTGTCGAAGTATCATACTTTTACAATTGAAGGTTTTTAAAGTTGAAGGAAAGTGTTTAGTAAAAGATGCCCATTAATGCAACATGAATGAGATATTAACTCACATCATAAATTTGCCCTGAGGAGTTATACGAATTCTAAAAATCCATTTAAACACATCGACATTACTATGGGTACTATTTCTTTAAAAAAAAAAAAAACTTTACGAAATGGATTATAGCTTAAGGCTTCATTAGAAGTTGTTAAATGATTGGTACTATAAGGATATGCTTTTAGGAGGGACGATAAGTCCAATTCTAGTAATTGCAAGAATTTTCTTGAATTGGTAAAGATGCAAGCATAAGTAAATAAAGAAAATGTTGCACTTGTACTAGAAAATTCTCCAACAAAAGTCAAATACGTATTATTTAGTATTTAGAAAGAGTTACTATTTTTTTTTTTGGCTAATTGAGTATAGACAAAGATCTATGATGACATTGATTATGTTAAATTTTGTATTCTCATTGATAAAGCTGTTGGTGAGTCTAATAAAGAGCAAATGATAGTCATATTGATGTGTGTTGATGCTAATGGATGAATTTGTGAATATTTTTCTTGCCTTTTTTTTTTCAAAGTCACGAGTACTGAGGCCACAAGAGCCAAATAATTTTAAGTACCAAATATGTAATATCCTTAATAGGTACAATATATCGGTTGAAGATTTATGGGATCAAAGATATGATAGTGCAAGCGATATGCGAGGTGAATGGAATGGTTTATGTGCTTTGATGATTGTCGATGTGCTTATTATATATATTGTTTTGTACATGGACATCACCATGATTTAGTTGCAGTGGCAAAAAAAATGCATGATGTGTGATTATTTTTTTCAAAACTGAATATATTAAAAACTTTGTGAGTACTTCCTTTAGAAGTCATTTAAACTTGAAATTTATTCAACGAAATGAAGACATAGATTTGACTGCTTCAAGGCAGACTTGAGATCTTTATTACTCCTTTGATGTGTACTCTTTTTTCTTAAAAAGAAAAACTTATTACAACCTTAAAAAACTCCTTAAGACTGATTTCTGAGGCCTTAAACTTACTGCACTTACTAACTTATTTATAATACTAAGTGTTAGAAACTATAACTATTATTTCGAACAAATAAGAATAAATCATTAAATAAACACAATTCTCAATCTTTTAATTTTTCAAATGAGATCAACTTTTTATATTTTTTAATTTAAAATTCGCTTAAAGTTTAGTTCGTCTCTCTTAAGTTAATCCATATATAGATTTTAGAATATGAATTTCAAAATTACTTATTGATAATTCTATAATAAATAAATATTTTTATAAAATTTAATTTTTTATTTATAATTTTCAATGAATAACAAATATTTCTTTTGTAAATTAACAACTTATCTTTTTATTCCATGAAAAAACTTATCCAAATGAGATCGATTTTTCAAACTTTTTAATTTAAAAACTTGCTTAAAATTTAGCTCATCCTCTCTTAATTTAATCTATATGTAAATTGTATAGAGCATTTATATCAAAATTATTTTTTAATAATTTCAAAATAGACAAATATTTTTATAAAATTTAATTTTTTATTTATAATTTTAAATAAATAAACATATATCAAAAAATCAATCTTTATATTGTGACTACTCTTCTACTTAAGTCTGTACTATAACAAATAAAAATGTAGCTTTAGAAAACTCTTTAAAATTAATTTATAAAGCCACAAACTTGTGACATATGGGTTTATCTGTCGACTTATATCTAGCAGCATCATCTTTATATAAATTAACTAATAACTTTACATGAAACTTACAGATAAAGTTACATGAGATCTAAAAAAAAGGTTACATGAACCTAGAATTTGAAAGTTATGCAGAGCCTATTGTATTAAAGTGACATGAAGTCTGCAATAAAGGTTGCGTAGAACCTAGCATTTGAAGGTTACGTGAAACTTATTTTATAAAGGTTACACGAAGCCCATGTTGTCAAGTTTATATAGAGTCTATGCTATTAAGGTTACATAAAACCTATGTAATAAACTTTAAACAAAGCCTATGATAAAAGGTTATATGAAGACTATTTAACAATTTTTACCTAGATTAAGAGACTCAATAGAAAGAGAGACGAGAGAAAGAGAGATAAGAGAAGAAAGATGAGAAAAGAGAGAAGAGAAAAAAAGAGAAGAAAGAAGCAGAAAAATTAAAATGATTGTTTCGTTTATCCCATTTTTACCAAGATCTTCAAGAAAGAGTACATGTATCATGAAAATACAAAAAAAAAAAAACAAAAAAGTTGAAAACTTCTTCAAAGATTAAAAGATTCCGCATAAAAGAGGAACAGAGAATACAAAAGAAAAGAGCAAAAAACACATATTTGAAAAAAAGAGAAATGGGTTCTATGAGGTTACATAGCAAGGCGATTATTTGATATTTCTTAAAGTGCATAGTGAGCAAATAGGGTCAAAAATAGTTAGTAACAACCAATTATGCAAAAACAGAAACTTTGAAGGCCACTTTTGACAAATTTCTCTAGTTTTATTAATGTTATTATTGACAAAATTTTCAATACGTATTGATTATGGTGAAACAACCTCGTGCATTGCACGAGCTCATAAGCAATGAATTTCTTTCATCTTTAATTCTTCCAAGATAAAGTTCAAAGTTGTATCACTAATAAAATGAGTTATAAAAAAATTAAAGTCAATCGCTGACCATGCCCGAGATTTGATGACCGATGGCTATATTTCCAACTTATCGATGAACACCATCAGTCATTAAACTTCTGTTGCCCTTACCAATTGATTTTGGGTGGCCGTTAAATCATTTTTTTCTTTTTTGCCAGAGAATGATTTTTTAGTGACTGATCATAATTCGGTTACTAATTAATCGTTGAAGTAATTAAAATAATAATAAAAATTAATTAAAATTAAATTTAACGATTGATTTTTTATTGGTCATTAAATTCTGTCGTTAATCTTAATTAATTAATACGTTAAAATTTTAAGTTTATAAAAATCTTATCAATATCTGTCGTGACAGTCTTAGACATAAAGAATAGATTAAAGGCATCTGTATTAAAAAAGTTAAAATTTGAAAGTGATAAGAAATGACAAATGAATGCTCTCCTTTTCACAAAAATATGGACCAAAGTTTATCAATATCAAGCTACCAATTTGTTTTTTCAAAATATGCAAGATGAAGACATGAAATATGGGATAGGGAAAATCAAAACTTGTTACAACAATGCGCCTTTTTTTTTTTGTGTGTAAAATACTTGAACAAAAAAAGAATAAAGAAAATAAACCTAAGTAAAGCCACTTTATGTATAGCCTTCCTCATAATAGTATGCAAAAGTTAGCCTTCAAACTTTAACCACTCCCACAAATAAGAAAAAAAAAAAAAGAACTCTGTTTGTGTACGAATATCTATTCTGAATTCCTACTTAATTTTTTCGGTTTCTACAACTCTAGACTAAGATAGTCCTCTTTCTGTTGTAGATTGTTCTCTTACATATTGGTAATGCAGAGATTTAAATTGTTTAAGGATAGGTTTCACACCTTACTGTGGGTAGCTTTTTCTATCTGTGGAGCCTGTACAATTTTTTGGACTATAGTGGGGAGAAGAATCCTAGTAAACAGTCAGAGCTCAATCCAAAATTTTCAACGAAAGTTGCATCCACCTCAAATTTCAAGTTAGAATCAAGTATAGATCATTTAAGGTGCAGACAAATATCTTCTTCTTCTTTTTTTTTTTTTTAATACCAATCTAAATAGTACAAAGTTTTCAAGTTCAAATGTTGAAATTTATAAATTATAGATCAGTAAATAAACATAACATGCAATCCATTAAATGCAATTCCTAGAATGAAATCTAGAACACATTTACACATGGAGCAAGTAGCCAGAGTTTTTCTCAATGATACAAATCTGGATGCATGAAGAGTTTTGGTGAAGATGTCTAGAAGTTGGTTTTCAATTTGAACATATTCCAAAGTAATATTTTTGCATGCAATCAATTCTTTGATAAGATGATATTGATTGATATCAATATGCCTAAAATGCTGCACTGAATTTTTAAAACTATTGATCACAATAAACAGTCAGTAATATTGCTTACAACATTGAAGTTTGCAAAGCATCTTTCAACCCACATCAAATCTAGAAAAATCATCTGCACATACAAAGTCATATCGCTTGCCTGCAATACTTTTCACTTGCATAGAACCCATGCGACCCATATGAAATAGTTATAGATGGTATCCTAGATGCATTAATTTGTTGTGCTATCTAGTGTGCTGATCTCACTTGCTAACTAAGTTGGCATGAAGCCACAAATTCCAATTTTTTTTTGGGGGGACTTTTTGTACTCCATGAACAACACCTACATTCATGATTTTAATCACTCTAATAATTCAAGTGACCAAGCTTTTGATGTTATATCTCTATGTCATTAAAACTGGTCTTATGACAAGTGTGGGTGCATCAAGATATAAAAATTATCAGAAGATTTAAAGCCTTCTGAAATACAAGTTCTTGCTTTGTTGACCAGTTTGACATTTATCTTGTATAAAGTTCACTAAAAGATTTTGATCAAGATATTCTTATCTTCTCTCATATGTCTAGAACACCCATTATCAAAATATCGAGAGTTAGTAGCACATGCTTTCAAAGAAGCATATTACAAGAAACATAGAAAATCTAAGTCTGACTTTCTACCCCAAAATTTTATAATTTTATTTTTCAAATCAATTTTGGCTTTAGGATTCTTTCTTAGTGTTGAATAAAATGTAAAATAAGCACTGCAACCACTTTTCAAAATATTAATGAACTTGAAACATTTAGGTCAAATATGAGCTGTGATGTTGCAGAAGTGATAAGTAGGAACAAACCTCTTGGACTTTTCTTGTGAATCCGATCGAGAAGGAATTGTAAGCTTACTTCTAATTTCAGTAGGAGGGATCGTAGTTGATGAGGATGCTTTTGCAAACTTTGTTTTTGGATTCAATGACGCTCGACCATTGTAACCGAGTCCATGATGATCACCACTAGATTTTCCTATAACCAGAATGTGCTGTAATTGTTTAATCCGTATATGAATTCAACATTTTCAAGGTCTAGCTTCTGAGTGATTTCTAATTTGGATTTCACTCTATTGACCCTTTCTTGTTTTTCAACAACCAGAAGCTCCAAATTTATCAGTCCTTCTAGATTCATCCTTATCTTTCAAGAGGTCAAGGACACATTCTTTCGAAAGATAGATTTTTTGAGTTCACTAACTTCCAGGCACTCGTTGTATATCTTGTGATATGATCTTTGGATTGTATCCATGTCCAACTCTTATTCATTACTGCTCGCTGTCAAAATTTTCACTAGCTAAATAATTCTATTTCTGATATTGCAACGACACTGGTTTAGCATTTTGAATCTGTTCCAGCAGTTTTGCTAGAGACCCGCAAAATTGGAAGTTGCAATGAAAGCAACACAATTACTTACATGCTCATATTATCTTTTTGGCCTCTAAATTCATCATCATTATAAGTAGTGATCATCACTTTTGACTTTTTCTTGAGGGTATTAGTACAGTCAACTTGGTCTCTAAATACTTTAAATGACCTAGAGCAAAGGATTTATTATTAATATCGCATAACTTAGAATTAAAATCAACAATAAATTCATCATCAGAAATTCTTAAATTCTCAAATCTAGCAACAAGCATTTGAAGTTTAGATCACTTCACTGTTATAGTTCCCTCATATGCAACTTGAAGAATATTCTAAGCCTCCTTTGCCTATTCACAAGCTGAAATCAATTTAAATTGATTTGCATCAAATGCATTGAAGGTGGCATTCAAGGCTTTGGAAATGTTATTTGCCAATCAATCTTCATCATTAATTATGGTTGGATGAGTCTTCTCATCAATGGATTTGATGAAAGCCTTCATTCCAGCTTTCCACTAAGAATATTTTAACCCATCAAGTAGTGATGGACATGAAATTGAACTGCTTTTAGAAAATCCATGCCTGCAAAAACAAAACAAAAAAAAGTCTAAAATCTCACCAAGCAAATGTTAATGACTCCTCTCTTATACCGGTCACATATGTCTCTAGCAATTTATTGAATTTAATTAAATTTCAATTAATTAAATTACTGGAAGCATAAATTAGATAAGACTGGTCTTTCAGTTGTCAAATGTTGCAATTTAAATTAAAAGGCCACAGAGAGCACCATTAAAAAGGCTCATGATCATTTGCAGATCATCCTTCAACCAAAAAAGTTCTCTCATTTTTAAAAGCTTTAATTGCTATTATCTGCATTAGACTTTCAATACCAAAAATAATATTTGATTATTTTTTAAAAATAAAATATTAATTTTTGGAATGCTTACTATATTTTAGATGTATTCTTAATTTACTTTTAGGGTTAATTACATTAGAAGAACTTATATTTTAGATGCAGTATCAAATTAAAATCTACATAAAAAATTATATTAAATTAGGATTTACATAACTTGTAGTTTGTAATGTGGGACCTCCCTCAATAAAATTTATTAAAATTAACTGTATGGCTTGCTCACGTGATACGAGTAAGTTTGTTAAATGTGTAATTACATTAAAAAACGTTTCATCATTGTAAAACAAAACAGAATTGCTCGTAAACGAATCTGTAAAATTTTTCTCTTCATCCATCAAATTCAAGCATTGATTGTTGCTGAAATCCAAGATTTAAGTACGCATCCTTTAACTCTTTCACTTTGTTGTTTCTTTGCGCATTAATTAAGTGAATGACTACCAATTCATATCAATTAAACAATGGAAAAAAAAAATTTTGTTTTTAATTAGGATTTTAAAATTGAGAAATTTTAGTTTTTGAAATCTATCATTCGAATCCGATGCATATGATATTTATCAATTTTGTGATAGCAAAATCTACCATAACATATAAAAAATAACAAAAATTACTTAAATCAAATTAATACCTAAAAATCTAAGATTACTTTGGCACTCATCTCTAATCTTGATATGTGAATTCATTGAGGGTGACAAAAGTTTATGTATGTAGAAAACACCTTGATGTTTGGTGCGAATCTTCAATTGTTTGAAGAGAAATATAAAGAAAATCGAGAAAAATTATCGAGGTGTTGGTGAGTGTGAGTGAAGTTTATAGAGTGTGAGTGACCAAGGGCAATAAGTGATTGGCAAAAAATAAAGTACATATGGCTATATTTAAACACAAATTAAGCTGAGTTATAGAGTTAATTCTAATGGATTTTGTTGATGGAAGTCTCGCATTGCAAACTGTACGTTATGTGAGTTCTAATTTGATATAATTTTTTATGAAGGTCTCAATTTGATACTGCAGCTAAAATGTAGGTCTCTGTGTAATTAACCCTTATTTTTATTGGTACCCAACTACTAAACAATTCAAAATTTCATTGAATTTTGAAAAGCAGATTTACAAGTCCTTGTACATATCAGGTCATCAATGGAAACCAATAACTTCTTAAAGAAAGTGACTCTGTAACATGCTTTGAAGCATTTCCACGACATTGCAGCATTCTGGAGAGCTTCTCCCAAATTTCAATAGCCAAGGACTCAAAAAGTGCATAAAATATTGTTAGATCCTATACAACCTCTACAGTCATATCTTTGGTAATGCAATGTGATCATATGCATTTTTAAGTAATAATTCATATGTTAAACATATCAATTCAGTTGAATTTCATAGCACTGAAATTTAAAATTTCAATATGTCGTAATATAGTCTTTGATTGATCGAACACATTTCGGACTTAATGGTACCATTTATCCCTAGGTTGACAGACTTACATTAATCATCAATTTGCTTTGTTTAGAACTCTCTGATCATCTATCGGAGATTAGATAAGTTGTATGGAATATTCTCATTAGATAGATAATACGAGAATTTATATAATATGAATTATATTTCTTATAAAATATGGCTCAATCTTTAATTTGAAAAAAATTAAATAACAAAAATATGAACTATCTAAAAGAAAAAAGACATGCATATATACATAAAGTAATGGATAAGTCATAAAAGCTCAAAGGTAGAAGAGAAATGATTTCGAAAAGACATGTTTGGGATTGGCTTGCTTGTATTTTTCATATCATGTTGCAAGCAGATGGTGATCAACCGCTATTAAAGTTTAAGACCATGAGGATATCAATTAGTAATGTTATTATGTCAAAGAGATACATTACAAAACATTTGGTTCAATGTCTAAGGGTTTACTATTTGTTCTGCAACAATATTTGGAGCTAAGCAATCCACTGGAGGATGCGTATCATGAGAGCTTCCGTGAACATTGCTGCAGAAGGAGCGTACTTCTTTGCCTGAAGCAGCAGATGTTATGTTTACTTTATCGAGCTTAATATTGGTGCAAGCAAGGCTTTGACTGCAGCTTAAGTTAATTGCTATATCGGAGTTGGATGTCCCTCGAACTCCATTGTAGGAAACATCACTTATTTGAACCGCGCCTGTCTTTAGAATTTCAAGCGAAGAAATTTAGTTATTATAATAAACGAAAGAAATTAAAAGTATAATAACGGAAATGCTTGTATTCAAGCCAAGATAGCGTTATCATATGAAGTGGGAATTATTCTTTATTTAGGGTTATGTATTTAATTAGTTCTCTCTATTATAAGAGTTCCAATGCAGCATTTCAAATACCTTATTTTGACAAGTTTTATGAGGACAGTAAAATTGATCGATGAAGATGGGGTTGCCTGCATTCACCAATGTAATGTCCTCATATGTGACCTTTCTGACATACCCTTGCCCTCCCTAAAAGATAATTGGAAGAAGAATGAAAGACTCGTCTGATTGAAAGAAAAAACAAATAGTAAAGAAGAATCGAGGGGTATCATTTGGATTCCCTTACCTGCCATGATTTGATCCTTACTCCATTTTGAGTAGCATTAAAACTACAGCTCTTGACGTGCACTTCCTCAACTTTTCCCTCATTTCCATCTTTTCCTATGCTTCCAATACTATGAAAAAGAAAATGTTCCAATATTAGTAAAACTGGATCAAGTAAGTTATATCAAAGGGCATGAAGAAATTAGGAATACCAACTTATAATTGTTATCGTCTACAGAGCTGGGACTAAGTGATGAAATGATTAAAGATATGAGTAAGAGAGGTCTAACAATTAATTAACAGACCTGATACCATGACCTGGACCGCAAGCCACCCCAGTAATGTTGATATTGTTGCAGCCCGTAACAATGGCAATACAATCATCACCTGAAAAATAGAACAAAAAGAATTATGATACAGTGGGAACATAAATGAGTAATGGGAGGGTGCAAGGAGTTTAACTGTCGATTGAGGATAATTGCATACCAGTCCCAATATTACTATTTAGAACAACGATATTGCTTGAGTGAGATATGTCTATCCCATCAGTGTTAGGGCTGTCTTGAGGAGCATGAATGTGGAGCCCCGAGAAAGTTGCATTGGCACAACCAAACACAGAAATATGGTTATTCTGACTGTTGATATGTGTTAAACCATTGACTCGAAGATTCTTGCATCCAAGAAAGCTCAATGCCTGCCAGTCATCAAGACATTGTAAGTGAACATGACATGTATATATATATATAACTCATTGGCAACACTTCATTGGTGATAGCTGATACATAGAGGCTCTACTTACAGCGGGTCTCTTGCAATCACCCCCCTGCTTATAAGATGAAGAAGATGATGAGTAAGAATTTGCTAAGGTAATCAAGAAGAAAAGACAAAGATTAACCAAAGAGAAGAGAACATGAAGAAACAAATATTACGAAATATTGTTCACTCAGGCAAGATTTCCACCAGTCAGCCCCTTGTCCATCTATTTGTCCATTCCCTTGGACAGTAAGTCCATCCACATCTGCAAAAGCAAGCCATTTCTCCGATTGTTCTGACTTCCAACCTGACTTTCTAGGTGCAACAATATTACCTTGCAGCTGCAAGGAATTACCCAGAAAGTTTAAACTTTCACATTAATCTTGCGGTGTTTAGCACTAGACAATATATATGGTGCTAAGTTATTAATCGTGACGTAAAGGACACTTACCTCTACTTGAATGGCAGATGACTTGCATGGACCCTGTAGTCTAATAGCGTTTAGCAAGAACGTTTTTCCCTTTGGTATGTTGAGGATAGTCTTGGTTGATGGCGCTCCACAAGCTGCTTTCCACGCCTTGATAAAAGCCTTTCACGTAAAAAAAAATTCTATTACTCATGATCTGACTTGCAATGACAGAATCACATGGCAAAATATGCTGAAATATAAACTGTCTTGAAACAATATATTAGCATCTATGACTTTGTTGTTTATTTATTTTTTGACTGCATGACCTTGTTATTTATTTGTTCTTTTATTTGAATGCTATTAAAATTGTGTCTATGCCATTAACGAATTCCATAAAGATTTCAGACTATAATATGTTGAGTGGCAGAGGGAGAAGTGCAGCTATCCATAATTGGTACAGGTCTGGAGAAGCTAAAATTGTTGTATTATGATTGGAAGTGTTGCATAGAAAACTCATATGGAATGAAACTCATTCTAAGGATGCCTTGCAATCGACTTATGAAGTCTAGCAATTGTAAAAGCCATGTTATACATATAGTTATTATCTTGTCTAATTTCTTCCGTATCATTCACTAAAAACCTGTGATACTGAGAAAAAGGAGAAGTCAAAAATAAAACATTTATATAAGGATATACCTGAGAATCATCTTTGGATCCATCTCCAGCAGCTCCAAAATCCATTACATTGAAAGTTTGAGCATGAGCCAATAAAACATTGTACATGATCACCAAAAAGATGGTAACAAGTTTCTACACAAAGAAGTTGAATAGGTGAGTCGCAGAATTGCCAGAGAAAATAAACAGAAGAGATATAGATCATAGCTCATTCCTCACCATTGTTAGAGCCATGATAGAAGATTCAATATTTGCTACTACACTATCAAATTTTATCTTCTGTTTATAATAGTCCTTTGAAGTTCATATGGATTATATAGTTCCACTAATGTTCTTGTGGTCGAATACTGTCCACATAATTCTGCTAACAAAACTTGGAAAGTAATTGGAACAGTCAAATGCAACATTATGTATAATATACTAGAAATGGTAATAAACTAAACTCATTTTACTAAGGTCTTATCTTCCAAAATCCAGATAAGCATACCAGTTCACCTGACATATACACACACATACTAACAATGCATTATAAAAAAAAAAATAAGTGATATTATAAACTTACAAACAAATATTTTGTGATTAAATGTGAATTTCTAATAAAAATCATCTTAAAACTTTGATATCATAAATCCTACAAGAAAAGCGATATTTTTCAATTTAAAAAATTTCAATAAAACAAGATTATGTTGAACACAATATAAAAATTCCAACATAAATTCCTAAGTATGGAAACACCATTGAAACAGTATATTTCAACAGAATTTATTTTATAGACACCCATTTTGCAGCAATGCTGTCAATTCTACAATGCTGCACTGCTACCTATTATTGCATTAAATGAAGGCTTGATCAAGGTCTATAAATACTCACCTTAGCCAAGAGCTTAAGGGGGATGGAAAGAGAGAGTGTTGAGGAGAGAATGTTAAGAAATTTTAAGAGTTTGGAGAATATTTAGAGAAAGTTACAAAAGGGGAAGATAATAGTGTAGAAAAAGTGGGAGACATTTTCTTTAGTAAGGAGAGATTTGAAGAAAAAATTTTCAAATATTACTTTCTTTTGAAGAATAAGGTAAACTTTTCGTAATTTTATCATCACTTTTTTTCTTCATTTTTGTTTTTTTATGAATATTTCCTTTCATTCTTAATTGTTATTATATATGTATATATATATATATATATATATATATTCCTGTTGCACATATGTATCCTTTTACTTATCTTCATGTTTTTCTCACTTGTATTTTTATTTACCTTGTATATTAATGTATTTATTTTTTTCTATTTACAAATACACATAATTTTTTCTATACTTTTATATTGAATACATGAAAAGTTAAAGTAAAAAATGGATAGTGTATGAAAGTAATGAGCAAAAAAATTTTAATTTAATAGGAAATGGATGGGATGTGATATATAAACTGAAAATAATAATAACAAAGAAAGAGTGCTTAAGGGATAGTATATGCTTTCATATTGAATACATGAAATTTGCTTGAAAGAACAAAAAAAAAAAAAAAAAAAGAGAGAGAAAGATAGATAACTTTAAGATATTAAGATTATTTTAAAATAATAAATTTAGATTGTTCATAATATAAAATTATTAAGAAAATTAAGTTTTATTTATTTATTTTACTCAATTTTAACTATTTTTTCAAAAAAGATAAAATCACTTTTGATGTTATTTTTATTTTTAAAAAAATTAAAATAAAAAATACTATAAATTTTTTAGAGCATAGAATCATTTAAGAGAGTTATTTTTTTAAAAATTATTTTTAAAATAAAAATATATATTTTAAGCTTTTGAAAAGTATAAAAAAATCTCAAGAGAGAGATTCTCATATTTCTTATATAAGAATTATTTTTTAAAAATAAAAATAAATAAATAAATATATATTTAATTTTTGAAAAATATCAAAAAATCTCAAAAGAGAGGTTTTTATATTTTAATATAAAAAACTACTTAATATTTTTAAAAATATAAAAAAAATCTTAAAAGAGAGGTTTTCATATTTTTTAATAACAAAAAAATTATTCTAAAACATATGTGTTTCAAGTTTTGAAAAATATGAAAAATCTCAAGAGATTAATTTTCATATTTTTTAATATAAATTAATTTTAAAAATATTCATTTGATATTTTTGAGAAAATATGAAAAAATCTTAAGGGAGATTTTCATACTCTTTAATATAAAATTTATTTAATATTTTTATGAGAAACGTGAAAATATTTTAAGAGATGATTTTTATATTTAAAAATATATTTATAAAAAAATCTAAGAAAAAATTTTTTGTATTCTCTAAAATATTTTGTATATGTGGCCCTCAATTTATTTTTATTTTTTTAATTAATGAAATTATAAAAGTTGAATTTAATGTTTATATTTAGATATCAAATATTAATTATTTGCTTACGTTAAGGCTATAAGACTTCAAAATTATTTATATGTTTTACATATGTGACTATGAATGCGTATTAAAATGTCATTGAATTTATATGGATAAAAAAAAATATTTTGAGGATTAAGGGATTGAACAAGAGCGAAACCTTCATATTCTCTATTATAAAAAATATTTTAAGATTAGAGGTTAAACAATAGTGAAACCTCTACATCTTCTTTGATAAAATAATTTCAAAAATTAAAAGTAAAACAAGAGTTAAACCTTTATATTTCTCAAAACATTAAAATTTCGCTTATTTTTATATAATGTACTTTTCTTTTCATACATATTTTTAAAAATTAATTTTAAAAATTAAATGAATTTTAAAACCGAAAAATAATGATGATCAATTGGTATAAAATTTTAGGTGCCGTGGTGATGCTGATCCTTCCTCACATATAATCGACTTCGGAACTCATATTTTTAATTTTAAAAGATCAATGTTGCTTTATTTATTTTTTAAAAAACAAATAAATTTTACTGCATGATCACACTATGAAAAAGATTTGTGTCGATTCTTTTTATTTTTATTTTTTAAAATCTTTTTGAAAGAAAATCACTTAAAATATTATATTTTTTAAACCGCTTCAAGAATTTGACATCGATCAAAAATGAGTTGTAACAAATTTTATGTTTTTGATTAAATAAAATTACAATTGTGATTTTTTATTTTTTATATTTTAATATCAAAATGTTACAATTTATTTTTTCAATTCCAGTTCCATTAAAATATGTTATTGAAAATTTATCATTTCGTTAAAATATTTTTGATTTTTTTTAATTTCTAAGGACATTTTTCTTGGGAATATATGATTTCAAAATTGACAGCATTTTCACTCTGTAATTCTCTTCCTCACCTTCTCCAAACTTTCCTTTGATGCGGTTTTTCCCTAATTTCAGTGTTTATAGCTTCTCTAGGCATACTGAGATATGAGACTAATATTTTCTTCCTTAGCTAATGTTTCCTCTGCCCCAAACCCAAATTCCTTTTTTTTTCAGTTATTTTATTGTATTTATTTTATTTTAACTGATGAATGGTTTGCAAAAATAATTAGATTACATAATTATAAATTGAATCTATAATTAGTTGTTGGGTTTATATTGAATCAAGAAATAGATTGTCCAAATTAACATGTATGGATCATATGTTGTATATTGACATATAGGTGGTTTAAGGTTTAAGAAATGATGCAAGATACCTTTCAATAACAAGCTACATCTCAACTGTTGCAATTTAAATTAAAAGGGTACAGAGAGCGCCGTAAAAAGGTTCATGACCATTTGGAGATCATCCTTCAACCAAGAAAGTTTTCTCATTGTTACTTACATTGACTTTTGATACTGAAACAATATTTTATCATTTTACAAAAATAAAATATTAATTTTTGGAAGGCTTACTATATTTCATATGTGTTCTTAATTATTTTTTTGGTACCCAACTAGTTAACAATTCAAAATTTCATTGAGTTTTGAAAGGGTATTTATCCTTATATATATCACGTCACAAATAATTTCTTAAAGAAAGTGATTCTGTAACATGCCTTGAAGCATTTCCCTAACATTGTAGCATTCTAGAGGGCCTCTCCCAAATTTCAACAGCCAATGACTAAAAAAGCGCACAAAAAATTGCTACATCGTATGCAACCTCTGAAGTCATATCTTTGGCAATGCAATGTGATCATGTGCATTTTAACTAATACATGATATGTTAAAAATATAATTAATTCAGTTAAATTTTATACCGCTAAAATTTGAACTTTCAATATATGGTAATATAATCAAAGCATTGTGGACTTTGTGTACCATTTATCCGTAGGTTGATAGACTTACATTAATCATCAATTTGCTTCTTTTAGAACTCTATGATCATCTATCAGAGATCAGATAAATTGTATGGAATGTTTCTGTTATATAGATAATAAGAAGAATTTATATAATATGAATTACATTTCTTACAAAAATGTGGCTCCATCTTTAATTTGAAAAAAATTAAATAACAAAAATATAACGTATCTAAAAGAAAAAAAAAAAGGATATATACCTAAAAGTGATGGATAACGGTGTATGGATTTCAGTCATATAAGCTCAAAGGTAGAAGAGGAACAATTTTGAAAAGACATGTTTGGGATTGGTTTGATTGTATTTTTCATATTATGTTGCACGCAGATGTTGATCAACAGCCATAAAAGTTTAAGATCATGAGGGTATCAATTAGTAACTTTATTATGTCAAAGAGAAACATTATAAAACACTTGTGACATCAATGTCAGTGTCTAGGGCTTACATTGCTATTTGTTCTGCAACAATATTTTGAGCTAAGCAATCCACTGGAGGATGTGTCATGAGAGCTTCCGTGAACATTGTTGCAGAAGGAGCGTACTTGTTTGCCTGAAGTAGTAGATGTTATGTTTACGTTGTCTAGCTGAATATTGGTGCAAGCAAGGCTTTGACTGCAGCTTAAGTTAATTGCTATCTCGGAGTTGGATGTCCCTCGAACTCCATTGTAGGAAACATCACTTATTTGAACCGCGCCTGTCTTCAGAATTCAAGCGAAGAAATTTAGTTGTTATAATCAACGAAACAACTTAAAAGTATAATAACTGAAATGCTTGTATTCAAGCCAAGATAGCGTTATCATATGAAATGCGGGTTATGTATTTAATTAGTTGTCTCTCAATTATAAGAGTTTCAATGCAGCATTTCAATTAATACCTTATTTGGACAAGTTTTATGAGGACAGTAAAATTGATCAATGAAGATGGGGTTGCCTGCGTTCACCAATGTAATGTCCTCATATGTGACCTTTCTGACATACCCTCGTCCTCCCTAAAAAATATTTGGAAGAAGAACAAAAGACTCATATAATTGAAAGAAAAACCAAAGTGCAAACGAAGAATCAAGGGGTATCATTTTGGTTCTCTTACGTACCTGCCATGTTTTGATTCTTACTCCATTTTGAGTAGCATTAAAACTACAACTCTTCACGTGCACTTCCTCAACTTTTCCCTCATTTCCATCATTTCCTATGCTTCCAATACTATGAAACAAGAAAAAGCTTCCAATATTAGTAGAACTGGATCAGCCAAGTTCTTAAAAGGCACCGAGAAATTAGGAATACCAACTTATAATTGTTATCATCTTCAGAGTTGGGACTAAGTAATGAAATGATTAAAGATATGAGAAAGAGAGGTCTAACAATTAATTAGCAGACCTGATACCATGACCTGGACCGCAAGCCACCCCAGTAATATTTATATTGTTGCAGTTCGTAACAACGGCAATACAATCATCTCCTGAAAAATAGAACAAAAAGAATCATGATACAGTCAGAACATGAATGATCAGTAATGGGAGATTGCCAGGAGTTTAACTGTCGATCGAGAATAATAGCATACCAGTCCCAATATTGCTATTTAGAACAAAAATGTTGCTTGACTGAGCTATGTCTATCCCATCAGTGTTAGGGCTGTCTTCAGGAGCATGAATGTGGAGTCCCGAGAGAGTTGCATTGGCACAACCAAACAGAGAAATATGGTTATTCTGACTGTTGATATGTGTTAAACCACTGACTCGAAGATTCTTGCATCCAAGAAAGCTCAAAGCCTGCCGGTCATCAAGAAAATTGTAAATGATCATAACATGTATATATATTATGCATAACTCATTGGCAACACTTTATTGGTGGTAGCTGATACATAGAGGCTCTACTTACAGTAGGTCTCTTGCAATCACCCCCCTGCTCAGAACATGAGGAAGGTGATAAGTAAGAATTTGCTAAGGTAATCAAGAAGAAAAGAAAAAGATTAACCAAAGAGAAGAGAATACGAAATAACAAATATTGTGAAATATTGTTCACTCACGCAAGACTTCCACCAGTCAATCCCTTGTCCATCTATTTGTCCATTCCCTTGGACAGTAAGTCCATCCACATCTGCAAAAGCAAGCCATTTTTTCGATTCCTCTGACTTCCAACCTGGCTTTCTAGGTGCAACAATATTACCTTGCAGCTGCAAGCAATTACCAAGAAAGTTTAAACTTTCACATTAATCTTTCCGAGTTTACTACTAGATGATATATATGGTGTCAAGTCATTAATCGTGATGTAAAGGGACCATTTACCTCTACTTGAATGGCAGATGACTTGCATGGACCCTGTAGTCTAATAGCGTTTAGCAAGAATGTTCTTCCCTTTGGTATGTTGAGGATAATCTTGGTTGATGCCGCTCCACAAGCTGCCTTCCACGCCTTGATGAAAGCCTTTTTATTTGACATAATAAAATTCAATTACTCATGATCTGACTTGCAATGAGAGAATCACGTGGAAAAATATGCTGAAACATAAATTATGTCTTGAAACAATTTATTAGAATCTATGACCTTGTTATTTATTTGTTCTTTTATTTGAATGCTATTAAAGTTGTGTCAATGCCATTAACAAATTCCATTAAGGTTTCATATTATAATATGTTGTTCCCTTCATCGAATATGGAAAGCATTTTGCCCACTGCGTGCTTATTATAGGCTGCATGTACATGTGTCAGCTCTTGCATGGCAGAGGGAGAAGTGCAGCTATTCCATAATTGGTGCATGTCTGGAGAAGCTAAAATTGTTGTATTATGAATGGAAGAGTTGCATAGAAAACTCATATGGAATGAAACTCATTCTAAGGATGCTTTGCAATCGGCTTATGAAGTAATTGTAAAAACTATGTTATATATATTGTCTTTATCTTGTCTAATTTCTTCTGTATCATTCACCAAAAACCTCTGATACTGAGAAAAATGAGAAACATTTATATAAGGATATACCTGAGAATCATCTTTGGATCCATCTCCAGCAGCTCCGAAATCCATTACATTGAAAGTTTGAGCATGAGCCAATAAAACATTGCACATGATCACCAAAAAGATGGTGACAAGTTTCTACACAAAGAAGTTGAATAGGTGAGTAGCAGAACTGCCAGAGAAAATAAGCAGAAGAGATACAGATTATGGTTCATTCCTCACCATTGTTAGAGCCATGATAGAAGATTGAATATTTGCTACCTCACTGTCAAATTTTACCTTCTATTTATAATATTTCTTTGAAGTTCATATGGATTATACAGTTCCACCAATGTTCTTGTGGTCGAATATTGTCCACATAATTCTGCTAACAAAACTTGGGAAGTACTTGGAACAGTAAAATGCAACATTATGTATAATCTACTAGAAACGGTAGTAAACTGAACTCATTTTACTAAGTCTTACCTTCCAAAATCCAGATAAGCATATCAGTCCACCTGACATATACACACACAGTAACAATGCATTATAAAAAATTAAGTGATATTATAAACATATAAACAAACATTTTGTGATTAAATGTGAATTTCTAAAAAAAATCATCTTGAAATTTTGAAATGGTATATTTCAACCGAATTTATCGTTAGATAAAGATTAATTTTATGTATGTTTTATAAAAATAAAATTGCAATTGTGATTTTTTATTTTTTATATTTTTAATATCAAAATGTTAAACTTTATTTTTTGATTTGAGTTCCATTAAATTATGTTATCGAAAATTTCAAATTGAGTGAAATGCCATCGTTTCATTAAAACATGCAAATCATTTTTCATTGTTTTAATTTCTAAGGACATCTTTGTTGGGACTACATGAATTCAAAATTCAAAGCATTTTCACTCTTTAATACTCTTCCTCTCCTTCTCCAAACTTTCGTTTGAGGCAGTTTTTCCCTACTTTCGGTGGCTTTCAAGTTTGTGATAGGTTCTCTAGCGACACTGAGATATGAGACTGATATTTTCTTCTTTAGCTAGCTAACTGTTTCCACTACCCAAACCCAAATTCCTTTTTCTTTTTTCATTTATTTTATTGTGTTTATTTTATTTTAACTGATGGATTTAAATTATAATGGTATGCAGAAATAATTAGATTACATAATTATAAATAAATTAAATCTATAATTAGTTGTTTATTTGGTTTGGGTTTATTGAACCAAGAAATAGATTGTCCAAATTAACATGTATCGATCTTATGGTATATATTGACGAATAGGTGGTCTAAGGTTTTTCATTTTTTTTAAAATTATTTTAAAGTATCATTTGGATAGCTTATAGAATTAGTATGCTATATATTGAAATAATTATATCCAAAACTAAGGATACAATTGTCCATATAGATCAAATTATAATTTGTTAAAGGTAATTAATATTGTACAATTATGATTAAAATGATTAAATTATTATTTATAAATCATTGAACAAAAATGACTAAATGAATCATTTAGCTGCAATTAATTAATTGCAATTATTTATTTTTTAAAACTTATAAATTAAAGTATAAAAATAAAAAATTTGTAATTTACACCAAAATATACTTAAAACTAGTGTACTAATTCATAACTAAATATTACTTATATTAATGTATTTTTTTACCGAATAAAGTGTATCCAAATATCAAACAGTAATTTATAAAAATACAAATGAAAAAAAAAATTTTAACCATGCTTCTAAATTTAAAGTGTTAAAAGCTAACACACTAATTCTACTACAAAATATTATTTATCAATTTTTAATAAATAATGGTTAATTTATAATGTATGACTTGAGAATACAAAATACATGTAAAAATTATACATAAAGTATAAATATTTTATAAACATAAATAAATAATGTTTTTCCATAAAAAGTTTAGACAACGAATATTTATCACTTTATTGAACACCTCTACGAGCAGTTGTTTTATCCTTCGGGACAGCTGGAGCGACAAGAAAGGGAAAGCAGCAGAGAGCATCAACAATGTGGATGGACCATAAGCTCTGTGACCACTAGACTTGGCTACTTGGCACCCGAGACCACCTCTCCCTTCCTTGCAAATATTGGCAAACAGGTCTGGTGGGGATCTCCCATAAAGATTTATGTAACTGAACATTGTGTACAGCACAATCACTTTGAGATCATTTATAGCTTCTGCATAAGGACAAGCAAATTGCTTGAAAGAATTGCAGGAGACATCAGGTGGGTAACTTGGTCCGTTGCATTGGCTCATCGTCAGGATTGTGTTCTTGTTCTCAAAGTCTTCAGTGCATTCCGGAGATGATGAAACATAGAAGTATTGTCAATGTTGCTCTTTCAAGGCTATCCAGATAAAACTATTATCTGGAAAAAGCAGCAATAGAATTCCTAGAAATGAAGAGAAAATGAAGAACAATTTACATCCCAGGAGGCAGTAACATAATGGTTATTTGCAGAGAAACGGAAAGCTGAAGAAAATGAAAAGAAAAAGGGGATCTTACACATGTTTTGCTAAAGGAGTGCACGGCTAGTGGTTCCATGTGATTCAAGCGTATGGTCTGGACATAAAACGAATCAATCAACCCTTGAAAATCAGATTTTATAAAATAAAAACGTACCCATATTTATCCACCTATAAATTCTGCAGGGTATAGAGTGCACATAAGCACAACCAAACAAATCTCATCATTAAATTCTGCAGTGTATGGATGTTAATATTTTTAAAGTAACAATAATCCAAAAAAACTAAGCCATCTGTCACAAAGATAATTGTTCACAACTTACGAGCAACTTTTTCATCAAAGAGAATACGCTGAGATCACTATACCGATTAGCCGGCTTCTCTCTAAACAAATCATTTGTTTTTTCAGTTTTGCATTTGTTGGCAGATTGCAACTTCATAGAATCAGACATTTACAAGTTGAAGTGTATCAATCAGCATCTTTTACTTCCTTTCCTATATTTTTTGTTATAAGATGCATGCAGGTGAATCTTGGAAAATCAAGTCTGTTTGTGAGGCCATACCACAACATAAAGGAATTTCTGTAACAAATAACTTGAATCATGTCAAGTTTATACAACTGCACCTATGATATATAGTCTTTAAGACTTTTTATGCAGACAGGAACATACACAATATGCAAAAGACCAAATTAATTAAAATAATTAATTGTCACTACGTAATTCATCGGAAAAAATATACATGTCAACAAAAAGGTTGAACTGAAAGATATATAGATGTCAAATGAAGGCAATCCACTTGAGGATGTGTGTCATGAGAGATTCCTTAAACATTGCATAACAAGTGTACTTCTTGGTCTGAAGCAGCAGTGGTTATGTTTATGTTATGGAGTTGAATATTGGCACAGCCAAGGCTTTGGCGGCAGCTTAAGTTGATTGCTGTCTCGGCGACGGATCTCACTCGAATTCTGTTGTGGGAAATGTCGCCTCTTTGAACCACGCTAGTCTTTAGAAGTGAGGCAAAGAAATTTATTAATTTTAATCAATGAAACAACATCCAAACACAATAAATAAAATGCTTCTTTCCAAGCCACTATTAGCAGAACCAACATATAGTTAATAGTCTCCAAAGCGGGGACTAAGCAATGAAATGATTAAGATATGTGTAAGCTCCAAACATAGACCTGATGCCATGGCCTGGAAGGCATGCTACCACCGGCGATGTTGATATTGTAGCTCTCCAAACCCAATTTGATACAGTCCACCCGAAAGTTATGGAACATAAAGAATCATGATTTAGTCCAACGGCATAATTAGGGGCAGTGGAACGGTGGTAGAGTTCAAATGTTGCAAAAGTCATTAATGTGGACGTGTGCATATGTTGATAACATACCAGTGCCAATGTCGCAATCTTGAACAGTAATGTTGCTTGAGTGAGAGATGTCCAAGCCATCAGTGTTAGGGCTCTCTCCAGGGGCAGGGTTCTTGAGTCCAGAGAAAGTTGCGTTGACACAGCTTCTTATAGATATATGGTTATCCTGACAGCTGATATGTGTTAAACCATTGACTTGAAGGATTTTGCATCCAGTAAAGCTCAAAGCCTGCCTGTCAACAAGATATATGTATATATAGATAACTCATTGGCAAAACATGGATGCTAATAGCTGATATATATTAGGAAGAAAAGAAGGGGCTCTACTTACAACAGGTCTCTTGCAGCCCTTAACTTACGCATTATATGAGGAAAATCAGCAAGAATTTGTCAAGGTAATTTAAGAAGAAAAGACAGATTAATCTAAGAGAAGAGGATATGACAAAACAAATATTATTCCCTCAGACAAGACTTACCAGCAATCAGACCCTTGTCCACTTATTGGTCTATTCCCACAAACACTAAGTGCATTCACATTCCCAAAAGCAAGCCAATAGCCAAATTGATTTGAGATCTGATCATGCTTTTTAGGTGCACCAATATTACCTTGCCTCCGCAGACAATTACCAAATTCTTTAATATATCTTGTGGAGTTACAACGTAATACATATGGCGTTAAGTAATTTGTTAAGAGGGAATTGTAATCTCTTAAATAAACAAGAAATATTACTAACAGAGATGAAAGCTAGAAGGATCGAAGACAGAAATAACTAGTTTGATGACCATTTACCCGCACATTAATGGCAGATGACTTGCATGGACCCTGAAAGTTGGTAGTGTCTAACAAAAACGTTTTCCCCTTTGGAATGTTGAGGATAGTCTGGCTTGATTTTGCTCCACAAGCTGCTTCCCATGCCTTGATAAAAACCTTTGTAATTCACACAGTAAAATTCACCTAATTATGTTCTGACTTGCAATGAGAAAATCAAAATGCATAATAGGTTGAAATATTGCAAACTATACGTCTTTTTGAAGAATTTAATAGCATATATGACCTTGTTGTTTATTTATTCTTTTATTTGAATATTGCCATTAACCTTGTGTCATTGCTATTAACAAATTCCAATTCTTCAAACTCTGATACTGAGGCCACAGTTTAGAGATTTCACACAATAATACGTTGTTCCCTGCATCAAATAAAATAGTGTGGATGTACGCTGCATGAATATATGACACCTCTTGCATGGCACATGGAGAAGTGCAATCATTCGATAATTGGTAAAGATCTACTCAAGCCAAAAATTGTTGTATTTTGTCAGAGTTTCATACATAACTCATATAGAATGAAACTCAGCCTAATTAAAGAAGATTTAATATGCAATCGACTTGTGACGTTATGTAATTATAAAAACCATGTCATATTAGCCTTAATCTTGCCTAACTTCACATAGCTATTGTTAGAATATATACCTTAGATGCTGCAAGAGGTTGAAAACATCTGCAACTAAAGGCTTTTTTTTTCCACCAAAAAAAATTATTATTATAAGATAAGATCAGTTTTCTAGAAGTAATTACATCAAGTTATTGCAGTTATGTTGTTTTTAAGTTTCACTTATTGGTTTATTTGTGATTTATGATCACCTTATTTTAAATTTTTAATTAAGTTTATTTGATGAATGAAATTTACATGTATTATCCAAATAAAAAGATTATAATAAAAGGTATCAGAACCCCTTACTTAAGAAATCTGTGTTACAAGCCCAGAGTCAGATGAGTTTGATTATTTCAAAACAAACCCGATTCTTTTCCAAAGTGAATGTTATGGCATCAAAGAACTTGTACCGGCTCCACCTCCAATATTCACAGGTGCAAAATTATCAGTCGTGGGTTGTGAAGATGATCGTTTATTTGCTAGCTTGGAGTTTATACGTTGTAGTGATAAAAGAACTAGAAATTCTACCATTACTTGAAAATCCTAAAATACAGCAAATTGAGAATTATCAAGGAGAATCTCCAAGAAGTTGAAAGTAAAACTTGCCTATATTTTCAACTAATCTGAAAATTTGTTTATGAATATCATCAATTTATAAACAGCTTTGTAGATACGAGAGGATCTCAAGTTTGAATTTTAAGGCAATGAAAGAACTAGAAACATGTGATTGTTAAATCTTATAAGAGAATTTAAGTTACAAAGGATGAAAGACTCTAAAATCATCAAGAAGTATACAAACAGGTTGCTAAAAGTCATCAACAACCTTAGCTTCTTACTCAAAAAATGCCTAGCAATAGGATAGTTGAAAAACTTCTGTGACTTTCCTGAAAGATTTGAAGCCAAGACCACATTAAAGGAAGTTAAAGACCTTATAGAGGTCACATTGATAGAACATTTTAGTACTATAGAAGCCCATGAGCAAAGAAGGTTGATAAGAGAAAATGATGCTTTGGAAGTGCCATGAAAACCAAATTGCAAGCCCATGATTCCAACGAAGGTAAAAAGAAAAAGTGGAAGAAAAATAAAAGCAATTTAAGAGTCAATACTTACAGCAATGAAACTCATGGAGCAAGTAGTAGTAATGCAGGCAAAGTGATGTAAATTACAACAAAAGAGTCAATCATTCTCCCTGTCAATAATGTGGTAGAAGTAATGATCCTCATTTTTAAGTGTTGAAGCAGGCCTAATGCAAAGTGTAATTAACTCAATCAAACATGTCATATGGAACAAATTTGTAGAAATAAAGGAAACAAACAAATAATTAAAACTCAAATTGTGAATCAATAGAGGAGAAGGAACATATGCTTGTGGGTTTATGCCATGTAAGGGTGTTCAAAAAAACCATCTAACCGTGAAAACCACCCAAATCAAATTGTACTAAACCAAACTATGTAGTTTTTTAAATTAATCATTTGAAACGGTTTAGAAAAATAAAAATCACATTAATACGGTTTGGTTTTTTAAAAAACATGAACGGATCCTTTTAAAACCAAAAAACACTTTGCATTCAATAAAAGTTCAAAGCTTTTTTTTTTTTTTTTAAGTTCTCCACTACTCTATGAACACCCAAGCCCAAGCCCAAGTAATTTTCATTTAAAGCCCAAGCCTACACTTCAAAAATTTTATGTAATAAATTTTAATTTAAAATTTTTCACAAATCTAAAAAAATATTCAAGCTATTGTTACAAAAAGTTTTATATTTTTTAAGAATTATGTTATTTTTTAAAAGTTTGATATTGTAAATTTTATAAAATATATTTTTGCTTTTCAAAAAAATTATAAAAATTTTTTGTGACAGTAGCTTAATTTTTTGTTATTTATAAAAAATTTTAAATTAAAGTTCATTGCATAAGATCTAAATTTGAATAATTTTAATTTTTAAATTTTTTAATAATATTCAATTTAAATAAAGTTAATAGATCAATATTTGATTTGTCACTTTTTAAACGTAACAGTTTGATTAGTAAAGTAGTATAAATATAAGTGTTTATAAGATTTTTATCCTATTTTTTAAAAATAAGCCTAGTAGCCTAAAGTTATCTTTTTCCTTTCTCTTTTTTTTTTAAAACTGTTTTATTCTTTAAATGAAGAAGTACTCTTCATTTTGTAACCATCTTTTTTTCTTTTTTTCACTTTTTTTATTTTAACTCTCTCTTATCTTTCTCCCTGTACTAACAACATGACCCACCACCACTTGCATTATGTCATTTTTGCAACTCTTAATGCCCTATTTTAGTTGATCATATGGTGAGCATATCATGATTAACTCGCAAATAATGTGACGAGACAAAGTAAAAAAACTTTAAAAAAATGAGGGTCAGATCTATCATAAAATAGGATTACCTTGTGATAAAGTGAAGAAAAGTCGATTCCGAGATGCTGATGAAGCAAGAATAAAAGGAAACGAAGAGATGAAACCAATGTATGATCATTTTTTTATTATTATTTTAAAACAAAAGAGGATAAGAACCTAAAAAAAAAAAACCTTCACATTGTTCTTGTTTTCGTTTCCTCTAAAAAAAAAAAAATCAAATCCTCTCATTCAAAATTTTTCTCCAAGCCACTTCTTTTTCTTGTCAGAAATTTCTTCCTCTCCAAAATTTTCTCTCCTCTCTTTCCAACTGTTTTTAAGCCAAAAAAACCCCTAACTCTTGGCTTAAGGTGGGTCTTTATAAACTTTGGCCAAGTCTTCTCGTGCAGCAGTAGGCTGCACTGCTGCCTTGTTGCAGTACAAAATAATGCATAATGCTATAGCATTGTTCAGCAATAATACATAATGTAAAATGTAGAACAGTTGCAGGATGTTGCAGCAATGCTACAGAATGCTACCTTATTGTAACAATGTTACATAGCAGCAGGCTGTTGTAACATTTTGAATTTTTTTTTAAAAAAATATTTTTATTTTTAATTAAATAATTATTAATTATTACCTTTTAATTCTTAATCTCAATCTTAAACGTTGAGTATTTTATCTAAATTAATCCGGATACACTTATGTGTCTATAAAAGACTACATTTAAGACTTTGAAAGTGTTATTTGCCAATCAATCTTCACCTATTGACCATGTTTCTTAAAGCTTGGAAGTTGACTTTTTCTCATCATTAATTATGGTTGGATGAGTCCACCAAAATAAAATAGAAAGCCACATCTTCTCATCAAGGGATTTGATGAAAGCCTTCATTGCAGCTTTCCAGTAAGAATAGTTTGACCCATCAAGTAGTGATGGACATGAAATTGAACTTCTTCCTTCAGAAGATCCATGCCTGCTCTAAAATCCCACCAAGCAAATGTTAATGACTCCTTTGTAATGCCACTTGCATATGTTTTTAGCAATTTACAAAATTTAATTAAATTTAAATTAATTAAATTACTGAAAACATAAGCTAAATGAGATGGACAATTTTAACATGATCTGACAGCTGCCTATATACATGAAACAATCCAATGAGTCATACAAATAACAAATATTTAAACAAATAAAGACTCCCTCCTTGACATTGTCATCGCCCAAACCTAGACTATATAGGTTCTCTCTAATTTGTTGGAATATTTCTGCAGGAAAGATATTTTGTAACTTAAGTTTTTCACAAAATATAGCTTCCGAAACAAAAAATCTAAAACTCTTTTTCTGAATATCTCAAGCACACCTTTTACAATCTAAAGTTTTGTTTGTATAGACAACTATCTCACTCTTTAGAATGAGTTTTAAATTCTAGAGAAGAAATAGTAACATCATAAATTCAAATCAAATAAACTCTGTTTACACAAATGAGTTTCTTCAACACAAACATAGACTCTGATGCAATATATATCCATCTATTACAACAGTTTGATATTAAAGACAACGTGAGGAAAATCTTTGAAGTTTTGATTTATTGCTAATTTCCTAGATGTTTTTAATCTTATCGAAAACTCTTAAATGACTTTTTAATTTTGTAAAACAGTTTGACAAAGACTAGAAAACCAAAAGATACTTTTAAAACCATTTAAAACATACCTTCTAAATTTAGGAGAAAAATCCTTACTTTTCTTCAAGTTTTCAATTGTTTTTTTTTTTTTTTTATATCCTTATTCTATGTTGAAAAAGATTCTATCAATCTTCACGTATGTTTGTGCCATCAAATTTCAAATCCTATCCAATCCTAAATTCTAAAACTTTTAAATTTAGAAATGTATTGTTCAAATTAAACCTTAATATCCAAATAGATAGGTTTGTTACAAACATGTACCAATCTAATATGACTTAAAGGATTGTTAACTCTAATGACATTTTTGAATGGAATAATTTAATTAAAATTGTCCAAATGCATAGGATAATTTAATATTACATTTAAATTTAAATGAATATTATATACATATTTTATAAATATGTAACTTACATTAATTAGTTTATAAGTATCCATTTGTGTAATAAAATCTTGTTACAATAAATAAAGTTATTTTTTTCAGAAAATGTTTTTTATCAAATTTGTTTTTTTATTTGATGTTATAATTTTTGAATTTAAAACATAATGCAGATGTCATTTTATGTATAATTTTTTTAAAATAAAATAAATTCATATTTAAAAAAAAAACAACTTATCATATTAAATTATCTTTTGATTGACATATAATTTATCATATTAAAAATAAAAAAATTTAAAACATTAAGTGAAAGATGGTTAAAAAATCATGTTTTAATAACAAAAATCTTAAATCATATGAATGAAGATTATCAACATCAATATATTTTTAAAATTTAAAATCATAAAATATATTATAATATATTTAAAAAGTTTGGTATGGATGATGATGTTAATACATTAAAAAAGATTGGAATATTTTTCTGTATATATATTATAGTAATAAACCAATAATTTGATTTAAATATTTTTATAATTGCATTCTCTAAAATCTATGCTTTCATGATGCTACTGATATCATTTCTTAAAAAAAAAAAAAAAAAAAAAAGAGAGAGAAAAATTATATTTCAATGGAACATTCTTGATCTGCAAAATATTTTCTTGGGAGCTTGAATCAAGATTATAATTGATGATTTAATAAAAATTGCTAATATTCAAATTCGTACTAATTGATATGTCCATTTTGTGACCTAAGGCATCCACATGGGCAAATCCATTAACGTCACGTCATCCATTGTATTATATCGGATCATTGCGTCAATTTCAGTTCACCATTTAGGGTTCCAATCTCGAATGTAGAATCATTACCAGTCCCTGAAAAACCATCATTGATGCATTAGTTGCCATCGTATGTGAGCTAGCGAGTTACTATACTCTTATATAGCTCTGGTTATTGACTAATGAGATTATTTTTTGTTTAAATATACATATGTTTGTTTCAATATTTTGTATCTCTTTTTTTTAGGGTTTATTTGATTAGGCATTCCAATATCTCAACATTTTTGTTTACTGATATTATTTTTACTAATAGCGAAGTCAAGATTTTTTAGCAGGGTCGGTTATTTTTTTTTAATCCAAACATATTAATATGATAAATTGCTATTACCATGAAAATAATATACATACCTAAATAGGAAGAGATCACAAACTTCACTCTTCAAAATACAATTAATCACGACTTAAATTTTTTTATGATTTTGTACACTATCAAATTCATCATAATAGAATCCATATTAATTAAGCTAATAATTTTCTTTCAATATCAGTAACCATGCATTCTGCAAAAAAGTCATATTCCAGGGGTTTTGATAAGTTTATTAGTTGAAAATATTCATTCTGTTGATGCTATAGAAATTAAAAGAGCCAATACTAAACAAATCAACTTGTAAATCAAAGTATATATAGTGTTATGACATTTTTTTTAACCAAAAGTCTTAAGAGAGAGAATTAATATTATGAAATTCCTATCAACTAAACACATCAAATCGATAATTGTACAATTTCCTTTTCAAATCTTTAATTCACCTCTAACAAAATTTAGTTAATAATATTCCTTGGTTAGAGTAACGACATCATCAATATCAATTCACCTCTACCAAAATTTATCATCTCCTTTTCTACTAAAGTATGAAAGAACAGTTTTTCTTGTCTTGGATAAGTGAGTTTGAGGTTATAATCTATAACAATAATTATCAAAAGTCAAGATACAAATTGACAACAGAGCATTAGAATATTACTAATTGTGAATATCAATCAGGATAGGCATAATCTTATTTAGCATGCTCACGCATAACTGTGGATATCAATTAGGATAGGCATAATATTATTTAGCATGTTCACACATATGTATCTTAGTGATCAACTTGTAACAAGCAAACCCAATTTGAATGCGATTTGTATACATTGTTTTGTTTGATTATGTAATTTATAAATATTTACTTTTTTATCATCATTTGAATGATTATCAAATGGGATATTTCTGTATGTGATTGAAATTTTCAACTAAATTAATGTCACATATGATTCCTTTTTAACTAACAGAGTCAAAAATTCTTGATAATTTCCAAAGGTCCCCATTGCTAATTCTAGTGATAATTTTTTTTGCATTTGAGTAACTTTCGTAAATCTATCTTAAATTGTGCTGTGAATTATACTATATTGTAAAAATTACTAATTTTTGTCTATATATACATTACAAACCATAATAACTTGTTAAAATCGTCACTTGATAAAATTAAGGATCATGGCAAGTCATTTGGTAATAAAAACACACAAGTAAACAATTTAGAGCTATAAAGCTATGTTTTGATGTCACAAAATATGTATATACACTTGAATGACTACAATTTAGATATAGTTTGAATTAATAGAGGGTTAAGTGCATTATAAGAATATTTCTAAATTGAGATATTTAAAAAAAACCAATCTCATTTGAATAAGATTTTTCATGTAATAAAAGATAACCTTTTAATTTATGAAATATATATTTTTATTTATTTAAAATTATAAATAAAAAATTAAAATTTATAAAAATATTTGTCTACCTTAAAATTGTTAAGAAATAAATTTGAAATAGATGCTTTGTACAATTTACATATGGATTAAACTAAGAGAGGATGAACTAAATTTTAAGCAAGTTTTAAAGTTAAAAAGTTTGAAAATCAATCTCATTTGAATAAGTTTTTTTTTATGTAATAAAAGGATAAGTTTTTTAATTTATGAAAGATATATTTGTTATTTATTTAAAATTATAAATAAAAAATTAAAATTTATAAAAGTATTTATTTATTTATAGAATTATCAATAAACAATTTTGAAATGCATATGCTGAAATCTATATGGATTAACTTAAAAGACATGAGCTAAACTTTAAGCAAATTTTAAATTAAAAATTTTAAAAAGTTGATCTCATTTGAAAAATTTTAAAATAGAGAGTTGTGTTTATCTTGTGATTTATTCTTATTTATTTGAAATAGTAGTTACAGTTTCTAAGACTTAGTGTTATAAATAAGAAGTAGGTGCCATAAGTTTGAGGCATCGGAAATTAGTCTTAAAGAGTTTTCTAATGTTGTAATAAGTTTTTTTTTTCTTTTTAAGAAAAAAGAGTACGCATCACAGGAGTAATAAAGATCTCAAGTCCTAGGAAAAATAGTAAGATTTTTTCTTTTCTTTATATCGTAGAGTTTTTATTTTTTTCAATGAATGTAGGTATATTGTGAAACCATGTAAATATCTTATTTGTTGGTGTTCCTTTCCTGTAGTTATTTTTCCTTCTATTTTTGTATCAATTAGCATTTAAAGTTATTTAATCTAAATTTCTTGACAAAACATTTCTGTCTTTTAATGTATATCTTTCATTCAATGTGCAGATGTCTAGCTTAAACCTTGAACCATCCTCTGATAAGGAATCGGAGCCATTTGTTGAGATTGATCCCACCGGTCGATATGGTCGGTATGGTGAACTGCTTGGCTCTGGTGCGGTGAAGAAGGTCTACCGAGCCTTCGACAAAAAAGAAGGCATAGAAGTTGCATGGAACCAAGTAAAGTTGAGAAACTTCTGCAACAATCCAGCCATGATCAAAAAACTTCTGTTGGAGGTTCAATTGCTACGAAGGTTGACCAACAGGAACATCATTTCCTTGTACAGCGCGTGGCGTAACACTGAACACAACATCTTAAATTTCATAACCGAGGTCTGTACTTCTGGGAATCTGAGGGAATACAGGAAGAAGCACAGACATGTGTCGGTGAAGGCATTGAAGAAATGGTCCAAGCAGATTCTAAAGGGTTTGGATTTTTTGCACAGGCACGAGCCCTGTATCATTCACAGGGACCTGAACTGCAGCAATGTTTTTGTCAATGGCAACACCGGTCACGTAATCACATTTGCTTTATTTTCCCATTCCTTTCATGTTCGGTTGCCTAGAAATAATAGGCAGGCATGAAAAAAGCATTGACAACGAAAACAAGAGCCCATATGATTCGTATGTTACTTAAGCTAGAATAAAAAATGGCATGATCTGATATTGATGTCTGTGCTTCCCTTACCAAATTTAATTTTCAATAGGTGAAGATTGGTGATCTTGGTTTGGCAGCCATAGTCGGGAAGAGTCATTCAGCACATTCAGTTCTTGGCACACCAGAATTCATGGCCCCAGAGTTATACGAAGAGGATTACACAGAACAAGTGGACATATACTCTTTTGGGATGTGCCTGCTAGAGATGGCGACAGTGGAAATTCCCTATATGGAGTGTGATAGCATCGCCAAGATATACAAGAAAGTGTCATCTGGGGTGAGACCAAAGTCATTGAGCAAGATTAAGGATCCAGAAGTAAAAGCATTCATCGAGAAGTGCCTTGGTCAGCCTCGCGCAAGACCCTCCGCTGCTGAGCTCCTTAAAGATCCATTCTTCCATGGACTTGATGATGACGATGTATCTGAATCATGACAATAGCCTATTGTTCATGATTCTATGAGATTAGCAATGGCCTGGGAAGTGTCCATTTTTTTCTATTCAGTGTTCACTTCACTGTGTTCTTAGATAATGAATTGTTGTACCAGTATAGATGGAGATGGCTTTCGTTTTCTTAGCTTTCTTCTGAAATTTCTCTGTTTATTGGATCAGATTGAATTTAGGGACTCACTTTGTTTGTTTTGTACATATAACTTTTTCACAAATATGTAATATAATTTTCTGCTGAAAGAAGCTGGACATTTCTTCTTCTGCTTTCTTCAATATGAATCCTCCTTTTCATCTTTTTCTTTCATGGCAGCTTCAATTCAAAATAAAGTCAAAGCAAAGGTAGATTAAAAATGAAAATCCCTAGATTTTGTTCTGCAAGCTTAGAGATTGAGACCTTCAACAAAAACTAGCTTCGAAATTTTGTGTGGAGGAAGTGGAGATGACAAAGAGGCTTTGTCCTCTCACCGTCACCCTCATATTTGTTGGGGAATTATTTCAATTGCTTGGCCTGAGCTTTCATCTCCAAAAGCAATGCTCACAATCCGTAGCAGAATGAAGCTGAAAATTTATTTATATTTCCAATTGAAAATTTTGTTGTTTTAATATTCACATCAACCCGTCTAAGAACTTCTCCAAATGCTTTCATTATTTTATATATTAGTTAAAATCTGTCCAAATGCACAGTATAATTTAATATTACATTTAAATTTAAATGAATATTATATACATATTTTATAAATATATAACTTTCATTAATTAATTTATAAGTATCAATTTGTGTAATAAAATCTTGTTACAATAAATAAAGTCATATTTTTTTCAGAAAATTTTTTTTCCTCAAATTTGTTTTGTTTGATTCATGCTGTAATTTTTAAATTAAAAAAAGTAATACAAATATCATTTTGTATATAGTTTTTAATATAATAAATTCTAATTTTTGAGAAAATAACTTATCGTGTTAAATTATATTTTGGTTGATGCATAATTTATCATATTAAAATAAAAAATTTAAAATATTAAGTGAAAAATAAAAAAACCATATTTTAATAAATCAAAAATCTTAAATCATATGAATGAAGATTATCAATATCAATATATTTTTAAAATTTAAAATCATAAAATATATTATAATATATTGAAAAAGTTTTGCATGGATGCTAACGTGAGTACCTTAAAAAAGATTGAAAATATTTTACTATTATATATATTATAGTAATAAACCAATAATTTGATTTAAATATTTTTATAATTATGTCTTCTAAAATCTATGCTTTCATGGTACTACTGATATGATTTCTTAAAAAAAATCTTAAAAAATTATATTTCAATGAAAAATCTTGATCAGCAAAATATTTTTCTTACAAACTCTAATCAAGATTATATTTGATAATTTAAATATTATTGCTAATATTCATATTGGCTCTAATTGATATGTCTATTTTGTGACATAAGTCATTCACATCAGCAAATCCATTAATGTTCACGTCATCTATTGTATTACATCGGATCATAGCTTCAATTTCAGTTGATCATCGATCCAGGATTCCAATCCTGAATGAAGAGTGGTTACCTGCCCCTAAACAACCATCATTGGTGCATGAGCTGCCATCATATGCGGTGGAAACACCACCGATAAAATTGACGCCAGGTGAACCAGCTGAGTTACCATACTGTTATGGAGCTCACACTATCGACTAATGAGATTATTTTTTGTTTAAATATACACATGTTTGTTTTTATATGTTGTTTCACTTTTTTAGGGTTTATTTGATTAGGCATTCCAATAACTCAACATTTTTGTTTATTGATATTATTTTTACTAGTAGTGAAGTCAAGATTTTTCGTTAAGGTGGTCTTTTTTTTTATCCAAACATAATAATGTGATAAACTGCTATTACCATGAAAATAATATACATACCTAAATAGGAAGAGATCACTAACTTCACTCTTCAAAATACAATTAATCATAACTTAATTTTTTAACGATTTTTTACACTGTCAAATTCATTATAATAGAATCCATATTAGTTGAATCAATAATTTTCTTTCAATATAAATAACCATAGTTTTTGCTAAGAAGTTATTTTCCATTTTGTTGTAAAGAGGGGTCTTGATAAGTTTTTTACTTGAAAATGCTCATACTGTTGATGCTATAAAAATGAAAAGAGTCAACAGTAAACAACTCAATTTGTAAATTCAAAGTATATATGGTGTTACGATATTTTTATTTTAACCAAAAGTTTTAAAAAAGAGAATTAATATTATACAATTCCAAACAACTAAGCACATCAAATCGATAATTGTATAATTGCCTTATCAAATCTTCAATTTCGCTTCTAGCAAAATATAGATAATAATATTCCCTGGCTAGAGGAGTAATATCATCAATATTAAATGATTTAAAAATTTTTCGAAGACTTAAAGCTATATTAAGAGTAGAAAGTTGTATTGTTATGTTTGAGAAACTACTGTCTAGCTTTTTTAAATAAAAATTTATCACAATACTAAAACATATTGAAGTGACAGTAAGACTCAACTGTAATATTATCTTTCTGTTGTCAAGAACATCTTAGACCTTTTACATGATGTGCATTAATATCATGTATATGTATATCATGTTTAATTAGCATAAAACAACATCACACTCTTAAAGAAACCGTGTCATTTACCACTCAACTCACGAAAACGGTTTCTTATAGTTGAAACCAAATTTATGGCATTTAGGATATTTTTGTGATTTGAAATTATAAGGCTTAACAAAGTAAATTAAAGATTTATAGCTATACTTTGGTCATAAACAGTGGTACAAACGCAAATTCAAAAGATATCAATTCTTCATATGCACCTTTTAACTTTTTCACATATGTTACTATTTGATCCATTTTCAACAGACTTCTTAAGAAGAGTGAGTGTCAAACCATACAAATCAATTAACCTTTTGGTAGACTTAAAATGTGAGCTCCATCGAGTAGTTGTAGGTCGTTGCAAAGTCTGAACTTAGTTAACTCCTGTAGGAGTCTTAAGCTCTCTTGAAGCAATCAAATCTATGTTTCTATTTGGTTAAATATATTTCAAAATTTAAATGTCTTTTGGAAGAAATTCTCAGAAAGTTCATAATACATTTCAATTTTGAAAGAAATAATCACGCATTATGCATATCTTTTACCAATGCAACTAAATCAAGCTGAAGTCCATATGCAAAACAATGTACATAATAAGTACATCGATAATCATCATGGAACAAAGCATAAAAACCATTCCATTTACCTCGCATATTGCTTATACCACTATATCTTTGATCCCATAAATCTTCAACTGATTCATTGTACCTATTACAGATATTACATATTTGGTGCATAAAATTTTTGGCTCTTCTATCCTCAATACTTGTAACTTTAAAAAATAATAATAATAAAACCGTTAACAAATTAATCTATTAACATTGACATACATCGATATGACTGTAATCTACTCTTTACTAGAGTTGTTAACAGCTTTATCAACTAGAATACGAAATTCGACATCACCAATGTCATCAAAGATCTTTGTCTATCCTTGATTAGCAAAAAGTTTTAGTAACTCTTTTTAAATACTAAATAATATGTGTTTGACATTTGTTGAAGAATTTTCTAGTACAATTGCAACATTTTCTTTGTTTTCTTATGCTTGCATCTTTACCAATTTAAGAAAATTCTTGCAATTACTAGAATTAATGGACTTATCATGCCCTCTAAAGCACATCCATGTAATGCCAACCATTTTACAACCTCGAATGAAGTCTTAAGCCGTCATCTATTTGGTAAAGTTTGTTCTAAAGAAAGTGTATGGAATTTATATAATATGAATTATATTTCTTACAAAAATATAATTCAGTTAAATTTTATACCACTAAAATTTAAACTTTCAAAATGTGGTAATATAATCAAAGCATTGTGGACTTAATGTACCATTTATCTGTAGGTTGATAGACTTACATTAATCATCAATTTGCTTCTTTTAGAACTCTATGATCATCTATCAGAGATCAGATAAATTGTATGGAATGTTTCCGTTAGATAGATATTAAGAAGAATTTATATAATATGAATTATATTTCTTACAAAAATATGGCTCCATCTTTAATTTGAAAAAAATTAAATAACAAAAATATAACGTATCTAAAAGAAAAAAAAAAAAGAGAGCATACATACATAAAGTAATGGATAACGGTGTATGGATTTGAGTCATATAAGCTCAAAGGTAGAAGAGGAAAAGTTTTGAAAAGACATGTTTGGGATTGGTTTGCTTGTATTTTTCATATTATGTTGCATCCAAATGGTGATCAACTGCTATAAAAGTTTAAGATCATGAGGGTATCAATTGGTAACTTTATTATGTCAAAGAAATACATTACAAAACACTTGCAACATCAATGTCAATTTGTAGGGCTTATGTTGCTACTTGTTCTGCAACAATATTTTGAGCTAAGCAATCCACTGGAGGATGTGTGTCATGAGACCTTCCATGAGCATTGTTGCAGAAGGAGCGTACTTCTTTGCCTGAAGCAGCAGATGTTATGTTTACGTTGTCTAGCTGAATATTGGTGCAAGCAAGGCTTTGACTGCAGCTTAAGTTAATTGCTATCTCGGAGTTGGATGTCCCTCGAACTCCATTGTAGGAAATGTCGCTTATTTGAACTGCGCCTGTCTTTAGAATTCAAGCGAAGAAATTTAGTTATTATAATCAACAAGAAACTTAATAGTATCATAACTGAAATGCTTGTATTCAAGCCAAGATACCGTTATCATATGAAGTGCGAATGATTCTTTATTTAGGGTTATGTATTTAATTAGTTGTCTCTCAATTATAAGAGTTTCAATGCAGCATTTCCAATACCTTATTTGGACAAGTTTTATGAGGACAGTAAAATTGATCAATGATGATGGGGTTGCCCGCGTTCACCAATGTAATGTCCTCATATGTGACCTTTCTGGCATACCCTCGTCCTCCCTAAAAAAATTTTTGGGAGAAGAACGAAAGACATATAATTGAAAGAAGAGCCAAAGATTAAACGAAGAATCAAGGGCTATCATTTTGGTTCCGTTACCTGCCATGTTTTGATTCTTACTCCATTTTGAGTAGCATTAAAACTGCAGCTCTTCACATGCACTTCCTCAACTTTTCCCTCACTTCCATTTTTTCCCATGCTTCCAATACTACGAAAAAGGACAAGCTTCCAATATTAGTAGAACTGGATCAGGTAAGTTCTTAAAGGCACCGAGAAATTAGGAATACCAGCTTATAATTGTTATCATCTTCAGAGTCGAGACTAAGTGATGGAATGATTAAAAATATCAGTAAGAGAGGTGTAGTAATTAATTAGCAGACCTGATACCATGACCTGGACCGCAAGCCACCCCAGTAATATTGATATTGTTGCAGTCCGTAACAACGGCAATACAATCATCCCCTGAAAAATAGAACAAAACGAATTATGATACAGTCAGAACATGAATGATCGGTAATGGGAGATTGCCTGGAGTTTAACTGTTGATCCAGAATAATAACATACCAGTCGCAATATTGCTATTTAGAACAAAAATGTTGCTTGACTGAGCTATGTCTATCCCATCAGTGTTAGGGCTGTCTTCAGGAGCATGAATGTGGAGTCCCGAGAGAGTTGCATTGGCACAACCAAACAGAGAAATATGGTTATTCTGACTGTTGATATGTGTTAAACCACTGACTCGAAGATTCTTGCATCCAAGAAAGCTCAAAGCCTGCCGGTCATCAAGAAAATTGTAAATGATCATAACATGTATATATATTATGTATAACTCATTGGCAACACTTTATTGGTGGTAGCTGATACATAGAGGCTCTACTTACAGTGGGTCTCTGGCAATCACCCACCTGCTCATAATACGAGGAAGATGATGAGTAAGAATTTGCTAAGGTAATCAAGAAGAAAAGAAAAAGATTAACCAAAGAGGAGAATATGAAATAACAAATATTGTGAATATTGTTCACTCACGCAAGACTTCCACCAGTCAGCCCCTTGTCCATCTATTTGTCCATTCCCTTGGACAGTAAGTCCATCCACACCTGCAAAAACTAACCATTGCAAGGATTGCTCTGACTTCCAATTTGACTTTCTAGGTGCAACAATATTACCTTGCAACTGCAAATAATTACCAAAAAGTTTAAATTTTCACATTAATCTTGCGGAGTTTCCACTAGACAATATATGTGGTGTTAAGTTATCAATCCTGATGTAAAGCGACCATTTACCTCTACTTGAATGGAAGATGACTTGCATGGACCCTTTAGTATGATAGCATTTAACAAGAATGTTTTTCCCTTGGGAATGTTGAGAATAGCCTTGGTTGACGATGCTCCGCAAGCTCCTTCCCATGCCTTGATAAAAGGCTTTGCATTTCACATAACGAAATTAGATTACTCATGATTTGACTTGCAATGAGAGAATCTCATAGCAAAGTATGTTGAAAAATAGAATTTAAATGAAAAAGAATGTTTGAATACATATGTCTTTTCATTAAAGGTATATCCTTTTTTTTTTTATGCATCTCTTTGAAAAGATATACTGTTTTAAAGTTACCTTTTGACACCAATAAAAAGCTTCCCGTAACCATTTTAACCATCCAAAATATTTTTTATTGGAAAATAAAAATTTGTTTTTGAGAGATAGCAACCATAAATTGGTTCATTATTCTAGTGAATTGAAGCACTACTTTCACAAATTCACAAGAAGAGATCATTATATCTTGAGAGATATTCACTATCAACCTAATAACACCAATTGGGGGTTGATTTTATCTTAAGAATATAAAGTCAAACTCTAGCCTTGGTCTAATATAAGTACAGTTCTACGTGTTACAAGTTACTGTAAATTATTTCAATTTATTATTCATCTGATTGATTGGCTGAAATAACTTAAATATTATTTTAAGTTGTCGATTTGTGTGTTATTGTATACTACAAACGACAGTTTTAAAATAAAATACCACAAATCATCTACTTTATTTATTATTTTATTTAAATATTATTTCATTATTTAGGAGTACTCCAGGTAAAAATTGTTAGAAGGCATTAATTAGAGTTTTTAGATACCTAAAGTATACCTTGAACTATAAGCTGTATTATATTAAATATCTAAGTGTATTTGAAGGGTACAATGATGCCAATTCGATATCAGGCACTAAAGACTCAAATCCACAAATGATAGTATTTTCACAATTAGAAATGAAGCTATATCATGAAATCCCTCAAAACAAACATGCATAGCAAGGTCTACTATAGAATAAGAATTTATAACTTCAAAAACAAAGATGGAGAAGAAGCAGAATGACTTCATAATGTCCTAAAGAACATTTTATATTGGTCAAAGCTTACGCTTGCTATATGTATTCGTTGTGACAACCAATCAGCAATTAGTAGAGTACACTGTCACGTGTACAATGGAAAGTCTCGATACATTCGTCGAAGACACGATACTGTAAAGCAGTTAATTTCAAATGAAATAATTTCAATTAATTATATAAGGTCAAAGGACAACCTTGCGAATTCACTTACTAAAAGTTTGTCTAGGGATAAAGTAAACTATTCATCGATGAGAGCACGATTAAAGCCTATGATAAAAAAGTCATTATGATGGTAACCTAACCTAGCTGACTAGAGATCCTAAGATTTAAGTTCAAAAAGGACAACTAAGTTACGAATATCTCAACAACTACACTAGGAAGACAATATCTTTTATCTATTTCTATGATTAAATAATGTTGTTTGTAATATATGTTAGGATAAGCTAAGCTTTCAACGATTCTTATAGCTTGAAAATCCAAGTGGGATATTGCAAAATACTCTTAATGAGAATCACCTATATGAGTGTGAAAAAAGGTTGCTTCTATGAGAATTATAAGGTTAAATTCTCTAAAGCATTCATGAAACTAAGAGTGGTTCAGGGCCAAAATGAACACAAATGTAAGAATCCACTGTGTTCAAGAAGTAACTATGTGAGTATTATGGTCTTATTTTAGAACAACGATTGAATAGTTCAAGATATCACATCCACTGATTAGCCAAGTGAATCCGATGGTATGTCACTATAAAAGGTTTAAAGCCACAATAAGTTACCTATCTTGATGCAGTTCTTTTACTGCACTCTCTCAATTGTTTGCTTTTGTCATTTATATTTTACGAAATTTTCATTCATGTGAGAGATTGTTAGAAAGAGAATTTAAAGGAAAAGAAAATATATTTGAATGTAAACGTGGATGGTTTTCTTTTGAATTAAAAGGTACATTTTCTTTAAAGATGCTTCCTTTTCCTTCGGATGCATCTCTTCGAAAAGATACACTCCTTCAAAGCAACATTTTGAAACCTATAAAAAGCTTGCCTCATAACTATTTCAATCATCCAAACCAATTCATTCTTTCTTCCTCTTTCATTGAAAAACAAAAGCTTGTTTCAGGGTTATAACAACTATAAGTTGGTTCGTTGTTCTTGTGAATTAAAGTCCTACTTTCATAAGAAGAGATCATCGTATCCTTAAGGACATTCATGATCAACCTACTAGCACTAATTAAGGGATGGTTTTATCTTAATGACATAAAGTCAAATTTTAACTTCAATCTATTATAAGTACACTTCTACATATTACAAATTACTATAAATTTATTTTAGTTTGTTATTCATCTGATTGTTTAGCCTAAAGTAATTTAAATATTATTTTAAGTTATCAATTTGTGTATTATTTTATACTACAAATGGCAAAATATTCTGAAGTATAAACTAATTCTTAAAACTATATAAGTATTAGCATCTACAACCTTGTTATTTATTTGTTCTTTTATTTGAATGCTATTATAATTGTGTCAATGCCATATTATCGGATTCCAATAAGATTTCAGACTACAATATATATGTTGTTCCCTGCATCCAATATGGAAAGCATTTTGCTCACTATGTGCTTATAGGCTGCATGTATATGTGTCATTCTTGCATGGCAGAGAAGAAGTGCAGCTATTCCATAATTGGTAGAGGTCTGCAGAAGCTAAAATTGTTGTATTATGATGGAAGAGTTGCATAAAAAACTCACATGGAATGAAACTCATTCTAAGGGTGCTTTGCAATCGACTTATGAAGTTTTAAGTAAGTAATTGTGAAAACCATGACCGGTATATAGTCTTCATCTTTTCTAATTTCTTCTGTGTCTTTCAAAAGAAACCTTTGATACTGAGAAAAATGAACATTATAACACACCTAAAACATTTATATAAGGATATACCTGAGTATCATCTTTGGATCCATCTCCAGCAGCTCCGAAATCCATTACATCGAAAGTTTGAGCGTAAGCAAATAGAACATTGTAAATGATCACCAAAAAGATGGCAAAAGGTTTCTACACAAAGAAATTGAATTAGGTGAGTGGCAGAATTCTGACAGAAATAACAGGAAGAAAGCTATAGATAATGACACATTCCTCACCATTCTTAGAGCCATGATAAAAGATTGAATTGCTACCACACTGACAATTTAATCTTCTACTTATAATAGTTCTTTCAAGTTCATATGGACTATGTATTTCCACTAATGGGTTTTAATAATGAAATTTCCATATGCTTCAGTTTGACTTAGAATAGTTTAATAAGGAAAATTATACAATTTTTAGAAAGATATCTCAATTCAGTTTTCTTTGCTAAATAATTAGATTTAGTAATCTACCAAAGAAGGTAATATAGTAAACTCATTTTAAAAAGGTTTTATCTTTCACAATAAGATAACTAAGCACACAAACCTGACATGTATATAGACACTAACAATGCCTTATAAACAATAATTGAAATTATAAACATATGCACACAATGAAATTTTGAGATTATACGTAAATTTCTATAAGATAAAAATAAAAATATTGATATTATAGACATATCAAACACTACCAAAAAAAAAAGATATTTTTCCGTGAAATATTTTAACTGAATGAGATTTTGTAAGAACACTATCAAGAAAATTTCAATGAAAATTCTGTTAATGAAACGATATATACCAACAAAATTCAACACTATAATGGTAAAAGTTAATTTTTATATTTTAAAAAAGATAAATTTGCATCTATAATTTTTAAAAAAAATTTGAATACTGTTGTAATGTTAAAATTTATTTATTTTTAAATATTCTAACAACAAATTCTATCGGAATTTTCAAAAGTGAAATGCACTGCTTCATCATTAACATAGTCAACATATTTTTTATTTAGTTTTATAAAATTCTTAATGACATTTTTCCTTTTGAATATATTGCTAGGTTTTGAAACGGAGAGAGCACATATTTCTCTTTCAAGTTTCATTTCTTCTCCGACCTTTTCACTCTTCTCTCTTCGTATCCCCCTTCAAGCTTACATGATTGTGGTGGTTTCCCACATTTTTGGCAGCTTTCTTGTGCCATGATAGCTTCTCTAGCTAGTGATACAAGGTATGAGACTAATATTTCCTTCATTACATAAGAGATCAATGTTCATTTTGATTTGACTCATTTTGCATGTTGTGTTTATTTTGTGTTAATAGATGGATTTAGCTAGCCAACAAACATGATGTTTGAGTGAAAATTACAACCACAAGGTTGCTTGTGATGGAATTTTGAACTCAAGAAATTTGACTATAAATTCTTTGATATAAAGTTTGAAAGGAGGTTTTGCATTCTCTTGCTATTGAGCTCCCATTAATGGAAGCCAGAACCAATCCATTGATACCCCGTCAAAGATTTATTTTATTGTTGGTGCACAAAATGATCTTTGAACTTTTACTGTGAATCACTTTGATTTGAGAATATGTATCGGTTTAGACACACACTAATAAGCTCTTAACCATTAAGGTCATCTTGAGTTTTTGGTCATGTAATATGAACAACAAGTTGTATTCAGTGCCTAGTATAGCAAATCTGTCAACTTTTTTGCACTTAAAAGTTTTGCTGGATCTTCGCCATTAACTCACTCTGCGTTAACATATTTATATAGTTTGGATTCTATACTTACGGTTTCATCTCTACCCCTTTGGCTGCTCATGGAGCAGTAAAAATAAGTGCTTAGATTGTGCACAAGAGCATGATATAGGAGTACTAGTTCATGACTTTATGTCAATTTTATTAATTTTATTATTATCATATCTATGCGTTATATTTCTCCATATACTTCTCTAGTAATTTGATAAAGAATTAAAATAATTAAATCTCTGTCAAATATGTTTTTTTTTTTTTTTTTTTATACAAGTAATGATTGAGTTTTACACTCATTAATTTGACATATTTATCATAATTTTTTATTAATTTTTAAAATGTTATTTTTAATTTTTTATTTTATTTTATATTTATTATGTAAATTAAAAATAAGATTGCACTTGAATGGATTAAAAAATATTTGAAATTAAAAAAAAAAGATTTTGGGCAGAAACCAAATCGTAGTGATGCTAAAACTCCAAGATTGTGATGCTAGTAGAATTGCAAAGCCATTAAACAACCACTATAGCAAAATAAATTTATAATTATTTAACCATAAATATGATAATTATCACTATATATACTGTAGAAATTTTCTTTTTTCATATTTAGTGGCTTTTGTTTGATAGCTGCTATTAACTTGACATTAATGAAGTTGAATTATTAACTTGCATCAAGCCTTTGTTTCTTGGATGCAAGCATCATGAGCCTGATAAATATGCATAGAAAGGATGGAAGCACTATACCAGCAAATACAAGGCATTAATTCTTGGGGAAAAAATTACTTGTGGATAAAGTGATCAATGTCCACAAATGGCTGAAAGAAGATACAAATGTACAAGTTAACAACCTTTAATTCAAATTTGTGAGAAGCAATATGCTTGAATAATGGTTTCTTTCCTCATGCTCTTGCTGAGATTGGGAATTGATCATAAGAATTATTTATTTAGGGTGGAGACTGACACTAATGCGCCTTTGTGAAAACTATCCGATGAGAGGAAAGCATAGAGGAAAAGAGTTACCAAGCAGCTTAAGAGAACTGTGCTGGAATAGGTCATGGGAACGAAAAACACTAGAAGTGATTTGCGGAGCATAAGCAACCAATACAAAATTTATTAAAGGAAAAACAAAACATTCATTTTGCAAAATATTTTCTATGCTTATAAGAGAAATTTTATCATTTTACAAGTGATGAAAAAGTCGAGAATTGATGAGAAAACCAAATAGCTAGGGACCCACCGTATTTGATGACGAGACAACCGTATTTGTTGGATGGTGCCAAATTGGAGTGCGCAACGGTCTTGCAAGATTCAAGGTCATTATGTGTCATTTGAAATAAATTTTTTTAGAAAAAAATTTAAATAAAAATTATATAAAATTTTAATATTTATTTTATATTATTAAGTAAATTTTTATATTTAAAAATGATAAATCAAAATCAAATTTTGATTTATTATTTTTTAAAAAGAATGATGAATCCTATACAAAATCAAAGGAAAAGAGAAAGACTATAATTCATTCCTCACCATTCTTAGAGCCGTGAAGAAAGATTGAATTTCCGCAGACTTGCAACTTTTAGCTACCATTTACAATAATTCTTTGATTCACATGGATTATATAATTCGAGTAATGATTCTCACAATCAAATTTCAATATAATTATGCGGACTACAACTAGAAACAGAGTTGGAATAGTCTAAGGCCATATGATGTAAACTCTATAATTTTGAAAAGTGATATCTTAATTAATTTACACTATTATAAAAATTGTAATAAGTGACAACAATTTAATAACAGTTATTCAAAGAACTGTTATTAAAAATTTTACTAATACTTTTAATAACGGTTCTTCCAAAACTATCATTAAAAATGACGATTTTAACGTCAGTTAAATAAGAATTAGCATTAAAAGACCCATTACTAGAGCCTTTAACGCCAATTCTTAAGGAACTAACCTTTAACTCTAGTTCTTGAAGAACTAGCATTAAAGGCCAAAATAGGACTGAGATTACAGCTGCCATCTCTAATGAGCCACACAGGCTTATAGCTTTCCACGAGAGTGGGTATGCCTTCATTTGACTGCATCTGTTGTAGTAATGATCGCTGTAGCAACCGCAGTAGCAATAACCGTTGCTGTTGTTGCTGTTGCTGCTTACAATAGTAATAACCATGAACCTGGAGTTCCTTGAAGTGAAGTTATTCTTGCATAGAGCACATGGCATGGGGCTCGACGACTTTAATCCAACTCTGGCCAAAGGTGGACCTCCTCCTGTTGGTGCCAAGATGGCCAACCTTGACCATCTTACTCGTCTGATCATCCAAGAATTTGGTTATCAGGAAATCGGTCATCTCAGGTCTTCTTCGCCATTAATCCTTCTTATCATTCGACAACGTTAGTTAATTAATCTTCAAAGTCTCTGTTGAAAACCAGAAGCAAATCTTTCCTTTTCAGGGCTATTAAGAGAATAGTATGAGGAATCCCAAGGCCACTTCTAAATCTCAGCATCGAGAGCTTTGCCAGTTTCTTTGACCAGGCAGTGGGTCGCCACTTGATTCCTCCATTCAACCCTTACTTGAATTCTCTCAACTTTCTCTTAGTCTTTTATCTTGTTCTTTACATCGGTCTTGTAGGCTACGTTGGCAGCCTCCCCAACCTCGAGCACTACACTTCTCGATGTGTGAGAACCCTCTCTCTCTCACCATAATCATTCATCTCTGGAATTTTCTTGAATCAACTGGTTGCATCTCTTTTAGGTGTGGAAGTAGGAGAAGACGCAGTGATAAGAACCCTACTCTGTCCGAGAGCCCACGAAATGGTATAGCCATACAACCTAACTGTGGCCGAGCTCACCAACAATCTCTCCATACTGAACAACATTCTCGCCTTGTGTAGCATCAAAGACCAAGGCATCATAGTGTCACTGAAACTTGGAGCTGAGAATTGCACAAAGAGCAACATCTTATTTGCAAACCCTAAATCACTCACCTACAGCAGAACGTCGCAGGAGATCATTATGATTCTGTATGGAACCGACAATGGGTTATTTCCCCTCGGCAAATGGAAGGATGGCAAAACAACTCCTAAACAATACTGGTTAAAATTAATCCATATGTAAATCTCCTTGATCAGCTTCCAGAACTGACATTAAAGGCTGTTTCACCTTGCTTTTAAGGTAGAGATCCTAAATTCATCTCTGGAGCCTGCCAAAGCCTCGCGCATAATTTTTACTCTCTAGTCATCCTTTTCCTCTTTGCTCTCTGTCCAGAAGCAGCTAAACTAGCTGCTGACAGCTGCATTGCCTTTCCCTGACCTTTTTCCTCTTTGCTCTCCGTCCAAAAGCAACTAAGCTAGCTGTTGGTAGCCGTATTACTTCTCTCTGACCCACTCCTCTTTGATCTTTATCCAAAAGTAGCTAGACCAACTACTGACATGGCAGCAGCACTGCCTCTCTTCTGACCTTTTCCTCTTTGCTCTCCGTCTAGAAGTAGTTAGGCCAACTACTGGCAGTGGCATTGCCTCTCTCTTTGCTTCTTTCTCTCTCATTTATCTCAATCTTCATAATGGCAGTTGCACCCTTCCCCTCCATTTGTTCATTTTTGGCATTCAAACATATGTAAGTATTTTGATATAAATTCAAAAAAATTTTACGAAATTCAAGTTTCATAATTTTGATTGAATTTGGTTAATTTTGGTTTAAAAAAAATATATTGAGGATGCATATTATTTTGAGAAGTTTTTTATTAAGTGTGTTTGGTGAATTGTTATAATCGATGAAATTTGAGGTTTTTTTATTAGTATATTTGGATGAACATATTTGGTATGAATGAGTATACAATGATGCATTTATTATTTCATAATTATTAAGATTTTTAGATTAATTGATAAATTAAGTAGATATTAATTAGATAAATTTATATTTTGATAAATTAATTATATATTAGGTGTAGATGAATTTATGTTTGAATTACTTTCTTAAGTAAAATTAATTGGTATATTTTGTCAAATTTAATTATATTGATTTTATTATTAACATAAATTAATATATTTAGTTAAATTTTAAATAGATAATTAATTATTTATATGCTTGTAAAATAAATCATTAAATATTATTTAAATTTTAATCAATTAAGTTACTAGCTAGTTAGATGCTTGTGTAGTAATTAATTAGATGATAATTAATTTACTATGTCTTAATTAACTAATTAATTATTAATCATTTATTTAGCTAATATTAATAAATTAGATGCTTATGAAGCAAAAAATTACATGTTATTTGAATATTAATTAGGTTACTAACTAGTTAAGTGCTTATATAGTAATTAATTAGATGTTAATTAAATATTGACTATGTATTAATTAATTAAATAGTTATTAATTATGTATTTAAATTTTAATTAATAAATTTGATGCTTGTAAAGTGAATAATCAAATTTTATTTAAATTTTAATTAATTTATTAGCTAGTTAATCAGATGCTTTTATAGTAATAAATTATATGTTAAGTAAATGGGTTTGACTATTTTTTAAGGTAGTGATCAATTACCTCATGTGTCAAAGTTATCGTATCTTTTATAATTTTATTTTATTTTTTTAGTTTTATCATCTTATATCATGTTTTGAATATATGATGCTAACCATATTTTGTTTTTGTTTACAGATTTGATGGGTCCTTCTAAACACTCAAGTGAAGGCTCTCAAGGGCCGAAAAAACGAGGTATCACCAGTATGCCTAAGATAATTAAGAGTCGTACTTTTTGTGTTAAGCTCACAATCGAGGTAAATGATAAAAGTCAACCAATTGGGTGGAATGGCACCCGGTTCAATAGCTACATTAGGGTAATGGTACGTAATAAGGTGCCCATAAATATCGTGAATTGGCATTCAGTAAGCATTGAAATGAAAAATAAGATTTGAGAGATAATATTGGTAAGTTAAATGAAATGCAACGTACTATTGTTTTTCAATTAGTTTATTGCTAATTAATTTAATTTGTACTAACCCACTTTTTTATAATACGTTGTAAGAGACGTATGATATTGATGCAAGTATGAAGAGATACGTACTTGAGTCTGTTGCAAACAAATGGAGGAACTTCAAGACCAATCTTACATCAAAGCACATATTCCCTCACATTGATGACTTGAAATTTCTATCATTTCCACCTGAAGAATATAGCAATGTCATAGATATTAGGGTGTGACAAGACTTTGTGAACTCTTGTATAATAAAAAAGTTTCAAGTATATATTTATAGTTAGTAAAGTTTTTGTTTATACAATTTTCTTCAAATGTTGATGTGTATTGATCTTACAGTAAAAGAGACAAATAGCAAAAGAGAAAAGAAAGAAGAATGTGTATGACCATTGTCTATCTAAAAAGGGATTTTGTAGAACTAGAAAGTGAACTTGTAAGTTTTTTTTCATTTATTATGTTTATAACTGATAATATATTCATTTGGTAATACATTTTAAAAATCTAACACGTTCACTCTTTATGTTAAAAAAAAAAAAAACAAACATTGGATAGCGATACTCAAATTGATCGTGCCTTATTGTGGCAGGCCTCACAACAGAATAAAAAGGGAGAATATATGAATAATGAGAGCCAATTATGTGGGGAAGGAATTGCAAGCGTAGTTTGACTTTTTTATAGCATTTATAGTAATAAATTTCATGTATATTGATTAACTTTATTGTAACATTGTAGGATGAGTTGATGACACAAAGCACATAGAGTAAATTTACAACTTTCGATCTAGAAGATGTACTAACAAAAGCTTTTGGTACACTTGAGCACCCCGGATGCATTAGAGGTCAAGGATCCAGGGTAACTATCACATCTTATTTTGAGAAGTCTAAAAAATTGACTATCCCTCAAGATATGTAATTAGATCAACAACAATTGACAGAGATGATGAGGTGGTTCACAGGGTCTCAAGAAGTTTTAACAAACATTGTTGCGAACAAAATTGATGATGTCCAGCAAGAAAAATCTGCAATGTAATTTCATTCAAGTAAAGCTAGCAACAATATAACTAGATTATTTGAGGAATAAGAATATCCAATACCTCAATCACCTATGCCAGTCACACCACTAGCACCTGTACCTACGCTGACACCATATAGTAATAAAATATGTTAAATGTTAATCATAGTAGATATGATATTAATAATATTATGACCGTAAATTCTGTTTTTTTGGGTCATTGTAGTATGAGTCATGCTATATGTTCAGCTAGTCATCAGACTATATAGTGGCAAGTGGGGTTATCTTCATGGATCATACTCCTAATCAAATGTTCCATGGGCGTCCATTATTTTCTGGTGATGTTCAGGTGACAGTGGACGTAGCTATTCATGGTGATGCACAGTTGCCTCGCCCAAACCTAGACGGTGGATTGACAAATATTTTTTCTATGCTCAGTTTAGTTGTTGCTTGGCCTCAAGATTGGGTCATTGTTGGTACACATGAGGCAATGTTTTTGGTAAATATATTTTATAAAGTCAACTTATCAATATCAATTAAGTTTGTAAAATTTTTTCAGCTATCGACTATAAAGCAAGAAGGTAAGTTGCCAGTTAAGAAAGCACCAAAATTGACAAAATCACAATTATCGCAACAAGTATCTTTCATTGGGCTACCACCAGGATTACAGAAGATGTATAATTATGTGAATAAGGTGATGGTACTTGATGAAGCAAAACGCATACCTTTTGCTAAAGTCTTTGCTTTTGATGGACATGTATTTTTGGCTCGAAAAGATATCATGCAATTTTGTCACATGGAAGAGCTAAGTGTCACCATTATTCAGGCTTACATTGTGTACGTATGTCTTTCAAATTTTTGTTTGGTTATTATTGTTTGGCTACATCATATTTATATTTTTCTTTCTCTTTATTATTTCAATAAACTTTACACAGATTTAGCTGCACTTGGCTTGGAAAAGTATTTTGTATTTGTTGATCCGTCAACATTATCATATGGAATGTCTATAAGTATAGACACCGAAACCCATTACCTAGCCAATAGAATGATAGATCTCAATGACGTAGGAGCAGTGATTTTTTCTTATAACTTGAGGAAAGTTATAATATTAGTTGAAACTATTAATAGTTTTGTTCACAATATTTTTAACATTTATTTTTCATAATGAAGGCAACACTGGTTATTGATGGTTGTCGAGCCTCGTAATTTTATGTACAATATTTTTAATCCTTTGAATCATGGTTCTTGTCAAGAACTAGATTAACTTATATCCACGTAAATGAAAATATTTTTATTTATGTTAGTATGTATTTCTTTTTTTTACTCTTAAAAATATTGATTATTTTTTATTGGTAACTCTTTTAAATTGTTCCAAGTTTTCAAAGAACCAAGCAATAGGTGCATTCCAAGAGTATTCATGTTAAGCTATGTATATTTAAACCTATATATTATGTTAATTTTATTTATTTTGTAAAATATAATAATTAAAAAATTTTATTGCAATGTCTACATCAACCTTCAAATACTGAGTATGGATATTATATTATGAAATTTTTAAGGAACATCTTTGATAGACGTAGTAGAAATATGCTATATGCGAAAATGGTAAGTCTTTAAGTATTTACTTATGTAAATACTTAAGTAATTAATTGATGTGTTTACTAAAAGTTTTAATTAGATTATTTTTTTATATAAATATAGTTAATGGACATAGATACTTACACCCAATTGGATATTGACGAAGTCAGAAAGAAGGTTGGATAATTTCTTTGGAATGTCATATTAAAAAGTTGAACCTTGAAGATTTTTTTACACATGAACATCATTGAATTTATATAGTTGAATTTTTAGGATTATGCATGATAATGTATATTTAAACTCATGTATTATACATATAGAGTTCAATTATGACATCAAAATTTTTTTGTTCATCTTTTATTACTTTTTTGGATTGAATTATTTTGAATATTTTCAAACATGAAAGAAGTAATAATGGTCTCCATGAGAATTTTATTGAAGTGTATAATAAGAAAATTTTGGTTGCATATTATGAAGAATTGTATTGATGTATATGGTTGATGTGAAAGAGATGAAAAATTTTATATATGCAAGTTTTAGATAATTTGAATATATAAAATTTTGTATTTATTTTGAAATTAATAAAAAAACTTTTAATGATCTTTTTAATGATAGTTCTATCAATAACTATCATTAAAGGCCCCCCTTTAACGACAGTTTTATCATAATTGTCATTAAAGGCCTCCTCTTTAACAATAATTCTATTAAAATTATCATTAAAGGCCCTCCATTTAACGACAGTTCTAATTCTTTAACGATAGTTCTATTAAAAATGTCATTAAAATCTCTCCCCTTTAATGATATGAACAAAGATCACAATTTTACAACTGTCATCAAAAGTCATTTTTAACTGTTATTAAAGCTTTTATTTGTTGTAGTGTTAGTAGTCTTGATCAAAAGTTAGATTTTGTATCTCTTTTCTCTTTTTTTTTTTTTAAAAAAAATAGACTTTGTATCTACTAAAAAAGGTAAAACAAAGAAATCATTTCGGTTAATATTGACAAAGGTCATATCTTTGAAATTGCAACGTGAGAACACAAACTTGGGATATGTATATTAGCTAATGAAGTTCTAAATCTGCTATTTCTCATCCCAATATGAAGTCTTATCCTCTTTAACTAACAAAAACTGCATTGTCATTGGAGTTAACATAAAAAAAAAAAAAAAAACAAAGAACTGCACGATTTTGTTCTTCTTAAGGGTGTTACATGATCGTCCCTAGATTACCCTCAAAAAAATGGCTCATAAAAAAATTATAGCTAGGCCTATAACATATCACAATTAATGATGGATTTATAGTCAATGTAAAATTGATCCTCATATTAGAACCCTAAAAATATGGGAGCATATCATTACCAATGTGATATAAGCAGAGACATTATGAGCATATACACACCATTTTACTTTATGATTAATGCAAATTCATAGTAAAAGTTTACTAAAATGTATATTGATGGTTTTCACACAGGTATTTGCCATTTTTTTATTATCGTTTACGACATACCTGAAAACCAATTAGCTAGATTGCAAAACTACAATTGAATTAGGCATTTTATGACCAAAAGTGCATAATTATGCGCTCAAATGTATATATCATGCTTTCGGTGAAGATGGTACGGGAGGTCAAGAGGGCAATGATGGGTTCATTAATAAGCCAAGTGTTAAACACTTAACTGCTCTAAAAGCTTAAAACGGGAGACAATATCTTTTACTTTTCTTGATTTTAAAAAGTTTTGCTTTAAGATACATTTAACACTAACGTTTAAACTTTCAATATGTAATATAGTGTTAAAATGCCTTAGGGACTTTAGATATCTATATATCTGTTTTTAGTAATTTATCGAATTTAATCAAATTATTGAAAGCATAAAGTATATAAAACGGGTATGTTTTCTAAACCTACCTGCATCCGTGGAACAATCCAGTAAGTTATATAGTCAACAAACACCAAACTGACTTAAACAAATAAATACTCTTTCTTTGTCTTTTGTAACCACTGTATACATCCAACTTAATGAGCTTAGTTCCCAAACACTACTGGTCTTAATTGTTTATTATAGATGAACTCCCATTAATATTGCAAACTCCCTTTTTTCAAAGAGTAATGATATGTTTGGTTCGTGGAATAGAACATAGAAAGAATAGAAAAGGTATTCTTTGAAAATAGAAAAAAGAATGAACAAAAAAGAATAAGTATTATTATATTTAGTTTACTGGAATTCAATAGAGTATGGGTTTATTTTCATATATTTGGTTCATCAAATAATAAGGTGGAAAAGTAACTGAAACAAGTTTTAAAAACTAGTATATCCTTCAACTAAATGAATTATAATTTAATTAATTTTTATTAAAATAATATTAATTAATAAATATTTTGTAATAATAAATTATTATAAAATAATGTTAACTAAATAATATATTAATAATTATTTTTATTTTTAATATTAATATTATAAAATTAAAATTAATTAATATTTTAATAAAAGTAATCTTTTTTACTCTTTTTTTGGTAAATTATTTAAAAAATAAAAATATTATTATTATAAAAATAATATTAAGTAAATAATATGTTAATAATTATTTTTTATTTTTAAATATTAATATCATAAAACTAAATTTAATATTAGTTAATATTTAAATAATAATATATTTTTTGGTAAATTATTTAAAAATAAAAAATAAAGTTATTATATATATATATATATGATAGTATGTAATTTAAAAATTTTATTAAGGGTATGTTAGAAATAGAAAAATATAACAATTCCTTGTTTTCATGGAATAGCTATTCCGAGAGTTTACTTCGGAATAGTTATTCCAGGTTTTCAAAAAATAGAAATTCTTTAAAGAATTACAATTCTATGATAAAAATGAATTAAATATTGAAAAAGTAATTCCGTATGAAATAAAGTAGGAAAAGAATTGATATTCCTGCCAATCAAACATACTGTAAAAATTTTTGTCTCAAAGAATACAATAAAAAGGTCTCACTATTAAAACCAAGAACCCTAGACAGGGATAGGTTTTCTCTAAGCTGCTAAAAAAAAAATTGTTCATAAGAATTTTACAATTTAGATTTTTGAAAAAAAAATAACTCTGAAAACAAATACTCATAAACTCTTTTCTCTGAATATCTCAAGCATACATATTGCATTCGAATGCTTTGTTTACATAGACAATTATCTCATGTCTTTAAAATCAAATTTTAATTCTAAATAAGAAATGATAACATCATATATTCAAATCAAATATGTCTAAAAAGAGTTTTACACAAATATGTTTCTTCCTGCATAAACATAAATTTAGTCTGATCTAACATATATCCATCTATTACAATTGTTTGATGATAAATACAACCAAAATAAAATCTTAGAGGTTTTAAAAAAATAAACTCTTTAACTTTTTTTAATTTTATAAAACACTTTGATAAAGATTTAAAAAAACAAAAGATAGTAATAAAACCATTTAAAACATATCTTATAAATTTAGGAGAAAAATCATTAATTTTTTTCAAGTTTTCAATCTTTTTACATATCCTTATTTTCTTTTGAAAAAGATTCTGACTCTATGTCAATCTTCTCATAGTTTGTGCTATCCAAATTTCAGATTCTATCCAATCCTAAATTTTAAGACTTTTAAATTTAGATACGTAATTTTTAAAACTTAATATCTAAACAGGAGGTTTATTACAAATATATACCAATTTAATATAACTTAAAAGGATTGTTCACTCTAATGACCTTTTGAATTGAATAACTTGCATGTTGCCATTGGATGCCAATATAAATATAACCATCTATATATCTTTACATTGACACAAACATACATTAATCAATTTACTATTTTCATATATAATTATGATAATTTATGTTGAAAAGATAATGAAACCTAGGTAAGTTTTGTCATAACTTATTTTCGACCGGGGTTAAATTCTTTAAATGACTTAAAAATGTATTTTGGATAATTTTTAAAAAAAATTAAAAAAATAAAAAAAAAAGTCACCACCAATCCTTTTTATGGATTATACACTAAAATTCATTTACAAAAACAAATAAAGTAACATTGGTCTTTCGAAATTAAAAAATATATAGATTTGAGAGTTGATTACACATGAGGGAAGGATTAGTACCCCCACAGCACCCAAAAATTAGTGTCAATTGATCATGATTATTTTCGGTTTTGAAATTTTTTTAATTTTTAGAATTGATTCCAAAAATATGTCTGAAAAAAAATGTACATCCTATGAAAATAAGAGAAATTTTGATATTTTGGGAAATATGAAGGTTTAACTCTTGTTTCACTTTTAATTCTTAAAATCATTTTGTGAGAGAAGATGCATAAGTTTCACTCTTGCTTAATCTCTAATCTTAAAATATTTTTTATGATAGAGAATATGGAGGTCTCACTCTTATTTAATCCTCTAATCCTCAAAATATTTTTTATTGTAATTCATGTGAATTCAACGACATTTTGATGTACATGCATAGTCACATTATGTAAAGCATATAAATAATTTTGAAATCTTATGACCTTAACGCACGTAAATAATTAATATCAAAGGCTTTAAAGCTAACTTTTATAATTTCATTATTTGAAAATAAAAATGAATTGAGGATCATATAAATAAAATATTTTAGAAAATACAAAGATTTTTCTCTTGAGATTTTTTTTGAAAATATATTTTTTAAAATATAAGAAAATATAAAAACCTTCTCTTGAAATTTTTTCACATTTCTTAGAAAAATATTAAACATATATTTTATTTTTTAAAAAATAAATTTTCCATTAAAGAATACAAGAATCTTCTTTGAGATTTTTGTAATATTTTTTAAAAATATCAAATAAATATTTTATTTTTAAAAAATTAATTTTATATTAAAAATATAAAAACTACTCTCTTGAAATTTTTCAGACTCCTCAAAACTTAAAACACTTATATTCTAAAACAATTTTTTAAAAAAAAAATCTCTTGAATGATTTTATGCTCTCAAGAATTTAAAATATTTTTATTTTTAAAATATTTTTTTAAAAAAATTAAAACAACATCAAAATGACTTCATCTTCTTTGAAAGCATAGTCAAAATAGAGTAAAAAATAAAAATAAAACTTTTACCTAATGATTTCATATTATGAATAATCTAAATTTATTATTTTAAAACTCTCAAGAATACTGCAACATTGCTACATATGCTATACAATACGGATGCAACAATTACAGCCTTATTGCATATGTTACAAAATGCTACAGCAAAACAAAAAAAAAATCATTGACAACTATGATAATTGTGGGAAAAGGCACATGGTCCCAATGACTTTGAAACAAGGGCACAGCTTCAAACCATCATTAATGTCAAAGAATCTCTAAAAGAATGAAAATAATGAATGTACAAAAAACTTGGTGCCTAAAGGTACACTATCATGTTGCAAAAAGTATACACCTTTTCTTATTTGCTAATGATTGTGTTAACTAGGGAGTAATTCATTCAACCAAATAAAAATTATTGATCAAGTTTAAGTTTTAATCTTACAGTTGAAATTTTTTTAAAAAAAAGAACCAAAAAGGTATGATGCAAGATTCATTTCAATAACAAAGTACTGAAGCTCAAATGTTACAATTTAAATTAAAAAGATATGAAGAACACCATAAAAAGGCTCATCCTTTAATCAAGAAAATTTTCTCATTTTTAAAAACTTTCCTGCTATTTACATTGACTTTCAATACCAAAACAATATTTTATTATTTTATAAAAATAAAATATTATTGTTTGGAAGGCTTACTACATTTTAGATGTTTTCTTACTTTATTTTTGTCAGTACCCAACTAGTAAACAACTCAAAATTTCATTGAATTTTGAAAGTGTATATACATGTCCTTGTATAAATCATGCCTTGAAGCATTTCCATAACATTGCAGCATTCTGGAGAGCCTCTCCCAAGTGTCAACAGTCAAGTATTAAAAAGGTGCACAAAACGTTGCTACATCCTATACAACCTCTACTACAGTCATATCTTTGGCAATGCAATGTGGGCATATGCTTGTTAGGTAATAATTGATATGTTAAACATACTAATTCAGTTAAATTTTATAAGGCTAAAATTTAAACTTTCAATATATGGTAATAAAGTCTTTGATTGATTGAATGCATTGCGGACTTAATGGTACCATTTATCCCTAGGTTGACAGGCTTATATTAATAAATTTGCTCTTTTTAGAACTCTGATCATCCACTGGGGATCAGATATGTTGTATGGAATGTTCGCATTAGATAGAAAATATGAAGAATTATATAATACGAATTGTATGTCTTATAAAATGTGGCTCCATCTTTAACTTAAGAAAAATCAAATAACAAAAATATAAAGTATCTAGAAGAAAAAACATGCAATGTATACATAAAGTAATGGATAAACACTTGCCAATTTGAGTCATAAAAGCTTAAAGGTGGAAGATGAATGATTTAGAAAAGACATGTTTGGGATTGGTTTGCTTGTATTTTCATGTTATGTTGCATGCAGATGGTGATCAACAGCTATAAAAGTTTAAGATCACGAGGGTATCAATTGCTAACTTTATTATGTCAAAGAGATACATTACAAAACACTTGCAACATCAATGTCAATGTGTAGGGCTTATGTTGCTACTTGTTCTGCAACAATATTTTGAGCTAAGCAATCCACTGGAGGATGTGTGTCATGAGAGGTTCCGTGAACATTGCTGCAGAAGGAGCGTACTTCTTTGCCTGAAGCAGCAGATGTTATGTTTACGTTACCTAGCTGAATATTGGTGCATGCAAGGCTTTCACTGCAGCTTAAGTTAATTGCTATCTCGGAGTTGGATGTTCCTCGAACTCCATTGTAAGAAACGTCGCTTATTTGAACCGCGCCTGTCTTTAGAATTCAAGCGAAGAAATTTAGTTATTATAATCAACAAAACAACGCAAAAGTACAAAACGCCAAGATAGCGTTACCATATGAAGTGCGAATTATTCTTTATTCAGGGTTATGTATTTAGTTAGTTCTCTCTATTATATGAGTTCCAATGCAGCATTTCAAATACCTTATTTTGACAAGTTTTGTGAGGACAATAAAACTGATCGATGAAGATGGGGTTGCCTGCGTTCACCAATGTAATGTCCTCAAATGTGATCTTTCTGGCATAACCTTTCCCTCCCTAAAAAAAATATTTGGAAGAAGAAAAGACTCATATAATTGAAAGAAAAACCAAAGAGTAAACAAAGAATCAAGGGGTATCATCTTGGTTCCGTGACCTGCCATGATTTGATCCTTACTCCATTTTGAGTAGCATTAAAAGTACAGCTCTTCACATGCACTTCCTCAACTTTTCCTTCATTTCCATCTTTTCATAAGCTTCCAATACTAAGAAAAAGGAAAAGCTTCCAACATTAGTAGAACTGGATCAGGTAAGTTCTTTCAAGGCACCAAGAAAATAGGAATAGCAACTTATAATTGTTAGTCTTCAGAGCTGGGAGTAAGTGATGAAATGATAAAAAATATGTGTAAGAGAGGTTCAATAATTAATTAACAGACCTGATACCATGACCTGGACCACAAGCCACCCCAGTAATGTTGATGTTGTTGCACTCCGTAACAATGGCAATACAATCATCCCCTGAAAAATAGAACACAAAGAATCATGATACAGTGGGAACATGAATGAGTAGTGGGAGATTGCAAAGAGTTTAACTGTCGACCGAGGATAATAGCATACCAGTCCCAATATAGCTATTTAGAACAACAATGTTGCTTGAGTGAGATATGTCTATCCCATCAGTGTTAGGGCTGTCTTCAGGAGCACGAATGTGGAGTCGCGAGAGAGTTGCATTGGCACAACCAGATACAGAAATGTGGTTATTCTGACTGTTGATATGTGTTAAACCACTGACTCGAAGATTCTTGCATCCAAGAAAGCTCAATGCCTACCGGTCATCAAGAACATTAATTGTAAATGAACATGACATGTATATACATTATGCATAACTCATTGGCAACACATCGTTGGTGATAGCTGATACATAGAGGCTCTACTTACAGCTGGTCTCTTGCAATCACCCTCCTGCTCATAATATGAGGAAGATGATGAGTAAGAATTTGCTAAGGTAATCAAGAAGAAAAGACAAAGATTAACCAAAAAGAAGAGAATATGAAGAGACAAGTACTGTGAAATATTGTTCACTCACGCAAGAATTCCACCAGTCAGCCCCTTGTCCATCTATTTTTCCATTCCCTTGGACAGTAAGTCCATCCACATCTGCAAAAGCAAGCCATTTCTCGGATTGCTCTGACTTCCAGTCTGACTTTCTAGGTGCAACAATATTGCCTTGCAGCTGCAAATAATTACCAAGAAAGTTTAAATTTTCACATTAATCTTGCGGGATTTACCAATAGACGATATATAGAGTGTTAAGTTATTAATGGTGATGTAAAGTGACCGTTTACCTTTACTTGAATGGCAGACGACTTGCATGGACCCTCGAGTCTAATAGCGTTTAACAAGAATGTTTTTCCCTTTGGAATTTTGAGAATAGTCTTGGTTGATGCCGCTCCACAAGCTGCTTCCCACGCCTTGATAAAAGCCTTTGTGTTTCAAATAATAAAATTCAATTACTCATGATCTGACTTGCAATGAGAGAATCACATGGCAAAATGTGCTGAAACATAAACTATGTCTTGAAACAATAAAGTAGCATCTATGACCTTGTTATTTATTTGTTCTTCTATTTGGATGCTATTAAAATTGTGTCAATGCCATTATTGAATTCGAATAAGATTTCAGATTATAATATGTTGTTCCCTTCATCCAATATGGAAAGCATGTTGCTCATTACATGCTTATTATAGGCTGCATGTATATGTGTCAGCTCTTGCGTAGCAGAGGGAGAAGTGCAGCTATTCCATAATTGGCACAGGACTGCAGAAGCCAAAATTGTTGTGTTATGATGGAAGAGTTGCACAGAAAACTCATATGGAATGAAACTCATTCTAAGGATGCTTTGCAATCGACTTATGAAGTTAAAGTAATTGTAAAAACCATGCTATATATATACTCTTTATCTTGTCTAATTTCTTCTGTATCATTCACGAAAAACTTCTGATACTGAGAAAAATGTGAAGTCACAAAGAAAACATTTATATAAGGATATACCACAGAATCATCTTTGGATCCATCTCCAGCAGCTCCGAAATCCATTACATTGAAAGTTTGAGCATGAGCCAATAAATCATTGTACATGATCACCAAAAAGATGGTAACAAGTTTCTACACAAAGAAGTTGAATAAGTGAGTAGCAGAATTGCCAGAGAAAATCAACAGAAGAGATATAGATTATAGCTCATTCCTCACCATTGTTAGAGCCATGATAGAAGATTCAATATTTGCTACCACAGTATCAAATTTTATCTTCTATTTATAATATTTCTTTGAAGTTCATATGGATTATATAGTTCCACTAATGTTCTTGTGATCAAATATTGTCCACATAATTCTGCTAACAAAACTAGGAATGTACTTGGAGTGGTCAGATGCTATATTGTATAAACTACAGAATCTTTGGAAAGTTATCTCAGTTTAGTCTTATTCCTAATTGGTTAGATTTAGTAATCTACTAGAAACGGTAATAAACTAAACTCATTTTACAAAGGTCTTAGCTTTCAAAACCCAGATAAGCACACCGGGGACCTGACATATATACACACACACTAACAATGCATTATAAACAATTAACTGATAATAACACACAATGGTTTTTGTGATTAAATGCAAATTTCTAAAAAAATCATCTTAATTTTGATATTGCAAACATATCTAATCCTAGAAGAAAAAAGATATTTTCCGATTCGAAAAACTTCAATAAAACTAGATTATGTCATAACACGACATAAAAATTCCAACAAAAATTCTTAAGTATGAGAATACTGTTGAAATAGTATATTTCAACATAATTAATTTTATGTTTTCTAAAAGGTAAAATTGCAAATTTTTTATATTTTTGATATTGAAATGTAAAATTTAATTTTTTAATTCAAATTCCATTATAATATGTTATTGAAAATTTCAAATTGAGTGAAATGCATCGTTTCATTACAATATTCAAAATATTTTTAACTTTTTTTGATTTTTGAGGATATTTCTCTTGGAAATATCCGTTTTAAAATTGAAAACATTTTCAGTCTTTAATTCTCTTCCTCTCCTCCTCCAAATTTTCATTTGTAGCGGTTTTTTCCTGTTTTCAGTGGCTTTCAAGTATGTGATAGCTACTTTCTCCAGCGTTACTGATATATAAGACTAATATTTTCTTCTTTAGCTAAATGTTTCCATTACCCCAACTCCAAATCCTTTTTTTTTATTTGAGTTATTTTAATGTGTTTATTTTATTTTGACTGATTGATTTAAATTATGATTGTTTGCAGAAATAATTAGATCACATAATTATAAATTGAATGTATAATTAGTTGTTTAGGTTTGGGTTTATATTGAATTAAAAAATAGATTGTCCAAATTAACATGTATCGATCTTCTGTTGTTAAATTTATTCAGGGATATTGATGTATAGGTGGTTTAAGGTTTTTTTATGATTTTTAAGTATCATTTGGATAGATCATAGAATTTATATACTATTGAAATAATTATGTCCAAAATTAAGAGTAGGAAGAATGGATTACTTACATTTTTTCAGTTGAATTTATTCAGGGTTTTTGATGTATAATGTAATTAATTTAGTTTATAATTTTGTGTCATTTTTTGGATTGATTCTTTTGTTATTTTTTATATATGAGTTTTTCTTTATTGCACAATAGGTAAGTTTTTCTATTTTTAATTCTGTTGGTTATAGATGGGATGCATATTAGCCTTTGCTGGTAGTTTTATTAGAGTTATTGAGGTACAGATCATGACTGTTTGAAATTCTTTTGTAGCATTTGTAGAATGAACTATATGAAATTTGGGTCTCAGTTCAATCATACAATACCTTAATTGAATGTCAGGTGCACCACTGCATACACATGATTCTACTAATCAATCCTTATATTTTTTTGAAACGTGCAACTTAAATATAGGTTGGCGGCTAAATAATTGTAAAACAAAAAAGAATTTGAGAGTTTACGTTCTTTGAGAGGAATTATAGAGGTAAGAGTTGTCCTTGCTTTTTTACAATGGAAAATTGGGGATTGGCAAAAGAGTCACGCAGAGCTTCTCATTGATCTTAGTGAAAGATGCTGTTGCATCTCTCTTACTTCTGCCCAGCAACTGGGGAATCTCCTTGATGTGGTTGGATCAATAAAGAGTTTTGCATTATATGATTTATGAGCACTATCATAGCTTTAGTTGTCTTCCCTGAGTAGAGGATTCACATGATCAGAACACAATTTTTCCATTGTAGCTAGATTTTCGACTCTTGTTTCCCTTCAGGACCCTATTTGAAAGGTGCCAGAGACAATTCAAAGGTACTATCTATAGACTGAACGTCGGAACATCTGTTTTCTCCACCTTAAATCTCAATTGCAATTACCTTTTCTTGTTGGTCACTTGAGCTGCTTTGTACCTAATTTCATATTTGAAATGTACCATGTATAATTGCTTCTGATATAATATATATATATATATATATTGGCAATACAAGATGGAAATAACATATATAAAGGGCTTGAAAAAGATTGAAGATCATTGACCATGACTAAAAGCTGCAATAGACATGATATGCATTTGATATAAAAGGAAAAACTAATTGTGCTTGTATTTTGGTATAATTTATCAACAACTTGTGATTATTAAACTAGTGTTTATTTTGAGAATAATTAAATATTTTTATCCATTTGAAGTTAAAATATTGTATTAATATTTTTATGCAATATAATTGACATTAATGGAGAGGTTGCGAGTCTAGATTCAGTAATAAGTTTATCCAATGCAATGAATGACTATAACTTAAGATTAAAACTAAATACAAATTTATAAAAGTAAAATTTTATATTGAAAGTTGTTATGAATATTTACAAATTTTCATCCGTTAGCAAAAACCTTACATATATGATAAGAAGTTAACATATATATTGTTAATAAGTATTTTTGTCCATTAATAAATGCTTAATACATATATGGATAAACGTGTTATCCATTCCTAAAATCTTTATCAATATTCAGAGAGACGTAAGCATTCATAAGAAAAGACTATGTATATGTATTGGCAAACAATAAATTCTGTTAGTAAAAACTTTTAGTGAATTTGTCTGTCACTAAATATATAGTGATGGACAAAAATTCCATCAATGAAACATTTATATAGATACCCGACTCTCGCCAGTACTCCCCCTTTCTTTGCATGGCACAATCAGGTCTCCTTAGGACTCCTTCTTTCTTTGCATGGCACAATCAGCTCTCCCTAAGACTACCTCTTTCTTTACAAGGCAAAGCTCCTGTTAGCAAAAAAGATGCCTTATTTGCTGCATATTCAAAGAAGATTTATTCTTCTATTTTATCAAGTAGTTTAAATTTTAGATGAAGATAATCTTTAGTTTAGATATCTAGATAAATACAATTTTAGATCTTGGTTATTTATTTTCTCCTATAAATAAGACCTTTATTAATGTAGTAAAGCAAGTCTTTGTAAGTTATTCAAAGCAATTTCAAGTTTCAAAAGCTATATCTTTTATTCTTCCTCTCTTCTCAAAAACCAAACAAATCCACATCCCAAAAAACCAACAGCTCCGACTCTCCTTTGGACTCCTCTTCACTTTACAAAAAAAGGTCAAGACTCGAGGACTATCCAAAATGGGTCATCAAGAGAAAAAAAAAGGGTCAAGACCTAAAGACAACCTCAAATAGCTCATTTAGAGAAAAAAGAAAAAGACCAAGATCCAAAGATTCCCTCGAATAGCTCATCAGGAGAAAATAAACCGATACCCAAGCAGTACTCCAGATAGCTCATCAAAGACCAAAAGGGCCAAAACCAAGACTGTCCAAGATAGCTAATCAAGAAAAAGAAAAAAAAAAGACCAAAAACTCAAGAATTATGTCAAGTAATTGCTCAAGAAAAAAACATACCATGAACCAAGGACTATCCCCACACAGCTCATCAAGATAAAAAGGCTCAAGATCCGAAGAATTACCCAGATAGTTCATCAAGAGAAAAAAAATAAAGGAGCAAGACCCAAGGACTACCTCGTATAGCTCATCAAGAAAAGGATCAAGACTAGAGGACTACCCCGAATAGCTCATTGAAGTAAAGAAAAAGCCAAGACCCGAGCACTCTGAGTAAGGCCATACCCAAGCACTCGTTGGATTAGCTCCCGTCCAGGAGACCTTGACTAATGGTCCCAAGACTAACTTCTCCTTTGATCAAAGAAACTTGAGCACCCAATTGTCCTTGACATTCTTTGAAATTATAAAAATAAAATATAAAAAATGAAAAAGAAGATGTAGGATAGAATCCAGGGGCCCAAGACCAACTAAGGACCCAATGTTCGAGGCCCACAAATCTCTCATCCTTCTTTTTACATGTCTATACTCCTTTCTTTTTTCCTCCTATTATAAAAAAAAGTGAAATAAGGATTTGTAATAAAATAAACAAGGTGGCAGTAGTTGGTGTATGTGTAAGAGCAACATAAAAGTTAATAATAATGGAAGGAGAAATTAAAGAATGCAAAGTGTGCAAAGAATAAAAAGGTTAGAAAGTATAGAATTAAATGAAGAGTACCATCCCGTGTCAATGAGAAATAATACAAGTGAAAAACAATGAAAAATATAATATTTAATTGCTTTTGAGATTATGAATATGTCTCAATAGAGATATTTTTACATTTTTTAATAAAAATTATTTTTAAAAATAAGTTTTAAGAGAAAAAATTTCTTATTTTTTAAAAAAATTTAAAATAAAATTAAAAATATATTTTTTTATTTGTGTTTATATGACATAATTACAGTTTTATTTTTAATTATTATTAAAATTATAAAATTTAAATATTAAAAATTAATTTATGCTTTGTTTGTGTTTTGACAATGAAAAACCATCATAAAATAAATTAACTTCTTTTATCACGAGAGAAGATCCGATGCAAACCAAACTCAAGATCCTTAAAAAAGGAAGAGATAATCATACCACTACACCAAGCAACTTTCTTTCATTATTTAAAAAATTAAATTATTTAAACTTTCACGAAAAAAAGAGTGAATTTAATATTACAATTGAAAATATTTATTACCAAAATGCTATAAATATTTATTTGATTCTCAAAATATAAATAAATATAATATTTACTATAAATTTGTAATTTAATATTTGATATATATATATATATAATAGTTAATTATATTTTTATTGAAAACTTTATTATTGAATAATTTTACCCATTACTTATGGAAAAAATATTTATATAATTTTATTAAATTTATTATAAACTAACTTTAATATTTTAATAAATATTATAATCAATGTTATAATTACTTTAATATTTTGTTATGAATTATTATTTAATAAAAAACAGCATAATAATTTATTACTATTTTTAAAAACTGTCATAAAGTTATGACGGTTTTTTGAAAACCATCAAAGCTATGATAGTGTTTTATTATAAATCAAAATTTTTTAAATAAGTAAATATCAAAATAAATTCTTTATTTTTAATTTTTAATCACATATTTATAAAATTTTTTAGATCAATTTTTTACATTAATTTTTAATTTGATTTAATTGATTTTTATTTTTTTAAAATGATAATTCAAAGTTAAGGCCTTATATGATAAATTTTAACTTAAAAATTTGTATACATATAAATAAATATATAAGATATTATCATTAGAATTTTATTTTCTAATTTTTAAAATAATTTTTTACAAATTTTTAATAATATAAAATTTTCAAAAAATATTTTTGGTATTCAAAAAATTATGAAATTTTTTTAAGATAACTTCAATAATTTTTTACATCTATGAAAAATTTTCAAGTGAAAATTTATTTTACAAAATCTTTATCTTGAATTATCCTTTAAAAATATATAAAAATAATTAAGAGTTGATTTGGACCAAATCGATATTTCATATGTAAAATTGATCAAAAAAATACATAAACTTGATTAAAATCTATGAATAGTACAAGATTTATTTTGATATTTATTCTTTTTAAAATTTATAATAGTTTTTAAAAATCATCATAATTTTATGACAATTTTTTAGAGTTATCATTAAAGAAACATCATTATTTGTGACATTTTCTTGCGATGAATATTGAAGCTATTATAAATTTTAATATAATATTGCTATCCATTTTAGTTTAACATTAACATGTTATTGTACTCACGTAAATCATGAAAATATTTTTGTAAAGGTGAAATAAAAGTGAGATTTTTATATTTTTAATAAGAAAAAATATATATCTTTGAGATTAAAAATTGAACAAAAGTGAGATATTTATATTCTCTATAATAATTTCTTTTTACTTTAAAGATTAAAAATTAAACAACAGGGAGACTTTTGTATTTTTGATGGAAAAACATTATAGATTTTGAAGATTAAAGGTGAAACAAGAGTTAAGTTTTTATTTTTTTAAAATTAAATGGTGATTTTATTTTTTTAATTCATACATATTCAAGTTTTTATTAGATGTATTTTTCAGAATCAATTTTAAATACTAAATAAATTTTAAAATCAAAAAATAATCATATGATCAATTGATATTGATTCTCGAACTTTCAGATGTGCTAATCTTTCTCTATGCGTAAGTAATTTCAAAAATATATATATTTTTTTGGTTACAAAAGACCAACTTAGCTTTATTTTGTTTATTTTTATTAATAAACAAACAAGATATGACCATAAAATAATAATAATAATAATAATAATAATAATAATAATGGGAACCCCTCATTGCTTTCCTTTTGCTTTTTTAAAGAAAATTAACAAAAAAATTTTAAGTCAGCTTCAGATTCTCCATATCAAAACTAATTATCACAGTGACAATTTAAAACTTGTATAGTAAAATGCATTCATGGTTTGGGAAAACAATGTAAATCATATTCATTTGCTTAAACTTTGCATAAAATTTGAAAGAGACTTGAGAAAATGAGAATAGCTAAAACAAAGCATCCCTTCTTCTTTTCTTTTTTTTTTTTTTTTTTTTGAGTAAGCATCCCTTTCATGTGGTTACCATGAATTCACTTACATTTATGTTTGTTCGATTAACACCAGTGTACATTTCTTTCAAATACTCTCGCCTAGTTTCTTAACCGTGCCTCTAGAGAATGCATGCCATTGTAATGACAAGAGATAACACAAAGTTTACACTCATTGATATATTTCTAGTTTTGGTAACACACCAGTACAACCATGAATCTTTTACTAGTTCATATCCGCATCTTCTGATCAGCGCCATGAAGAATTACGTTAAGAAGAATGATTGAGGCTGCTGTCTTCAACGGCAAGCTTATAGGCCTTAAGGCTTATTTGTAACAGAGAGACAATTAAGCATCACCTGGCATTCCCTCATGAGGTTGAAGACCAAGTCAGTTGAGCAGAACGGCTGTTGCAGAACCCTTGTGTAATGCAAGCAAATAGAAGAACCTGCCCTTGGACAACCTGGCCTCGAACAACCCACCCGTCTCTGGTGCTTCTTCACGATCTTTACCAGTCCTGCTCTCAATAGAATTAGTTTAAGCTTCAATGAAGAAATTCACCAACTATCTATTTCAAAGACTGCAGGAAAGAAAATATTTTTATATATTTTCTAATAATTTCTTTTTAAATCATTAGTTATCTGCTGATGTGTTGTTAATTTGTGCTTCAGACTTATTAGCTAATAAGAAGAAAGGTACATACCTGTAAAGTTAAGGACACTGTACTGAAGTAACCTAACCATTTCTGCATGGAAATCTAAGATATCCTTCTGCACTTTCAACTTCTCTTCATCACTGTTCAAGTTGGCGACCTCGATTTGTAGCTCCTGCAAGACATTACATTCATCATGGTTTTCTGTCAATCTTTTGTATTATCCATAAGAGATTTGTAGTTCTAGATGATATCTGGAAATGAAAGATAATTACCTTTAATCTGATGATGTAATCTTCCTCTTTATCAACATAAAACCTATTAACCTTTTCAAGTTCACTGTCTAACAAGCGAGTGAAATCAAAGTCATCTCTCCTGGAACCTGCAGTGTTTATTCCTCCAGTGGAACAATCTCCATTGGCTATTCCTGACCCCCTCTTTCCAGTTAACTGAAGATGAATCAACTTCATTTGCCTCTTCAGTGCCTTGTAAGACATAAACTGGCTTTCCCATTCTGCCAAGCTGTTGGCTACCCGTACTTGTCTCTTTGAAAGCTTCATCCTTTCTTCCTCCACTGCTGTCAGACCCTAAGGTAAGTAACCTGATTAGCAGAACAAGAACTAATATATATAACACAATTTAGGCAGCATATTCCATTGTATTATTCCGAATATTCTCATTGTTCCAAGGACTCTTCAATGGAAGTCGGCCTGCTATATGCCAAAACTATGCAACTTGTCCCCAAATGCAATCGAAAAGTACAGATTTTGCCATATAGCAAGATCCACAAAAGTTAGAATCTAAGCAGCATATTCCATAGCGATTTGGCAAATATTCTTATGATTGGGTTATTTTTCAATTGAAAGTCAACTTGGTCCAAGCCTGGCAATGATTCATCTTCCTCAAACATATCGTAAAGGATTAGCTTCCTACATGATTTTTTCTGTTGTCTCACCGTACCTGCTCTTCAAAATTGTTATAGAAGAATATACTTAGTTGAAATCAAGAATGCCTTGATTTTCCTCAACATTGCGTGATAATTAAGTTTATGACCTACCAATCCAGAAATCTAAGTCGGGTCTCTAATAAGAATTAGGCTTAGTAGAAACTGCCCAAATATTTTATGTACTTTACATGCTCAGCAAAATATTCAGCTCCACTCATCTGTCATCTATAATGGAAGAATTGTTAGAGGATTTTTGTCATAGGCAATGTAATTTAAGGTAATACATTGACAAAGGGTTTTTGTCTCACTGCCACAAGATCTAAAAACTGACATGAATTCAAACTCTCTGTAAACTGACTTCACAATTGAAGAAGTTTACAATCTTAATTATATGTATTAAGAACTCCGCCTCTTTTCAACATATTGATCAAAACAATGCTTGAAAATTTAAGTGTCATATTATCTTATTTGAGCTTATTGATGATACTTTAATGACAAATCATATGCCAATTAACTTAAACACTAGTCTTTTACTTTTCTTTTGGTTTTGCAGCTCTTTTTACATATTAAGCCTTCCCAACTGACCGCTTGGATCAGCATGCTAAATTAAGATTATATTTGTTAATAAAATATTTTATTTGCTGCATATTTTTAGTAAAAATAAAGCAAATAAGATCTAGTGTTTTGCTTATTAAATAGTTTAAATTTTGGATAGAAATAATTTTTTAGTTTGAATTTTAGATAAGAATAATTTTTAATCTTAATTAGATTTTTAAGATATCTATATAAGCAAAACTTTAGTTTTTTACTGTTTTTTTCCTATAAATAAGATCTCCACCAAGGAAATAAAACAATTTCAAGTAATTTCAAATATCTAAAAGGTTCTGTATCTTTTTGTTTGCTATTCTTCTTCTTAAAAACCCTACAAAACGATATTAGAACTTACAAAATGATATCAGAGTTATTATTTTAAGAGACCTGTGATATTGAAAAAGATCAAACATAATCCTTAAATACTTCTAACCTATCTTTCCAAAAAAGTAAAAACCTATATACAATGACTTAAAAAATTTTATTTAATGCAATTGCGCCTCCCATGTTTGATGGAATAAATTATCAAATTTGGGTTATTAAATATGAAGTTCCACTCTTGCTAAATAATACTTTTAAACAAATCAAAAACCAAAACGAGATGAAGTAAAGCAAGTGAAAATGAAGATCAACATTGTTTGCAGTAGTCTCATTTATCCTTTTTACCATAATAATGGCATGCATTGAAAACAACTAAGAAATTTTGAATTTTTGAAGTAATAGTATGAAAGAAATGAAAGGGTCAAAGGAATACAAGTGCTAATTAAATTTGATTCGAGTATATGATATGCAGAAAATCAAAGAAAAATAATCAAAAAATATTTAGACAAACTTTTCGGTATTGTTAACAAAGTAGACCCTTTAGTACTAATTTTTTAATTCTACAATTATCCAAAAGATCCTAGATACAATTCCTAAAAGGTTTGATTCTATAATTTTATCTTTGGAAAACTTTAAAAATCTGTCAAGTATTACCTTGGCATAATTGTTGAATGCATTACCAGCACAATAACAAAAGAGGCTTATGAGGTAAGAAAGATTTATTGAAGGTTGCAAGCTCAATTACAGAACAACAATGGGGTAAAAACAACAAAAATTAGTAGAATAAAAACAAATTTGAAAGTTCTATACGTAAAAACAAAAATAGTCAATCCACTTGCCTCTACTATAAAAAAATCAATCATACACTAGATGCAAGATGTCACAAATATGGCTAGTTAGGACATGTGAAAAAATATGTGAATCCCAACAACAAAAAGGAGAAACCAAGAATGTTGTTGAACAACGTCAAGAGGATGAATTGTTTATCGCATCATGCTTTATTACTAACAGCTCCTCAAAAAGCTGGCTTATAGATAATGATTGTACAAACCATATGACTTATTATCAAAAACTCTTCAAAGAACTTAATAAAACTGTTATTTCTAAAGATAAAAATGAAAATAAAGCATATGTTGCAATGAAATGCAAAGTAACAGTGGTAATCAAAGGTCCCACAGGTTTGAAATTAATTTCTAATATCATATATGTTCTTGGAATTAATCAAATTTTTTTAGTATTAGTTAGCTCCTAGAAAAAGGATATAAGATGATATTTAAGAATAATCATTGCTTGATTACTGATGCACAAAACAAAGAAGTGTTTAAAGTTTAAATGAAATATTTTATCTTGAATATGATGAAAGAAAAGCAGTTGTAATACACAAAAAAAAAAACAACAATACAATATTTTGACATAAAAAAAATCAGAGTACTTTCACCATAAAGCCCTCTTTTTATGAACAAGAACAGTTTTGGGGAAGATATGCCTAAATTAGATAATGAGCTTCCTAAATGTGCTGGCAATCAATATGAAAGCAAACTAGGCTTCCTTTTCAACAAAACAAGGCTTGAAAAGTTACTAAAAACCTATAATTAGTTCACACCGATGTGAGAGGATCAAGGACAACATCTTATACCTCTAAAGAGAATGAGATGATTAAGAGAAAAGCTTGCCAATAGAAGCTTTGCAACAAAGGATTTCATTATTTTAAGTCGAAACTCTAACTCTTGAGAGAAGTGCAAAGAAAAGAAAAAAATACAATCAAATCTAGTACGGAACAAAAAATCAAAAAAGTCAACACCTTGACAAAGGTATTTCCAAAAATTAGACATGAATAAAACATTGGTGTATGCAATGGGTGTTAACAAGATACTTTATTTGGTATATATTTTTAACAAAGATAAAGTAAATAAGACCTAATGTTTTATTTTATTAAATAGTTTGAATTTTCGATGGTAACAATTTTTTAGCTTGAATTTTAGATAGAAATGATGTTCTTGTTTGATTTTTGAAAGATTTTAAAATATCTAAATGAGCAAAACTTTAATTTTTGATTGTTTCCTTTTTGATCTCCACCAATGAAACGAAACAATATCAAATAATTTCAAATTTTCAATCTTTTTTCTTTTTTTTAATTGTTCTTCCTCTCAAAATCCCAATAATATCATTCTTGTATAAGTAGTATAACTTTCTTATGATATCATTTTTGAGTCTAAAATATGAGTCTCAGGAATTTGAGTTTTAGGTGTCCTTATCTCATGTGCAACCATTTATTTAGAATTCATTTTTGGGCACCTTCGAAAAATCAAAAAGATAAAGAAGAAGAAAAAAAAAAAAAAAACAGACACCCAATTTTATTTTGAACATTTCTGATTGCACCTATACAGCAGGTCCATGGGCGGCCAAAATCTCTGACCAGAGAAAAGAACCTACATTGTTAACTGAAAAGAAAGCAGGTTGGAAACTCCAAAAACAAGTTTTCAACTGATGTAGAATCGACAGTTCTTTTCTTCTTTTCAGCATAAATCAACATCCAAAAGCTAGAAGTCTTACATAGCAACCGTATTAACCTCGCAAATTGGCATCCTCCCAATAGGAAAGGCCAACATAAGATCCATGATTCAGCTTTCAAAGATACGCTACATAACAGTGATGTAAGACAAGCAAGAAAATAAGAAAAAATTAAATATCTTAAGAAATTAAAAATTAAAAGAAAAAGAACAAAGTAGAATCTCTGGCTTTAAATAACAAAACATTGAAAATAGTCATCAAATACAAATAAAAATAAAAAATTAAAAGTTTTGATAAGAACTTATTAAGAGAAAAAAAAAACAACAAAACCGGAACTTCTTAATTCTCTATAAAGAAAACAACCAGCAAAAGAGCCCAAATTTCTTGATCCTCTGTTAAGAAAAACAACCAGCAAAAGAACCCAGACCTTTTGTCCAAAATCTGTCAAGAAAAACCGCCCAGAAAACTGCTTCCTCTTATTCATGCAAGAACAACCAAAGAGTGACCCAAAAAAATTTGATATTAAAATTTGAATTAAAACTACAATAAGAAATAACTGCAAAACACAAAATTTAATGAGATTCAGTTAAACAAGACCTACATCCTTGGATTAACATCAGCAAAATTCTTTTGATTAATAAAAAATGTATGGGGATCTTTACAATGAAATCATCTTCAAACTTATGCGAACAATCTAACAATATAAGTCATACAAAGAATTTGTCATAAAAAAATAGGACAAGTAATTATGATAAGAGGACAAGATATAAATGATATATGTTTAGAGCAATAGAAGAGTTTTTTTTTTTTTTTTCCCAGTTGAGTAATGAGAGGTGTAAAATAAGAAATAAGAGAAGAATAAAACTAGACTTAATCTAATTAACAAGACGTGTTCCTAATTTCGATGAGAAGATTGTGCGTCATAGAAGATTAGGGGTGGTAATTCCACCATCAACAAAAAAAATGCAAAAGTTAATTTACTTCGATAATACCTAAAAGCATATTAATATATCATTTGATCTAAGAGCACTTGCAGTATTGATGTTACTCAAACCCAACGAGGGAAGTATGCAATGAAAATGAGAAATCAAAATTGCTTAATTTTGAGCTTATGCGTAAGATTAACATGTGGAATGATTTGTTTTCACTTTTTTTCTTCCTTTTCTTTGGTCTATATGAACAACAATAGGAGTCGATCAAAGTTGGACCTAATACCTATTGATGTAGGACAAGTAGGAAAATAAAAAGAAATTAGAGATTTTGAATTAAAAAAACAAAATAAAGAGAAGAAAAAAAAACAAAGTAAAGCCTCATGCCTTAAAAAACAAAACAGAAATCTCCAATATCAAAAATACTGAAAAAAAAAAAAAACTCTCAAACTATAACATAGCAAGTTTGTCTCAAACATTAAGGTGTTCTAAATATTTATAACCATGAAATATTAATAGAAATAAAAAATCTAAAGTTCTCATAAAAACTTATGTAAGTGCTAAAGAGAATTGGAGTAAACTCTTAAAACAAATTATATATATAACAAAAGAAAAATATATCTTTCCCGAGTTCACATAAAAAAGAAAATATAAATATTTTTTCCTAACTTCAGAATTTATGCATGAAATAAGTTTTCTAAAAATCTTTATTCGATGCTTCATCAAGCAATCACTCACTGATTCAAGAAATATATAGTACATGTGCAATGCCTTTATGAATGATACGACGTTGTCTTGGGTGGGTTAGGCGCAGGTCATGGCAATTTATTCCAAAATTAGAATTCCGTTGGCGGTTTCAATCTTGTTAGTCTTCTAATTCTGTCTTTTATTTGGTATTCTGTAGTAGTCTGTCATATGTGCGCAAGATAGACAGTTGAGAACAACATCCAAATGACATAATACAAATATGATGCAAATGGTAGCAGCAAGAAAATAGAGAAAAGAAAGGCAGCCTAAAACCCAAAGAAATCATGGTTTAGTCACCATATCATTAGAACAGAAAACTGAAGTAGCATCAAATAAATTTTAGAAAGAGTGAAGGATTTGAGAAAATGCAGAGTTGAAAGAAAAGCTTGAGCAATTTATGGTTTTCACTCTTATATTTATACTCACTTACAGATGTCCTAATAAGCTACAATTGTACAACCCCAGTTGGCAAACCAAATTACATTATTCTGAACAAAAGCAATAATTCTGGAAGTAATACAAATGATGCTTGCAACTAACTAATATATGCAGTATTCTGCAGTGCTGTTAATGAAGTAGGGCAAACCAAAGGGGAAGCTGATTCTACTGTGTTGTTACTGATCTGACTCCATATACCACATTATACATTTAGCCAAATGTTCTAAAAAATCCCTCTCAATGAAAGGGTGACTGTGGTGATTGAATCACCCAAAGTTTATCCTTCTAAAAACCAAATAGAGACTGTGATATGGCCTTACTTAAACCGCCTGCAACTTGATCATAAGATGGAACATATCTGTCCTCTATTTTTTTTTTCCCCCCAGAACTCCATCTCTAACAAAGTGAACGTTTAAGTCAATGTGCTTGGTCTGAGCATGCTAAACTGGACTAGTTGCCAGTTTAGTAGCGCTCATATTGTCACACCAAGTAATAGGGGGAGCTAAAACTGCAAATAACATTTCCTAGATCAGTGATTGTTTCCATGCCAATTCACATGTTACTAAGGCTAATGCCTTATATTCTGCCCACTGTTTGCGTCTTTGATGACTAGGAAAGAAGTGGATCTCCAAAATCCACACAATACCCTTTTACAGGTCTCTTAATATTTATGACAGCATGCCCAATCAGCATTAGAAAAGCCAATTAGAGGCAACATCTCACTATGTCTGATGTGCAACCCATGTCCAACGGTTCCTTTCAAGTATCTCAAGACTCTCTTAACTGCTTTGCCAGTGAGAATTTCTGGGATCCTGAGTAAACTAACTCAGTTTGTTGACAATGAATGTTATGTTAGGTCTAGTATTGGTTATATAATGAAGTGCCCCTAGAATACTTCTCTATTGGGTTGGATTGTTCATGGGCTCTTCTTTAGTGCTTACTAACTGCTTCCCAACTACTGCAGCTGTAGGGCATGGTTTGACATTTACCTTGCTAACTCTTATTAACGACTCTTCAACATATTTGCCCTGAGACAACTACATTGTAGTTCTATATCTGTACACCTCATACCCCGAATCCTTTGGTGCAATAAGGTGTATATGCGCAAGTTTTTGGTGTAGATTACTCTGAAACCTTCACTCTTATGGCAAGGCTTGATACTATACATTTGCTGCTTGTTGTTGCAGCACAAAAAATTTGAAAAGTGTTCCAACTAGATGTAAAGTCTACATTTTTAAATGATCTCTTAAAGGAGAAGATCTATATTGAACAGCCAGCTGAAAGATTTGTTGTGCAAGGGCAGGAGGAAAAGGTGCATTTATTGAAGAAAGCTTTGTACGGTTTCAAGCTGGCTCCAAGGGCTTAGTACAATCATATTGATGAGCACCTACTGAGCTTGGGTTTCATTAAAAATCTAAGCGAAGCAACTCCTTATGTAAAAGAAAAAAATGGTAGGTGCTAATTTAATTATTGCTTCTATTTATGTTAATTATCTGTTAATTACAAGAAGCAATTAAGAGTTTATCAAGTTGAAATGTTAAAGAATTCAAGATGACTGACTTAGGATTGGTGTCTTATTTTCTTGGTTTGAAAGTGAGACAACTGAAAAATTAAATCTTCATTAGTCAGTGTAAAAATATGCTCAGGAGATCTTTAAAAAGTTTCACGTAGAAGGTGTAGCTTCCAAGGTAAATGAGAACCACTATAGTAGTTTAATTAGATGCCTCATGTATCTTAGTACTTAAAAACCTGATATTGTACAAGCTGAGTCTCCTATCTAGGTTTATGCACTGTGTAACTGAAGAATACGTGCAGGTTACTAAATGTATTGTTTGATACATAAAAGCAACTGTTGACTATTAAAAGATATCTGAATTTAAGTTAATCGGTTTTCCTAACATTGACTGGGCAGGTTTAATTGTTGGTATAAAGAGTACAACTAGTTATTACTTTAATTTTGGTTCAAATGTGATTATTTGATGTTCAAAAAAGTAAAAAATCATAACTTAAAGCACTGTAGAAGCTGAGTTTGGTGCTACAACTACGGTAGCAAATCATACAATATGGCTCAAACAAAAAAACTCAAGATTTGAATTTTATGTAGTATAAATCAGCTTAAATCTTTGTAAAAAATTAAGAAGCCATATCAATCTCTTCAAATCCAGTGTTTCATGGTAAGACAACACGTTTTAAGATTAAGTATTATTTTTTTAGAAAAATTTAGAATGAAGGTAAAGTTTTCTCAATATATTGCAGGATTGATGTACAAGTGGCTAATAATTTTACAAAAGTTTTGCCTAAAATCAAGTTTGATATACTTAGAGAAAAATTGGGAGTTACAACAAGATAAGATCATTTTCTCAAAATAATTATGTCAAGTTGCTGCAGTTATGCAGTTTAAATATTTAAGTTAATTGGTTTATGTGTGGTATGTGATCACCTAGTTTTAAATTTTCAATTGAGTTCATCATATATATATATATATGTTTCGTGAATAAAAATAATGTGTATTTTTCATATAAAAAGATTCTCATACAACAAACACTAATTAACCTTTTTTCATAATATCAAGAACATGTGAAATGTTTTTCAGCAGCTATAGGGTTTTGATTGAGTTAGCAGTTTTGAAGTATCAATATGAGCTATATTCAATTGTTGACCATTACTAGCAAACAGAAAGCTTTTACAGTTGTAATTTATTTTCTCAGCAGGATTGTTTCAGTCTTCTAATCACATGGTTACTAGCTCAACATGCCAACCAGGTGTCCAACTGTTTCAAGTGAAGCTGTGTAAGTAACATATAGATTGCTAGCTAGATATGTGCATGACATGAGTTATGGTAGTTGTTGTTCTATCTACCAACTATGTTACTAATCTCATGTAGTTACTGTCATATCTATAGAAGCAAATGGTTGCTCTATGTTCCATTTTGCCACACTTGACAAATTGCTATGTCATTGTGCTGCCTCCTGATTTACGTCCTCTATTGTCTCCTCTGCCTTGATTAGTCCTTTGCCCAAAGAATTGCCCTTGACTCTTCGTATTATTATTGTTGTTATTGTTTCCAAGTTTATTTGCTGCATAGTTTGCTGATGTCTATCTCAAATCCAGGTTGTCACACCTCCACTCAATTGATTTAGTCTTTTTTGCAAGTTAAGAGCTTAGATTGCAACTCAACCATGTAATGTCCTCTCTATCAAGAAGTTGACAAACTATAGGATTATAGTCTGTTGAGTACGTCAAGCCCTGCGAGAACTTGAGATATCAACTTATCCAAGGGAACTGGGACTCCCAGCAAGGGCAAGGTTATCAATAATCATTTTCATAGCTTTTAGGTATTCTTGCATCTTCATCTATCTTTTGTTTAGTTTTTGAAATTTTTTCTTGTAAAATAGAATGTTAGACTTGATTAGTATCCCGTAGTAGTCTTTGTTAGCATTCCAGAATGATTAAAGAGTAAATCACAGGAAAAGTAAATTCTTCAGTGTTATAATCCATGGCTCTATAAACAAGATCATAGACTTGAATTAATCACATGGATATCTTTCTATATACAAAAATATTTTAAATAAGAATCATGATATGTGGATCTGACTTTTGTATTGATCTTTTTAACAAAGAACTATAAAGGTATTTTGGTAATTTAAATTAATAATGTAAAAAATTAAATAAAAAAATTAAATCATTAATTTTGTTAAATTATTATGTGTCATAATTTTATTAAAAATTTAAGACAACTCAAATCAATGAAGAATTCTAATCCTTTAAATAAATGCTTCTTAGCTAAAAAAAAAAGTATATGTTAGTAAGAAGAATAACTATAATAGTGAAGAAGAAAAGATAGTTTCTAAAAATGGATCCATTAATTTTTAAAACATTGTTAATTAGCCGTTTATTTATTTTCTTATAATTTCAAATTAATTTCTTTTATTGAAAAGTGGATAGATATATATTTCTCAATCTTGATAGTGTGACATATTAAAACTTAAATAGAAAAATGCATTACATGGTTTGAGAACAATTGAAAGTTGCTCAAAATTAAACAATATTTTGAAAAAATTTAAATATTTAAGTGTCATCTGAAAAAAAATAAATTATTTTACATTTTAAATTTAAATAAACACCCACCGTTCAGAACTGTTAACAATATACAAAGCACATGGATCAAACTCTGTATATAATAAGATTATTATAGAAGTTATACAAAGATTTAATCTCTTTTCTTTCTCACCAAAAACAGTGTTTTCTCCCTTTCCAATAGTTGGATTTACGTTATTGCTTTCTGCAAAGGCTCGCCATATTCTAACAATTTGCTGATGCAATCCATCAACAATCTCATTAAAGGAATCTTATCTCATGCATGTTTCAAGTCTCCATCTACTACATTACTAACAAAAACTATGTAAACAAAAACTATGTAAATCATATGCATTTGCTTAAACTTTGCATAATTTCCAAGAGGCTTAAGAAAATGAGATTAATTAAAACAATATTCCTTTTATTTGGCCACACTGAATTCATTTACATTTATGTCTCTTCCTCAATACTAGTGTATATGCTCTTCCAAATACTCTCAGCCAATTTCTGAATCATGCCAGCAGAGGATATATGCCATTGTAATGGCCAAGAGATAAGACAAAGTTTAGGCTCAATTAATATTCATAGATTTCTAGGTTTGGTACACCACTATATCGACTAATCTTTAACTAGTTCATATATGCAGCTTCTGGTGCCGCCATGAAGAATGTATAATATTAAGAGGAATGAGTAAGCATGATTGTCGGCCCGGAAGAAGTTCACATATTATATGTATCCCTTGTATAGGAACTGCTGATTGATATTGCTGTCTTCAACCAAAGCTTATAGGCCTTAAGGCTCATTTGTGACAGAGAGGCAATTAAGCATTGCCTCGCATTCCCTCATGAGGTTGTAGAGCAAGTCAGTTGAGAAGAAAGGCTGCTGCAGAACCCTTGTTGTGTAATGCAAGCTAATGGAAGAACCTGCCCTTTTTTTGTGCTTCTTCACAATCTTTACCAGTCCTGCTCTCAACAGATATTAGCTTAAGCTTCAATGAAGAAATTCACAAACTATCCCAGCTCGAAGAATGCAGGAAAGAAAATATATATTAAATGAGTTGATAAAGAAGCTAGTTTAGCTCACTTTTCTAGTAATTTCTTTAATTTCAAATTACTAATTCTCTGCTGATGCTTTGTTTTGTGCTTCCGACAATTATTTCATTGAAGTATTACCTAATAAGGAGAAAGGTACCTGTAAAGTTAAGGACACTGTAATGCAGTAACATAACCATCTCTGCATGAAAATCTAAGATATCCTTCTGGACTTGTAACTTCTCTTCATCATTGCTCAAGTTGGCTACCTTGATTTGTAGCTCCTACAATACCACAGAAAAAGACAGGCCGTATTAATATTCAGCAAACTCGTTACATTCATCATATTTTCCGTGTAACAATTACAGGAATGATCTGTATGAGTTTGTAGATCCAGATGAGATGGGGAAACGAAAGATAACCTTTAACCTGATGATATAATCTTCCTCTTTATCAACATAAAACCTATTAACCTTATCGAGTTCACTGTCTAGCAATCGAGTGAAACCAAAGTCATCTCTCAGGAAAGCTGCAGGGTATCTTCCTCCATTGGAACAATCTCCATTGGCTATTCCTGACCTTTTCTTTCCAGTTAACTGAAGATGAATTAGCTTCACCTGCCTCTTCAGTGCCTTGTAAGACATAAACTTGCTTTCCCATTCAGGCAAGCTGTTGGCTACCTCTGCACGGTGTCTCTTTCCATGCTTCATCCTTCCCAATCCCTCTAGTACAGTCAGACCCTAATGTAAGTAACCTGTTAGCAGGAATAAGAACCAATATATAAACAATTTAGGCAGTATATTCGACGGTATTATTCCAAATAGTCTCATTGCTTTGAAGACCTTTCAATGGAATCAGCTTGCTATATGCCAAACCTGTGTGGCTTGTCCTCAAATGAATCGGAAAATACAGATTTTACCATATGGTAAGATCCACGAAGGTTAGAATCTGAGCCGTATATTCCATAGCTGTCTGACAAATATTCTTACTAGGTGCATACTTCTCAATGGAAAGTCAACTTTGCTGAGCCTGGCTATGAATCATCTTCCTCAAACAAATCGGAAGGGATTGGATACTGATAAATAATAATACTGCTGTTACATGGTTTTTTCTGTTGTTTTATTGTGCCTTTTCTGTAGGTTCTGTCATCTATCCATGGTCGAAATTGTTATAGAAGAATATACGTCGTGAAAACCAAGAAATATGGTTTGATTTTTCTCACGATTGTGTGACAATTAAATTTATGACCGACCAATCCAGAACTCAAGTGAGATTTTTAATAAGGATTAATAAGCCTTAGTAGCAGCCGCCCATATATTTTATGTACTTCAACTTTACTCTCAGCAAAATATTCAGTTATCCTCATTTGTCAACTATAATGGAAGAATTATGGAAGTTCTTCTCATAAGCATTGTAATGTTAGGTTATACGTTGTCCCCATGGTGATCACCTAGTTAAGTCTTAGATAACTTGCAAAGTGATGATATATTATCAACTTGAAAGATGATGGGTGTTCAAATTTGATGTGATTAAATAAAGTTGAGTCCTAATTTTTCAATAAAATCATATGAAAATTGGCTCAAGTCCATCAAAGCGAGATCCACAAGTAGAACTCTTCCCGACAAGATTGACTTTCGAATCAAAAGCTGGTAACGATTCAAAAGATAATAAAGTGTCAGCATACTAAATTACTAGATGTTAATACACTAAGCTACCAGATGCCAGCATAGCAAATGAGGAAGTACCATGATATAGGTTCCTTACAGAAGAGAAAGTGTTAGAGGACTACGGAGAACAACAGATTTATTCATGGCTAGCCTAACAAAATCCAATTTACGAAGATACCTTCCCAGTTAAGGTATAAAAAAGGAAGCTTAGGTACATCTCATTCAAGCAATCCTATCCATAGCTAATTTGCCCAATTATCACTGACTTGGACATTGAAGGACCTATTAATTGCATGCCGCATCTTTTAATCTTTATTTTCTTTACAGATTCCTTTTATGTTAACACAACCAATTAGATTTCTCTTCACGTCTCTTCTTCTCAATCCAACTATTTTCAAGTAGCATCAAAACTTTTTCTTTGGTGAGTTGATCTCACAATTTGATACAAATTAAGATCACCTCTTTCAAAATATTGAAAACGAAGCCTAAAAACTGTTGATAATGCACTCACAATAAAAGACTACCATATTTATGTTTTGAAACAAGCAAGTATATCTAATTTGAACTTATTGCGAACACTTATAACAAATATACCAAGTTAAAACATAGCAACATCGGAACCTTTTTCTTTTGTTTTGTTTTTGTGGTTCTTTCCTATAGGAAGCCTCCAAACCCAACCATGTTTGCTTGGATGAGCATACTCAATGTTGTAGCACACATGTATCAGTACAATCTTCTTATGATGTCCTTGTGAGTGCAAAAGATGAGTTCCAGGAATAGGTGTCTTTTGGTATACTTATCTCCGTGTGCAAGCATTTCCTTTGGAGAATTCACTTCTGGTCACTTTTTTAAGAGGCAAACCAAAAGAAAAATGGCACCCACACGTATTTTGAACATTTCTGATTGCACCTGTGCAGCAGGTACATGGGCAGAAAATTTCTGACAGAGAAAGTAACCTAGATTGTTAACTCAAATGAAAGCATTTGGAAACTCAATATTATGTTTTCAACTAATGTAGAATTGAGACTGTTCTTCTCTTCTTTTCAGTAGTAAATCAATATCAGAAATCAAGAAATCTTCCATTGCAACTGTATTGATCCAGCACATTGGTATCTTCCCGACAGGAAAGGCAAACATAAGATCCATGATTCGGCTTTCAAAGAAATGATACATAGCAGTGACTCACTAGTTTAAGAAACACATATAGAACATCTGCAAGGCCTTGATGAGTGATACAACAGGCTGTCTCAGCCTGGTTAGGCAGGTCATGGCAATGCACTTCAAAATTAGAATTCTGTTGGTGGTTTCAATCTTATTAGCCTTCTAATTCTGTCCTTTTCTGTATTCTCTAGCAGTCCCTGTCAAATTTGCACAAAATACCACTGTTGAGAACATCAAAATGATATAACACTAGTATGATAAAAATAGTAGCAGCAAGAATAAAGAAAAAAGTGAAGTAGCCTTGGAGAAGAAGCCTCTCTCTGCCTGCTTATGCAGCATTAGGTGAAACTCACAAGCATGATTGAAAGTTGAATCATGCGGAGTTTCTTGACACAAAAAAAATGAAATAAATGCTTCTCACCAAATAGAAGGAATACATCTATGAGGATAGTAATTGTGAAGAAGAAACTCGGAACATCAAAAACAGATGCACTAATTTCTCAAATGATGTGTGCAATCAAAGAAAAACAAAATCCTCAAATTTCAGATTTCTCATTAGTTTTATTGATTCCAAACATCCACTCACCTTCCAAACAATTTCATCCAGACACAAGCATATCTTCCCATATTTATCCAGAAAAAGGCGCTCAGTCGGAGGCTTTCCACAAACATCCTTTATGGCAGAGGTTACAACAAAAATCACTTCTGCCACTACATGAAAACAATCAAAGCCACGAGAAAATCAGTCACTGGAAATAGGGGAGAAACCTCTAACCTAATTAAGAAGTTGAACAATCTCATTGTCATTGTTGCTGCAAACATAGCTTGTTACTTTAACTGCAAGTTACAAGAACCTACAGCTATAGATCCATTTGTCTAACCTCTAATGCAGAAGTAATGTTTGAAAATCAAAAAGAGCATCAGCCTCTGCCAAATACTTAACTTCTAATACCTCATGAAAGTAAAATCTACTTACAAGCAAGTTCATCATACTCATCCTTGCCCACAACATAGATGCTGACATCCCCAAGCACAGTGTAAACAATATACACTGACCTGATAAAAAACAATAATCAAGTCAAACTCAGAGTGGCAAATAATATTCAGCCAAATTTAATGAGAGCATATCTTAAAGGTAAAACTTAAAATTTGCTCACTATCCCTTTCCATTTTAGTTTGTCTTTAAGTAACTAACAGCCAGCTCAACTGACATAGAAAGGATAACAAAATAGCATCTAGTTTCGCTCAAAACAACAGCATCTAGACAAATCATGTCTAGAACATGAAATGATCAATATATGATTGAAACAGAGTACCCTCCTCAAAGAAAAAGACACTATATTTCTTGAAAGTTTGATGTTAAGTTTAAAGAACACTCTCTCTCTCTCTTTCAACTTTTAGATCAGTAAAGACCATCATCAATGTACATCCAAACAATGGGACAGAAGTCACATGTACCACAGAGACCCACCAGACTGCACAATGACCCATACTGTATATAGTTCATGGCACATACATTGAATTTGAAAACAGACCAGTTCATTAGTAAGCAGCAGATAAAGATTAAACAACCAAGTAATATGACTACATCTTTGTTTGGCAGCTTGGTTCAGTCAAAGCTTTCAAAATTAGAAATCGTAATTTTTGCCCGCCCAGACAATCCATGCTCAACAAAGCACTATCACCAAGCACTTTTGTTGAATCACTTAATCAGGGTTTTCCCTGTTCCTATTCTTGACAGTCCAGTCAAAGATCACGAGCTGAAAGGCTGGTCCACAAAATATAATGATCTTAATGCCACCTCCAATTAAAGACTCACTAGACAACCAATAACTTCCCAAATGAAGTCTCACTGCCACCACAGAATTTATTTTAGACCAAAAACACATAATACCTATTAGAACTATATTTCATAAGCAAAGGGCATACATACTTGTGGCAAGCAACAAGAAGCTCTTCATTTTTAACACCTTTAAGATTATCGGCTCCCAGCTTCACCAAGAAAGATCGCCAATGCAGCCGTTCCTCTGCTGGAACTCCATTGAATCTGCAGGAAGACATAAGCTTCAATCAGTGTTACGACTGTGTATTCAAGTAGAAAGATGTCTAACTCACCAGACATGTTTGATGCAACAGAAGTAAATCTTCTTTCGATAAGAGACTCCAAAGAGACAAAACATGCTCTCTCATCAGTCAAACTTCATGGAGGCAATAGTAATAATACCAACAATCATTCACTAATTTATTGAAAATTAGTTGCTGAAACTTTTCAGGACAGAAGTTGGCGTCATATCCACAACATGAAATTGCAGCAAATTGATCAGTTTGCTGACAAAACTAAAGCATGGGACTAATTTAAACAGCTACCAGACTCAACCATCAACGGAGACATTGGAGGCCTTGACTCCATTAAATTTCAATTGACAAAAAAACTTGATAGGAAAATGCTAGGAATAGGGGAAGTGACTCAGTTGAATTCTCCCTTCAGTCAAACAGCTACAGAATCTTAGGCAAAGAGAGACAAAGAAAAGAGTTTCAGACAAATCTACCCTTCCTTTTAAAAGTCAAATCGACTTTCTTCACTCAAATATCACATCTTGTCCCCATTTAACCACTTTCCAACTTTCTTAAAAGACAATTTATAAATTCCACACCTGTGCACCACATGTGGAGGAATCTAAACATCCACTTTATCACTTCCATTACATGGTTGTACTGTTGATTACTTCCCTGCCTTTTTTTTTTTCTTTTTTAAGAAAAGCAGGGAAGAAGGAGATATAGCTATTGTCCAGCAAGTCTTTCGAGGGCTCCCAATTAACATTTTTTATGGAGTAGTATTACCTCAAGATTTGGACTACGAAATCACCATACATGATATGATGACCCAAGTTTCAAGGGACATAAGTCATACGAGGGAAGTGCAATATGCAAAAAGCACCAAGAATAGTTCAACAAACACTATCAAATAAATGACCCCTAATAAGTTAAATATTGCTTTTTTATACCATTGTCCATTGGAAAAATGTACAACAGCAATCGTTCTGTCCTTATACTAGTTATGCTCCAGCTAAAAATACCAAGACATTATGTATTGAAAATGACAGCCTGCTAAGAACATAAGGCCATTGACAGAATATAGACAACAAGAAGATATGCATGTCAGAGGCAGAGTTCTCTCCGAGCTCCTTATACAAATTGTACAAGTATAATCCTGATAAATATTTTATGATCAGAATCCAACCAAAAACTGCTCATAAGTTGAAACCTCTGCATTCCATAATCCAGATTCTAATGCAACAGTATATCATTTTATCGTGTTAGCTAACGGTATGGAAATCGTATGGTGAACACTGCAAGCTTGGAAATGGATTAGTAATAACTGGTGATGAATCTAGCTTACAGAGCAGGGGGTATGTTTACAAAGCCATGAGAGTTTAATTTCTTTAGATTATCCAAAAGAGCTTCAACTAACCTCCTCCATCTTCCTCATCCTTCACTAAACCCTCTCAACCAAAAATCATGCTTACCTTTAATGGTTGCATGCCTACTTCTCTAACTGAAGAATAATGGTTTGTCTTCCTTTGTAGCAAAATTGCTTGTGGTCTTGAAGGCCACATCGGTTTGGGCTCTAACGGTTTCCATGTGGGCATCAGTTATTGGGTCTTCAATTTTAGGTTTAAGTTCCTAGGCCCATGGATCCTATCCCAACATCTCCAACTTTTTCAATGAATTTTGAGGACTAATCTATGCTCAGGGATTCTTCGATAAAAGGGCAAGTTAGTTTGGGAATAAGGTCCCACATGAGGGAGCTAACCTGAAAATGCTAAGGTATGACTCTTGCTTGAAGCGTTCGGATCTTGAACCTTTTTGTCTTGATGAACTATCCAGTTGATACTCGACTCTCGCCACTACTCCCCCTTTCTTTGCATGGCACAATCAGCTCTCCTTAGGAATCCTTCTTTTGCATGGCATAATCAGCTCTCCTTAAGACTCCCTATTTCTTGACAAGGCATAGCTCTGACTCTCCTTGGGACTCCCCTTCACTTTACAAAAAAGACCAAGACTTGAGGACTATCCAAGATGGGTCATCAAGAGGAAAAAAAAAGGTCAAGACCTAGAGACTACACCAAATAGCTCATTAAGAGAAAAAAGAAAAAGACCAAGACCCAAAGATTCCCTCGGATAGCTCATCAGGAGAAAATAGACCAATACCCAAGCAGTACACCAAATAGCTCATCAAGGACCAAAAGGGCCAAAACCCCAAGACTGTCCAAGATAGCTAATCAAGAAAAAGAAAAGACCAAAACTCAAGAATTATCTCAAATAATTGGTCAAGAAAAAAAATACCATGAACCAAGGACTATTCCACGCAGCTCATCAAGATAAAAAGGCCTAAGATCCGAAGAATTATCTAGATAGTTCATCAAGAGAGAAAAAAAGAAAGGAGCAAGACCCAGGACTACCTCGGATAGCTCATCAAGACGAGAAGGATCAAGACTAAAGGACTACCCCAAATAGCTCATCAAAGTAATGAAAAAGCCAAGACCCGAGCACTCTGAGTAAGGTCATACCCAAGCACACGTCGGATTAGCTCCTTCCATGAGACCTTGACTAGTGGTCCCTAGACTAACTTCTCCTTTGATCAAAGAAACTTGTGCACCTAATTGTCCTTGACATTCTTTGAAATTACAAAAACAAAAAATAAAAAGATGTTAGGATAGAATCCATTGGCCTAGGACCAACTGAGGACCCAATGTTCGAGGCCCATGTAAAACCATCAAAGCCTAAATCGATGGAATCCCCAAGACCATTGCAATTTTGCTATAAAAGGAGATAGGGACAACCATTTTTCCATCCAAATAGTAGGCAAACAACCATTAAAGCTAAGCACCTTCTAACTAAAAAGGTTTAATAAATGATAAGGAAAACCAAAGAGGTTAATTAAAGCTCCTTGGTATAAAAGCAAAAGAGCCACAAGAATTGGGGATGTTTTTTTGAATAAACAAAAGAACTTAGATTTAATCCATTTCCAAGCTTGCAATGTCCATCATACTATTTCCATATCGTTGTCTAACATACCCCAAAAATCCATTTATTCATGTAGTCTCTCTTCTTGTTTCTTATTCTCATCAATTCTACACTTATGCTTACTTATCACAAACCTAAGCATGTACAAGTGAAGATCTTCAAAACTATAGCTCTTGTTACCACTTGACACCTCTTAGCAAGCAAAGTCATAGTCAACTCTTGTTTGGTTCCTACAATCATTTAATAAATTGAAAAACTAATCCAAATCAAAAACTATGAAGTTTAAGGCATCCCATAAAAAAGAAAAAAAAGAAGTAAACATGACCAAAAGATTTCTATTATATACATAGCACCAAGGGGGCGCAATCCTTTTACAAGTACAGTTGGTGATCTATATCATAAGCAGCTCTACAAAATCAACTAGTTCCTCTCCATTTACAAAATCATTACCTGTTTCCCATAATTTTAGTAGTTTTCACCACTAAGTCCTAATAATCCCAATGCTGTCTCCCTCCCATCAAATGCTCTCCTATTTCTTTTCATCCAGATTACCCATAAAATCACCAAAAAAAAAAATCTTCATATACAACTTATTCTTGGCTTTTAGTCTGTTCATTCAAGCCTAGACCAATATTTCGCCACTCACTACGTTCTTTCTTGCCCAGGCCACTCCCAAAACCCTCAAGAGTGCTTCCCACAACAAATCTTCCCAGTAGCACTCCAAGAAGAGATGAGAAATCCATTCTGCATCTTTTTTGCACATTAACACCTCTTTACTATGGTTGACCCCCTCTTTCTCAGATTATCTAGGGTAAGTACCTTTTCTTGAATTGTTTCTTACCCAAAAAATGCAAGTCTAGTTGGCACACTTGCCGTCCAAACTTTTCTCCAAGTTTAGGATAAATGCTCGATGAATGCTATTAGTTCAGGATAATATACAATGAACAATTAAGAAACAAATTCAACAGCAATCCAATTGAAATCAACCCAATACAAAAGAAACAAACAAGCTTGAAAATGGATTAGTGATAACTAATGATGAATCTAGCTTGAAGAAGCACAAGGTATGTTTACAAAGCTATTAGAGTCCAATTTCTTTAGATTATCCAAAAAAGATCCCTTGTTCTTCCAACTCTTTTCTTTTTATACCAAGGAGCTTCAACGAACCTTCTTAATATTTCTTATCCTTCATTAAACCCTCTCAGTTAAAAGAGTCATACTTAGCTTTAGTAAATGCGTGCTTACTACCGTGACTAAAGAATGGTGGTTTATATCTTCCTCTATAACGACATTGTTATAGTCTTAGGGACTACACCAGCTTTAATGGTTTCTGTGTGAGCCTCAGCTATTGGGTCAAAATTCCTAAGCCCATGAGTCCTTCCCAATATCTCTCCCTTTTTCAAAGAATATAGAGGACTAATGGGTGCTCAGTTCTTTGATCAAAGGGAACTTTAGTTCATGGACTAGGTAAAGGTCTTAGTAGCTAACTCATGACTTCTTAGGTGTGACCTTTGCTTGAAGTGCTCAAGTCTTAGCCCTTTCGGTCTTGATGAACTATTCAGGATAGTTCTCGACTCTCATTAGGACTTCTCCTTTCTTTATACAACATAATCTTCAACTCTCTCTGAGACACCTTTTCTCTTTATAGGGAATAGCCTCGACTCTCCTCAGGACTCGCCCTCTCTTTACAAAGAGGGCAAAGACTCGAGCACAATCTCAAACAACTCATCAAGAAAAAAAGTTCAAAACCCAAGAACTACCCTAAATAGATTATCTAGAAATAAAAAAGGTCAAGACCTAGGGAACACCTAGATAGCTCACCAAGAAAAAAGAGCCAATACCTAAGGCCGACCCAAGATAGCCCATCAAGAGAAAAAAGAAAAGCCAGGACCCAAGGAGTACCTCAAATAGCTCATCAAAGATCAAAAGGGCCAAGAACCCTGAACTATCTAGGATAGCTCATTAAGAAAAAAAAAAAAAAGGTCTAGACTTAGGGATTATCTCGGATAATTAATTATAAAAAAGGGTGTCAAACCTCAGCACTATCCCGGATAGCTCACCAAGATAAAAAAGCCCAAGATCCATAGGATTACCATGAATAGCTCATCAAGAGAGGGGAAAAAAAAGACCAACACCTAAAGACTATTTCAGATAGCTCATCAAAATAGAAATGGTAAAGATCTAAAGACAAAAAAGACGAAGAACAAATGACTACTTCATATAGTTCATCAAGACAAAAAAAGCCAAGACTCAAGCGTTCCAACTAAGGGTCACACCTCAATACTCGTCAGGCTAACTCTCTTCCATGAGACCTTGACCAATGATCATCGAATTGACTTCCCCTTTGATCAAAGAAACCTAAGTATAAAGTAGTCCTTGGCATTCTTTGGGGGGAAAAAAAAAACGAGGACGGGGGGGAAGACATTGGAATAGAACCCATAGGCCCAAGAACTTTAAACCCTAAACTGAGGGCCAATAATTGAGGCCCGCATGTCAATCATTAGAGCGTAAATCAATGGAACCCCTAAGACCATAGCAATGTTGCTATAGGGGAAGAAGTAGGCAAACAAACATTAAAGCTAAGCATTGCTTCTAACTAAGAGGGTTTAATGAAGGATAAAAAAGACAAAGGAAGTTAGTTAAAGCTCCTTTGTATAAAGGGAAGAAAGCCTAAAGAATGGAGATTTTTTTTGGATAATCAGAAGAAATTAGACTTTCATCCATTTCTGAGCTTGCAGCATCCATCATACTATCTCCATACCATTATCTAACATACCCCAAAAAGTCATTTATTCATATACTCTCTCTCCTTGTTTCATACTCACATTCAATTCCACATTTACGCTTAGTTATCATAAAACTAAGCACGTACAAGTCAAGATCTTCAAAACTACAGCCCCTGTTACTACTCACATCTCTTAACAAGCAAAATCATGTCAACTCTCATTTGGTTCCCAGGATCATTTAATAAACTTGAAAAACTAAGTGAACATTACTCAGAGTGAGCTTGGTGATGCTCATCAGTAACTATCAGGTCAGGGCATCCCACAGAAAAAAATTTTCCTTTAATTCCTTGAGATGTAGTAACAATCAAAACATGCCATAAAACATTATAGAATTCCACAAATGCCATTACTTCAGGATAAAATACAACGAACAATTAAGAAGTAAATTCAACCGAAACCCATTTGAAATCAATCCAATACAGAAAACACGATAAGCTGATTCCATTCAATAAATTCTGAAAAACCCTTAAGAACTAAGATCGAACCTAACATCATGTGATCCCAAACCGAATCACCCACAGTATAACAACTATTGAGATTTCAAAGCCAAAAGAGTATCTAATCAAAAAATTCGACCAAATAACAAGCCTAAAACTAAGAAACTAATATCTAAGTTAATATTCGTGGATCGTGATGAAATGCAATTGAATGCAAGATGGCGCTTATCAGATCACAAGAAAGGGACGCTGAAGATCTACGCGTACCGTTCAATTAAGATGTTCCCATCAGAGTTGGCGAACAAGAGTGCAAGTATCATCTTCCTCGCTACTTTGTTTCTTTCTCTGTCTCGTCTCCTTCCTTTCTCTTTTATCAGTTAACAAGAAAGAAAGCGAAGGAGTTACCACCAAAAAATTCAGAGCACCTAGATTTTACCATTTTGCCACGTCGGGCTTTTCTCTCTTTGCTTATATTTTCTAATAATATTTAGCTAATTAGCACGATTTGATGTTAAACAAAAAGTAATATAAAGTAAAAATTACAGTGTCAAACTATTTTATAGTGATTTCTTAGGATAAATATAAAAATATATTAAATTAAATTTATTTTAATTTTTTTATAAAACATTAATTAATTTAATTTAAATATTAAAGTACCAATTTGACAACGTAACAAGATTTTATTTCAATTTTTATACCTAATTTTTTATGATGCTGATTTTAAAGTGAAGGTTTGGCTTAACGGAATGGGTTAAGGTCCATCTCGTCTGGTCATCTAAGTGCAGCTTAAAATAAAGGCATTTATATGAAGATGTGTACTAAATAAAAGATTAAAATATAAATAAATTATTATTATAATATAAATAAATAAATAAGATTGATGAGACCAAATGACACTAATTAGAGCACTAGAAAGTTTCTTAACATTAGGATCTAGAAGTTCAAATTAAGGACTTAGATGTCATATCATATTACTTAATAAAGAAAACTTACTTAAGGGAATAATAATCCAAGAAATTGGTGGCATCAGTATCCGAATACTAAAGCGATCGCATGCTAATGAGAGCGACCATAACCTTAACTATGATAAGAACAACAAAATGTCTTATTTCCTTACCTACTTTGGTTAAAACCTTACGAAAATGAAATAACGGACTTGGTTTTGATGCTTTTATTAAAAAAAAAATTCAAAATATGATTTGAGCAAACCGTGTATTGCTTAAAAACTTCAATCAAATCCTATTCCGATTTGAGCATCGAAGGATACACCAATCGTTCAACAGTATCGCCCTTTGATCGTGTTTTTATCTTATAATTTCTCAATAAATTATATTATCATTATAATCGTTTAGAGCCTTTCTTTTATTTACATCATTCAGTTATCCGATATTTTTAAGTAACATCAAATACAACATAAAAAGAGTAAAAAAAATTTATAAATAAAAAAATATTTATTTTTTATTCATTTATATTTCTCTTATCGTCAACATACAATCTTATATTTTTTATTTATAAATATTTTTATTAAAAATAAAAAATATAAATTAATAATATAATTAAATGATATAATTAGTGTATATTATATGAAAATAAAGAGAGATTAATAAAAATATATATATCTCTCAAGAATGATGAGGATGAAAATGAATATACACAAATTAAAATGTATTACCAGCACTTTCCGACTAAGAAATAATTGCAACCGTTTAGTACTTAAAACCTATTTATGTATTGAATAATGGCAAAACCTGCATATATATGTATGGTTGAATAATGACGAGAATGGCATAGTGATCTCATGTAGAAATATAACATTTATTACTTTTATTTCTATTTTTAAAATATAATATCATTAATTAAATACCTATATTTAATTTTTAGCAATAAGTTTTTTTATAATTAACAAGATAATTAATTTCTTTTACCTTTTTATGATATCATTCAGCGTAAAAAAAATTATTAATTTTAATTTTAAAAAAATTTTGTCTCAAATATTGTTTATAAAATTTTATAATTAAGTAATTTATGTATTTAAAGATATTTTCTTTTTTATAAAATTTGATACTTGAAGTGGTATTTTTATTTTTAATTATTAAATTTTTTAAAGATTAATAATTCACCAAAAAAATTTAGTCAATAAATATTGTTTAAACAAAATGAGATTACAAAAAAAAAATCAAGTCATGATTATTGTCAAAGTTATATCTTGTTAATTTTTCAAAAAAAAATAATATATTTCAAATTATTTAAGTTTAAATTATTTTTTATGGAGATTAAAATATCTATATCATCATGAAAAAAGATTAAAAGAGAATAAAATTATTATATGAAATCAAATTAAAACTTAATCCGCACTTGAAGTATATAAATTTTTATATAGATCATTGAAATATTGTACAATTAATTTAAAATAATTATATAAATTGATAACTAATTAAATTTTAATTAAAAATAATTTGTAATTAAGAAAAGTTCTCTATAGAACTATATACTTTGAAATCAATTTGTCAGAATTATAAAAAACATCCATTCTAATAATATCATTTTAAATAGTAAAAATTTATAAACACTAATTAAAAGAAAACAAATAAGTTGAAGAAAAACAAATGAGAAAAACATTAAACAAACACTAAAAGGTTTTGTTTTTATTTTCATTTAGTTTAAAATAATTAAAACAATATTTGTCAATCTGTAAAGTTTTCAATATTCATATGCAGATGGTTGCCCCTTCTGAGAGCCACTCAAGGTTTTAGGATATAAGAGGAAGAAAATTTAACCTAAATATAAATTAGCCATATCTTACACCAATTTACATGCGTTACGAGATTTTTTTATTTTTGTTTGGTGAATTGTTACCAACGCTGCATTAGCTTAGCAAAACTTCCAAACCCTAATGAGGTCCAGCATAATTAAATTGATTAATGCCTCTTAGGATAGGAGTAACTAATTTCCAAACTAATAGAGAGTACTACTAGACCTTTTTAGCAATTGGGTAATTATGAAGCAGAAAGCTGCCTTTGTTGCATCAACCCAAAAGGGAAAATTGAGAGATATATAAAGCTACCATCTTGTAAATTAAAATCTCCATATCAAAATGTTGGTATTTGTCTTCTTTGCAACCTCTGCATTTACACCAAGCACTACTGGTGTTGTCTCTTCAACTCTATAAAACAAAACCCTAAATCGAGAATTAGTGGAGATATCGATGAATTTGAGCCAAACATTAGTTGAATGTATATGATCCTCTAAGTACAACACCTACTCTTGAGCCTGTTACAATGAATCTCCACCACATGGATACTTTAATGCTCCAAGCTGTTAAGATCTTGAAAGGTCCCGAAAATATATTCTTATCGCATGTGAAATTTTATATAGTTTAGTCCCAAATAGCATTCATGTTTTTTTTTTTTTTTGTATTTTCGGTAAAGATCACAAACCGATTTAACGGATAAGATTTTGTTACTTGGAAGTAAAGAGCATTAATGTGTTACTTATTAAGATCAGTTGAATATAATACGTAGTACATTTTGCAGTCTTATTAGCAGTTTGGGCCATGGAAGTGGTAATTAATGTTGACAAATATTGTAATCACCGAGAATGTATACATTGTGTTATAATTTGAATGCCGACGCGCATAATTATCAGAGTTGGCTGGGAATATTGGTTGAAAATTCTTGGCCGATGATTTTGATGTTTCACTTGTTTCTCAATTAATTGGCAAGCTGCGTGACAAAAAAAAATTAGACGTTGGAGTCTAATTAATTATTATGATATTTAACATTTGCATTAATGATGGTTAATTACATAATGAAAAGAATTATCTTTTCGGTGGGATTAATGGGATTATCATATATATATATATATATATATATATCCCAAGTATTCTTGGTTTAAGTTAATTACGTAACTGTGATCCTAATCTCTTGGGCTTACAGTTTCTTCCACTATGAAATTTTTGAGTTAATTAAGTAGTTGCATAATAAGGTAATTATGGGTTTGGTAAAATATGGGGATTTGGATTTATAGCACGGGATTGACGTATAAAAATTCTTAAATAATCGTTGTCAAAAATTTAGGTAAAGTTCAAGATTCGCTTATTATTTATATCCTTACTATAAACACGAAGTATAACAAATTCATGATTGACGGTATCATAATTATAAAAAATAAGACCTAAGCAGATTGAATTGATGCTGCTTTTTTCAAAAAATATATTTTTATAATTTATTAATTTATATAATAACAAACAAATAAATAAAATCATAACTAATAATTTTATTAAATTGACACGTATTAGAATCTCATTAAAAATTTAATATAGTCCAAAATGAACAAAAATCGTGATCTTGTCTATTATATCTTACAAAACCTTTCTGTCATCCGAATCCCACATCTTAATTCTCACCGTGTTACCAATTCACCATTTTTTTTCCTTTCTTTTTCATGAAAATGAGTCTAATTAATTCCAAGTTTATAGTTTTATTACAATTTCTTTATACCCATGAAATCATTGAATAGTTAAGGTCCGTAGGCCCCACTAAAATTCAAATTTTTATGCTATATATGATGCCACATGGAAATTATGGTTCATCTCAAATATTGATTCATTTAAGGATAAATATCTTTTACCGATTTTGTACTAAGCTTTTGGACAAAAACTTTGAAGAATTTTTTATAATTTATAAATATTAATATAAAAATAAATAAAAAAATAAAAAATCTTAATTATTAGTTTAACTAACTGAAATTAAAAAAAAATTCCTGATCTTTCATCGTACCATAAGAGAAGGGACTTTTCATGCAAAGCAAACACTTAATTGTCACTTGGTAATGAAAAACATAAATGAATTTATCATTCTTCTCTTCTTTGGGCCGGATCATTGTTGTCGTATCAATCAAACGAATCTCCATTTTAAGTATAGAATATCTGTGAAAGAACTCAAATAAAACTTTCTTGCATGTACTACTGCCTCCTTTCATATGCATGCGGACCTCAAACTCTCTGTATGTATATGCTCCACATATGAGCACTACAAACACTGAGAGGAAGAAAGCAGAAAGGAAATTAATTTAAGGCTAATTAATGATTCATCACTGCAAGTATAACAATCTTGCCTTGTAGAGCACTATAAAAGTATACATGGAGCTATTTCCTTGATGATAACCAAATCACTACTTCTGAATAGAAAGATGCATGCAGCAACTTCATAGCTTAGGAGGTCATCTTTTTCCTTTCTACTTTTTCTTGACGTGAATTCAGACAGGTCTCCATCAAACTATAGGTAACTTTTATCAGTTCTTCATTAAACAAGTCATCATATATAGCAAGCTGAAACCCTACTCAAACCCAATAGCTAGGACTACACATGGAAGCTTATCCCCATGATTTTGTGTTAATTACTCCCCATGTTGAAGTTGACGGTAGTAGTACTGTTACGAAGTTCAATTCCTGTTGAGGAGTTCTTCTATCATCTGCAATGCAACTCTCTCCTCCTCATCTAACCCTTCTCCTGTTGCTTGCCCAACTCCCGTTGAGTCTACAACAGGCAGTTTAGGCTCGGGAGCCTGTGATCCATTTCGCCTCTCTAGCTCAACTGTCATCACCCAACTGGAATCAGAACGAGGCCCGGCTCTCTTCTGCCACACTCCGATGTGAGAGTTCTCGATGTCGAGCCTCAGGCAAGTGAGAGAAGGAGATGGGAACTTGCAGCACTTGCGTAGTTTTGCACTCACGATTGAGGAGAGAGCTGTGGAAGAAGACGAGGGGTTGCCACTTCCCGTACCCGCTTGCTTTGTGTTGACAGGAAAGTTTGTTTTGGCGTTACGTCCACTCATCAAAATGGCTGCCTCATCGTAGGCTCTCGCTGCCTCCTCAGCTGTCTCAAACGTTCCAAGCCAAACTCTCCTCTTCCTTGAATTCAAACAAAAACAAGAGCCAGTAATCCTCAATTGTCACAAAGAAGAAGCTATGCAGATAAAACTATCCTTACGGGTAAACAAAAATGGATAAGAAATTAATTAACTATCAAGTTTGTAAAGCCAGTTGAGAAGATAGTACAAAGAACCAGGAGAGAGTATGAAGTGAAAATGGAAGAGTATACACGAGGTAGAAAAACAATAAGAAAACCCGAAATTGGGCAGAACATTGAAGCGTTAAATATATCTATAAATACATATATGGAGGTTGAGTTCGTTGAGATACAGTAAAGGGTGACGAATCTCAGAGACCCACGAGCCCCAGTGACGCTGCCTGACACCTCTAAACTTCTTTGATTGTACCATGTTCCCAAGAGCTTGCTTTTCTCTATGTCCCCTCATGTGTATATATATAATACAACGTGAGAGAGAGAGAGAAGGAGACGATTAGGTTAGGAAGTTGTGCAGCTAGGCAGGAGATATAGAGAAAGAAAGTGGTGATATCATGGTTTACTGGCAAGGTTGGCAACGTACATTTAACAGCATCACAGGATGACCTTGTGGGTTGTCATGTTCTTCACATACAGTGGTCCTTTAATTTGCCCTATCATGTATCCATAAAACGGGCATTACCCCACCAGAGGAGATGGGCTCAACCCTAGTTTTCCTTTTGAAAGCTTTACAAAAAAAAAAAAAAAACATTATTGAGAGCATTTCTACTGAGACTGAGTTTGTACTGTAAGAAAGAAAAGGAGAATAGCATCTTAGCTATACAGAGGGATCTGCAGAAACCCAAATCATCAGAGGAGTCAATTCTCTGTACAGATGATCATGATCCCGAATCATCTGCTAGCTTTTTGGTGGACCCTCTAGGATATCGTGGCTTCCCCTGGTGCTGATAATCTTGCTATAAGGAAGAAAACGATAGTGTGAGAAGTGGTTAAATTGGTGGAGGGAATAGTGCATGTGTAGATAATAAATTGGCCATGTTACTGGGTATTTATTGACACCCAAGTTTGCGAAAGTGATTGTACATTAATTCCAGGCATAAGTTCATCCTCCAATGTGGTTCCAGCAAAGTGGTTTCTTTTTCCTTTCCTGAAGAAATAAAAAGGTGTAGTTCTCTGGCAGCATCCATAGCCATACAAGTACGCATAAGGGTTTAGCCCAGTAGACCAGGAGCTAGCTAGCTACTTAGCTCAACTATCTTTCACTTTTCATTTATAAATGCATGAGCTTTGTGATCTGATTGATGATCTCAATACCCAGTTACTCTCCTCTTGAGATTACCTTTTTTTGAAAACTTTGTTACATTCTCTTGTTATATTTGATGTCAAGGGCTTGTGTGACAAAACCTTGAGTTTGATTTTGGATAAAGATTTTTTCTTAATTAAAGTTGGTATTTGATTAAAAAAATATATTTTTTTATAATTTATTATGTTATAAATTTTAAAATATATATCATTATTTATTTTGTAAATTATCAAGTATCAGTATATTTTAAAAGCTCAGCTACTTAAATCAATAGAAAATCATGATTTTTAATTTTGATATTTTTTATCATTAAATCAAGATATCTAATTGGAAAAAAAAACAGTGATCCATCAGTATTTCTGGCTTTTAAATTTTATATTTTTACAATTTGTATTTAATATAGAACTTTTCTTTAAAAAATCATCTTGTGATGATGTTGCAGCTAAGATTATATATGTTAGTCTTATCTCCTAATAATTGTAAATCACTATGATCGATGATGATTTATAATTTTATGCAATCATGGTTTTAGTTGCACAGTGATTTTAAAATAAAATGATAAATAAATTATATCTTTAAACATTATTTTTAATTTTACAATTTGTTACCCTAAATTTTTATATTATATCAAACATATTAATTGTTAAAAAAAATTAATTATCAAAAAATATTTCATTACATGCTAATGTAAAATCATTAAAGATTATCCTAAAAAGAAGATCACTAATTACCAAGTTTACTAATCTCATGCATTTTGAAAATCAAGCTCGTTAATATTATAAATTTTTATTTGAATTTTCCATCCTGACAATCTTAATTTATTACTTGGTACTCATAAATATAGATAGTATGAGCACATGGCATGAACAAATTGGTAGTCCTAAGTAAAGTATAATTCGATTTAGTTACACCAGTAACCAAAATCTTAAGCTTTCCTCCTAGATTCTGGACAAGACTTGTTAGAAACCTTTTAGATACTGGCAAGCCATGGACTAAGTTGATTTTTCTAAATCCACCCATATGTTAAGTTTGAAGATTATATAAGTTAGGTACCGAAAATGACTAATATACCTAATTATATAAGTTTAAAGCTTTCACATTTTATCACACAAATATGTAAATTATGTATACGAAGAATCTTTAAAATTGAGTAGAGAGCTTTCACATTTTACCATGCTAATATATATATATGTGTGTATGTGTTATTATATTGAAATGGGTAATGTTATTCATGTACAACAATAATAACACGAATTTTAAGGTTAATTATAACATAAAAAGTTATATTTTATAAAAATTCTTAAATTAAGACTCATAAAAATATTGTATCAATTAATTAAAGATTTATATTTTGATATTTTCTCAATATCATATTTCTATCAAGTAAATTACATTTACTTTAATTAGCACTCGTGATTCGTTAAACATGAAATTATGATTATATCTGTGTAATAATTAATTATTTTTATGTTATTTTATTTAATAATAAAATATAATAATTAAAGAAACATATTTAAAAAATGGTATATTTTATCCTCTCTATTTTATCTAATAAGAAAAAAAAAAGACTTACCTCTTTCTTTCTCTTAAGCATATATATATCAGGTTATTACCCATTGATCATTTCCTATATTAAGAGCAATGAGCATCAAAGTTATTAAAATTTATTAGACGAAAATTTTAATTTAAAAAAATATCAAAATATAAGTTTTTAATTACTATAAAATAAATTAATATATATACATATATTGATATCACTCGAATCGATCTTGCTAACTCGTGGTTTAAATTTCAAATCATTAAGAAATAGATTGGACCAAAAAAAAAAAAAAAGATAACTCCGACACTTAAAGCTAGTGTAGTGATTTTCTAATGAACATAAAAGTTTTAAAAAGAAATATGTAGACCTTTTATAAGCGATTCTTGTGAGTGACATGAGCAGTTTTGATTCGTGGGTCTGAGTATAAGGCATCTCTCTAATACTCATGAAAGATTTAACTTTCTTTGGTAATTGTAGATAAAATCCATTCTGTATTTAGATTGTTTAAGAATTATGTGGCACATAATTCGACCAGTGACGTTGGACCTTACAGTGGTTTTGAGTTGAAATGGTGCTAGATGACCCGTTATTTTCCAGCTGAGGTGGCGCCAAGTGTCCAGTCATTTTTCCGAGTTAAGGTGACGTCAGCTGTCCTTAGGTAATGTATCCCACAAGGAAATGAAACCCTTAGGAATATTAATATGTTACTATATTATGCTCGAATTTAAGTAAATATAAAATAAATAAATAAAAATTAACCAAACATGTTTTTTTTTTTTGGTAACTTAGAAGTATCAAATGGATCATTGAACAAGTTATCGATATTTCAATTTGGTCCAATTGAATTTAATTAAAAAATTAAAAATAAAGATATTCAAATTATCATCTCAAAAAAATTTAAAATTAATTTTTTTAACTTTACATTATTAAAAAATTTATAAAAAATCATTAGTGAGTCAAAAATTACTCAAATTTAAAGAATAAACTAGAGATAAAGTAAAATTTATTTAAATCATTTTTTGGATATTGTAACAATGAAAATATTCTTAATTTTTTGTAATTATTTAGATTAAGGTCTAATTTTACATCAAATTAAAATATTAAATAAACATTTAATTCCATCTATACATTAAAATTTAAATTAAACGGATGTAGTGTAAGATAATATATATTACCTTTTCAACTTTCATAAATGGCAATCCAGAAAATTACCGAACCATAGGCAGAAAATTAAATAATGTTTTACCATATAGTTTTCTATCATAACTAATCTTTCATATAGTATTAAAGAATAATAAATAATATTCAATACATACACCACATAACACAAACGAGTAGGGCAATTACTCTATAATAAGGCTGCATACAATGTGATAGTTGACACTAAAATGTAGACATGCATGTATATAATATAGTTGCATAAAACAAGGTCAAGGAGGACCACCCTATCTGTCGGTCTCGACCACATATGATTTTATGTTACGCATAAAGATTGCTGAAAGCATAGGGTAGCATTGCATGTGAATAGAAATGCTACTTTGTTTAATTAGCTAGGTTAGGCTATGAACAAGCAACTTTATGTGTATTTCTAATTGGAGCGATATGACTTTATTTGAGCTGTTAGATCACATGAGAGGTCTCACATTTATAAGTAATATGTAATAGGTAGCCCTAATTAATAATTTATTTAATGTTCTGAAAATTCAAACAATTGTTAAAATCGAAAGAGATTTAACGTTCATAATTAATCAAGAAATGGAATTATTATAAAATAATAAATAATATATATTATAAAATATATAATATAAGATAATAATAAAATTAAAGATTAATTACATATATATTTTGTTTGTACTCTTAAATTAAAATTTATAAAAAAAATTATATTTATATAAAATTTATATTTTTGTTTGATTGTTGATGTTATGATTTTTATTTATGATTTTCGTTACTATAGTGAGTTTTGTGCACGATCATGATTTTCATGTGATTTTTACTTGTTCAATCAATTTAATACTTTTTTAAATATTATTAAAATAAATATAATATTTTTATTAAATTTAATAAAAATATATAAAATATAAACATTTTAAATGTATAAATTATTTATTTATATAGTATTTAAAAAAATATTAAAAATAATTATATAATTAAAATCATATACTTTGTACATAAAATTATTTATATTAAAAAAATTATAAATTAAAGCATCATATTAAAATTTTTTTAAAATATATAAATTTAAAATTAATATATTTTTAAAAATTTTTAATTTAAAGTTATTAATGAAATATATATGCTTTAGATATAATTAATTTTAAAAATTATTAAAAAATATGAATTTTTTCTTTTTTAATTCGAAGAGATCCATTTGACGGACAAAACAAGTTTGGGCCTAGCACCGAACGTGACACGACTAAAACAAATTGATGCTTTGCATCTGCAAGCCTAAGCTAGACGGAGCCCGCTTTGGTCAATTCGTTTCTGACAACAGTCTCCAACCAGCCACCAATGCTGTGTCGTTTGGCGCCTAATTACAACGTACCGTTTTCGTTACTCTACTTTGTCAAACATCAAATTAAATTTGAGTTTCCATTAAAAAAATGTTTTTTTAACTGTTAAAATAATAAATAAAGAATTCACAAATAATTAACCCACGCAAGCAGAACAGCCGACATGATTAGACCCCTGACTGGGTAATTAGCCACCGGAAAGGTAAATAGGGCGTGGGCCATACCCTCTCGCACCGCGTCGACGGACGAAAGTGCCTCGTTTTTTAATAGGAGCAATCATGAATCACGGTGTGGCCATCCTTATCCTAAACTGCCACGATGAGTCGATGAGACCCCTCCTGTCAAATTAGCCGTTGGATCCTCCTTCTACTTTACATTATTTGTCGGCAATCGTTCCCTTTCCCGTCCTTCCCCTGCCACGTCACAATCAAGCTTCACTCACGTGTTTTTTTTTTTAACTGAGTTTTCGAAACCATAATCATGATTACCTAATTTTCAAAGATAAATGAATTATGATATCAATGGCACTGATGCAGATGGATGTTTTTTGGTAACTTCTGCAATTTCATATTTAGTAGTTCTTGTTGATTACCATTCCATTAGTTTGACTAAAACAAATAGTTATGATCACTAAAATATTTTTATTTAGTAAAAATAAATAATTATATAAATGTTTAAAAAATAAATTTAATATATTTTTTATTTAAATTTTGATATATCAATTAAATAAACTGTATAATTAATTTTTTGATTTAATTTAAATTTATTTTTTAAAAATTAATATAAAAAATATTGATATTTTTGTAGTTAAAATATCACATTTTATTTTCAATTTTCTAAATTTTAAATATTTTTTATCGGCAAATATTTTTTTGAATCTTATAAAATTTTAAGTATTTTTACAAAAAAATTATATTTTCAAAATTATAAAATTTGTACAAAAGTTTTATTATAATAATTTAAGTATTTTTTTTCCATGAAAAATTCAGAGTTAAAATTATTATATAATTTTTTAATCAAATTAAAATATTATATGTATAATCAATTAAATTGATATTTCAAGATGTAAATTAGATAGCACATGTAATTTATATTTATTTTAAATAATTTTTAAATGTCTCATTCAAATCAATAATATCCTTAAAAGAAATATATTTTTTTAAAAAAATTAATTATGTGAACTTTTTAATTAAAATTTTAGGAAAATTATATAATTCAGTCAAACAACATAGGTATGAATTGAAGTACTTTAACCTACCCCTATATTTAATTTCATATGTTATAATTCATCACTTAGATTTCAAAAATCAGAAAATATAAAAATTGGTTATGTTATTCTCAAACTTATTTTGATAATTATTAAATTAATTTAAAAATGGCAACAAATGTGAACTGCCAGACCAAATTTGGTTTCGCACCATTTGTAAAGCTTATCACGGTTCGGTTTAAATCGAAGAATCGAACCATAACTTTAAGGTTTTTAACTGAATCAAAATTTGTATAAATGATTTCGATTTTAAACTATAATCGAAATCATTTTGAAAATAATTCAACTACAATTTATTTAAATTTTGAATTATAATCGAAATCGATGATTTTAGTTTAATTTTTAATTAAATTAATTTTTAAAATATTAAAAAATTTAATTAAAAATTATTAAAAATTAATTTTAAAAAATTTTAAAATAATTTTAATTTTAAAAAGTATATTTTAATAAAAATATAATTATTTTTATTTTTATTTTTATTAAAAATTTATAATTAAAAATAAAAATACTATATTTATAATTAAAATATAAACTGAAATTAAAACAGAAATCAAATTAAAACTTTAACAATATATGAATCGAAATCTAAACCGAATCTGAATCATTGAACTGAGCCTTAATCGAAATCATAGTTTAATAATTTAAATTTTGATTCATTTTAATTATAAATTTTAAATAAATAATTTAAAATTGAAATCCAACCAAATCCCGAAGATTAGGTACCCATTAGGCAGTTGACGGGAATGTGGATATAATTGTCATTAACCGAAAGACCTGGAGGACTTGCCTGTAATTTTACCCAAAAAAATCCTAACAATTAATTCGGCAACAACATCTGAGGTTGCCAAGCCGACTCGTTGGCTTCACTATTACGCTGACACGTGTTAAAAACGACTGCTTGCCGCCAGCATATTAAAAGCACGGAGACTTTGACAACTGGCATTAAATATATAGGGAGAAACGATCAACTCTTTTCTTGACCTTAATGATATATTATTATATATCAAGCATCATTATTTTGTTAGGATGTATATTAAAATATTAATATATATTAATTAAATAAAATTAATTTTTTTATTTATTCATTTATTTATAAATATCATAATATAAAAATATTTTTTATATTTTTAATGAAAACAACATCAATTCAAATTAAGAGAAGATTTTCATTCATTTTGTAAAGGGATTCAACGGAATCTGTGGTCACCCATGTACCTACTCTAATAATTTTTATTTTATTTTTTTAATTCTGTTATATTCACACTCAAGTAGACATAGTTATGTTAATTTATTTATTAAACTACAAAAAATTATTTTTAAATATTAATATTAATGTTAAAAAATTTACCCAAAATTTAATTAAATATCAAAATCTCAATTGATTTAATTTTATATTTAATTCAATTTAAATTTTAACTCAAATAATTATAAAAAATTAATAGTATATTTATTTTTAAATAATTTAAATAAATTATACACTTTATTTTAAGTTCATTCATCAAATTTGAACAATTATTGATTCATGAACTATTTTTAATAAATTTTTAAAATTTTAATAGCATTATTTCTAAAAAAAATTCAATACTTAAAAAATTTTTAAAACTTTTTTTATGATTGTAGATGAATATCTCTTTATTTTTCCTGTGAAAAATTAAGTCAAAATTTATTATATAATATATTTAACTTAAATATTCTCAATTTTTAAAGTTTTCATACAATGCAAATTGAATCAAATTAAAACTTTAAATCAATTAAAATTTTAATTTTTAAATTAAAATTAGAATAAATTTTAAAATTTTTTATATTTATTTTAAAATTTATTCAATTAACACATTTAAAATATATTTAAAATAAAAATTATATTTATTGGTTTATTTAAAAAATTAAAATATTTAAAATTTGGGAGTTAAATCATTCACTTTATAATTGTATCCTAATTTATAATCACATAAATGATGCATTATGTGGTAAATCACATGCAACTATAAAATAAGTTAAAATTAAGAAAGCTGTATAATCATATAAAGTTGTAAGTAATTTATGTTATTATAACAACTCAAATACATGGATTTATTATCTCATTTAAAAGATAAACTCGAAATAAAATAATTATTTAGTTTAATTTTTTAAATTATTTTAATAATAAAAATAGATTTTTTATTTTGTATTATTGTTTAAGTTAAAATTTAAATTAAATTAAATTAATATATTAAATTTAAATTTATTTAAATATTAAATTTTATTTAATGATAAAAATAAATATCAACGAAATGATATTATAATTAGATGTATTATTGTACTATACAGTTTGTATTGTATTCCCCACCTAGCACTAAATGCATTGAATTTGTGCCCATTGGGATCTCCTCTAGGGACTGACAAGCGCCAAGGGATATGCGATCCCCCCCACCACGTGGGGCACTGATTGCCTTTCCGAATATCCTTGCAATTTTAAAAATACATACTATTTATATTTAGACATTTATTAAATGAAAAAATACTGTTGAAACTCATTTATCAATTATTATAATTTAATATTATCTTTTAATAGTTAAAAAAGATAATATTAAATTATCTTTTTTATATTTGCCGACATTATTATGGAAGTGTTAAAAAACTTAATTTCTTAGCTAAAATGAAAGTAGTGAAGACATAATGCAAAATGTAATTTATGATATTTTTTCATTTTCTTAATATTAAAAAGGAGAAAAAAAATTGTATTAATTGCAAAGAATGGGTAATTCATTGCAATAATCAAGAAATAATATTTAAAAATCATGTTAAATAAACAAAGAAAAAAGAATAAGAAAAAAAAAAATCTTTTCATGTTCACTTGTCCTCCTCTCCCCCACTAGTAGCTCACTAAGAGCTGCTTTCACGGATCTCTCTCTCTCTCTCTCTCTCTCTCTCTTCCCGTTCTTTTTTTCTCTTCCTGTTCACATTGTTTATGTGTACTATATACACGGAGGAGTGCACAGATAGCAGAGATAGGATCAGATCTTGATTTCTTCGATTTGCCTGCTTCGACTTTCTCAGATCTCTCTCTGGTTCTCTCTCAATTCGGAGTTAGTATCTCATCCATAATTCTATTCCTTTACTTTGTTATCAGGAACTGATCTCTTTTGCTCTGATTTTCGTTTCTCATTCTGTTTACTTATGATCACGCGCTATTCGGAGGTTTGAAAGTCTGGTAATCTCTGTTTAAGCTTCTTTGTGAAAGGGAAACGAGGAGCTAAAGTAGTGTGATTTGATTTCTCACAGTTGAAGCGTTGAACAGTGATCGGATCGATTTCCTTTTATATCTAAATTTTTGTTCGTACGTATATTTCTCTGCGTGTTTATTGAGTTTGTTCGTGGTTGGGCTTGAGAAATGGATATCTTTCTTATTCTGTTAGCTGATCAAATTTTATCTCATCGTTAAAGACTAGTATAATCGATGCTCTGGCTTGTTTTTGAGAAATTTACTTTTGTCTATTTTTTACTTCATTTACTAAGCAAAACTGAGGTTGTATGGAGCTCGATTTTCATACAAAGAGTGATCTGGAAACTTATCTAATGACTTTGTTATGGGTTCCAGGTGAGAAATGGCGCAGATTTTGCTTCATGGGACTTTACATGTCACGATCTATGAAGTTGATAGGCTTCATGGTGGAGGCAGATCAGGCTTCTTTGGCAAGGTATACTTAGTGTTCTTTTGTTTCTTTTGAACATAGACCTGGATAAGTCTACAGTGGCCTCCTTTTTCCTTTTGGGTATCATCTCTTTAATCTTGTTTATTAAATTTTTGAGGTGCTTAATTGGTGTGTTCCCTTTGGGGTGAAAATCTGAACTGAAAATTTTTTGGACTTTTAGGAATTTTACTGTACAGTTCTTTTATTGTTATTTTTCTTTACTCCTTTTTGGAGTTCCCGAGAAGTTTTAATAGAGTTTGGTGTGTGAATTTTTGTGTGCAGTAATTTTACAATTAAAGATGGTATGTGAGAATTTGTTATGATTGGTATTTGGATACGTATAAAAACTCCTGCAATATTGGGGGGAAAAAAAAAAAGCAAAGACACTGGGCCATGGCATATTTGTTGCTGCCTAAGAGTGTTTCAAGATGCGAATAAACTTTTGATGGTGCCCTTAACTAGTATAACTCCTAAAGCACTTAAAGAGCTAACCTCAATGTACTTGTTGAGGATTAGATCTGATGTCGCACTGACTCTTTTATGAGGGAGCTAAGCTAATATCATGTATGTATCGTATACCTGCACTTTTAGATTCCTTATGCAAGGCTAGAAAATTTGAGAATGATCCAGAGAAAGGGGAAGTTTTATGCATTTTTCCAAATGGAAGCATGTCTGATAATTTGACATTCCTGGTTATGGATTGAACATATGTTGAATGCTGGGAAATAACTTTTTGTGTGCTAAGAGTACAGCTGGAAGTTTAAGCGTGCAAGATTTTCTGAGTCTAACACTGTTTTGGACTGATATCATTTGGTAGACTTTTTTGTATTTCAATGGATTGCAATAAAATATTTAATAATTTTTTAAAATAAATTATACAAATGTATGAAATATATGTTTGTTTATTAGTCTATTTCCATCATATCATATTTTAAATTTTCAAGATATTTGATGTGTGTGTTGTATTCTTTCTACATTGACCTGTTCAGGATTTGCCTGTGTAATTTCTTAAATCCTTGAGAAAATCTCGTCTGCGTCATATTCAAGTCTAAGTTTTCATTTGCACAGGAGTTAGCAACAATCATCTAGTCTCTGCTAACTTCAATTGAATTTTGCCTTTTTACCGGTACAAAGGCTTTATGGATGGCTCTTCAATGTAGTGTTGTTGTTGTGCCCTGCAAAAATAGATACACAGAGTCAGAGGTGGAAAAACCCATGCACTCTAATCTTTATGACCCTTAAATTTAGCGGTTTTTTTTTGCCTTTTTAGCTGTACAAGGCTATATGGATGGTTCTTTGATGTAGTGCTGATGTTGTACCTGCAAAAATGGATGCACACAGAATCAGAGATAGTGGAACCCATGGCTTGTAATCTCTACGACCCTTAAATTAGGGCTGTTTATGTGCATTTCAATGTCAGTCCCAGTAAATTCCATGGCATGAACTGTGTTCCAAATGCATAGGTGCTGATAATATGGATGGTTATTATAATTGATTAAACAAATGATTCCTGTAAAAAAAAGAAAATTGATTATACAAATGACTTAGGACGAAATCCCTATACAATACTTAGACCAAAAAGAGAAAGAGAGAGGCTACATAAGTAGATTTTCATTTTCTTAATTTCAAGTTTCCCCTTGTATATGAAATATGTTGCTGCCAGGGGTGCAGAGGATGGTTGCTTTTTCCATATTAGAGGCGGGATATGGTTTTTGGTAGAATTCCTTGGAAAATGATCTCTACTCATTTCTCTTTTTTTATTGTGCCCCATTTGCTTATCTGGTCTTGTTTCTACCCTTGATTCAGGATAGAAGTATTTACATGTTGTATCTCAATGATTTGTAGTGATTTATCATTTAACAAAAGGAAAATTGACTCAGTGATCCAACTTTGTAAATGGACAAAGCATTCAAGGTTCTACTTCACTCTTTCATGCCATGGCTTCTATATTGCAGTAACATTAATTTAGTCAACACAATTCCAGAATCGTGAACAAGCTACACATTGATTTACTATATTTTAGTGTACATTTCTGGAAACACTGATTGGAACCAGAAATTTGTAAGTAGAGGGAGAGATTACTTGATCCATTTCTGTGTAACACTGATATAAGGCTATGTTGTTGTGGCAATGTTTGCTTATTTTGTTGAAGCATTTTTTACGATTTTGCTCCTATCTAGTTGCATGGTGGATTGCATAGATAAAGCAAGGTTGCATGACCAGTTTTCTTCTTTCTTCCTGTGGCATTGTGGACTATGTGATGTTTGCTTATTATTGTTAATGTTAATCATTTCCTGTGGCATTGTGGACTATGTGATGTTTGCTTCTTATTGTTAATGTTAAATCATACAGTCAATGTTTAGACTGAAACATATAAGCCCACTGCCTAATAGAATATGTGGTAGTTCAGCTTTGTTCTCCCGTCCATATTTATTTCCTTGGTTCGCTCAAGATATTCCTTTGTGACCCAATTTTCTATGATTTGAATTTAATTCTTTGAATCATCAAAATTTACTTTCTTGTTGTCTTTCCTTGGCTTATCTCACTGGTGAAATCTTGTTCTAGCTTCTAGCAAATGTTGAGGAAACCATTGGTGTTGGCAAAGGGGAAACACAGCTCTATGCTACTGTTGATCTAGAAAAGGCTAGAGTAGGAAGGACCAGAAAAATAAAAAATGAACCATCCAATCCAAGATGGTACGAGTCATTTCACATTTACTGTGCTCACATGGCTTCCAATGTTATATTCACTGTTAAAGACGATAATCCTATTGGAGCCACTTTAATTGGAAGAGCATATGTACCTGTTGAAGATCTTTTAGATGGAGAAGAACTGGATAGATGGGTTGAAATCTTGGATAAAGATAAAAACCCCATTGATGGAGATTCAAAGATCCATGTGAAACTTCAATATTTTGATGTTAGCAAAAATCCTAATTGGAATAGGGGTATAAGAAGTCATAAGTTTCCGGGAGTACCATATACTTTTTTCTCCCAGAGACGAGGCTGTAAAGTTTCTCTGTACCAAGATGCTCATGTTCCAGATAACTTCATTCCAAAAATCCCTTTGGCTGGTGGCAAATATTACGAGCCCCATAGGTGTTGGGAAGATATATTTGATGCCATCAGCAATGCCAAACACTTGATCTACATTACTGGCTGGTCTGTTTATACTGAAATCACCTTGATAAGGGACTCAAGGAGGCCAAAGCCAGGAGGAGATATTACCCTTGGTGAGCTGCTCAAGAAGAGGGCTAGTGAAGGTGTAAGGGTTCTCATGCTTGTCTGGGATGACAGGACCTCTGTTGGCTTATTGAAAAAGGACGGATTGATGGCCACTCATGATGAAGAAACTGAGCAATACTTCAGGGACACTGATGTTCACTGTGTCTTATGCCCCCGCAATCCTGATGATGGAGGAAGCTTTGTTCAGGATTTACAAATCTCCACGATGTTCACTCATCACCAGAAAATTGTGGTGGTGGACGGTGAGATGCCCAGTGGTGGATCTGAGAAGAGAAGAATTGTGAGTTTTGTTGGGGGAATTGATCTTTGTGATGGGAGATATGATACTGCCTTCCACTCCCTTTTCAGGACATTGGACACTGCTCACCATGATGATTTCCATCAGCCAAATTTTACAGGTGCTGCTATCACAAAAGGTGGTCCAAGGGAACCTTGGCATGACATTCATTCCCGTCTTGAAGGACCTGTTGCTTGGGATGTGTTATTTAATTTTGAGCAGAGATGGAGACAACAAGGTGGTAAAGATCTTCTGATTAATCTGAGAGAGCTTGATGACATCATTATTCCCCCCTCTCCTGTTATGTTCCCGGATGACCACGAGACGTGGAATGTCCAGTTGTTTAGATCCATTGATGGTGGGGCTGCGTTTGGCTTTCCTGAGACACCTGAAGATGCAGCAAGAGCAGGACTTGTAAGTGGGAAGGATAATATTATTGATCGAAGCATTCAGGATGCTTATATCAATGCAATTCGACGTGCAAAGAATTTCATCTATATTGAAAATCAATATTTTCTTGGAAGCTCTTTTGCCTGGAGTGCTGATGATATTAAGCCTGAGGACATCAATGCTTTGCATCTTATACCAAAGGAACTATCACTCAAGATTGTTAGTAAGATTGAGGCAGAGGAGAGGTTTACTGTTTATGTTGTAGTCCCAATGTGGCCAGAAGGAATTCCTGAGAGTGCCTCAGTTCAGGCAATATTAGACTGGCAGAGAAGGACGATGGACATGATGTATAAAGACATCACTCAGGCTCTCAGAGCTAAGGGCATCACAGAGGATCCTAGAAACTACTTGACATTTTTCTGCCTTGGAAACCGGGAGGTGAAGAAGCCCGGAGAATATGAACCTTCAGAACAACCAGACCCTGATACAGATTATATTAGAGCCCAGGAGGCACGGCGCTTCATGATATATGTTCATACCAAGATGATGATTGGTAAGTGATTGCTTTAAAATTTCAAGCACCTTTTTGCACAACTGAACATTAATAGTCAACATTAAAAAACTTGCTGAATCCAGTTTTCTATGTCAGTTTAAGAATTACTAATTTTATTCTGTATATTGAGAACTTTTTTGGTTGATGGAAGATTTAGCTCTAGGATTTACCTCAACTTCTTGAAATAATGAATATTGATTTTGGGAATGGTGGTCTGCATAGGGCAAGTTCTCTAAAATTATGGCTTCTCTGGCAATCAATAGGGAGACTTACCAAGTTTCTCACACTCATGCAGCTCATCAGTTTGTCCACCCAGTGGGCTACCTTGTTTTATTGCTGTCTCTATGTCAATGTCACAGATTTCTCCCTTGTCTTGTGCAGTTGATGATGAATACATCATTGTTGGGTCTGCCAACATCAACCAGAGATCAATGGATGGTGCCAGGGACTCTGAGATAGCAATGGGAGGCTACCAACCATATCATTTGTCAACCAGGGAGCCAGCACGCGGTCAGATCCATGGTTTCCGTATGGCACTTTGGTATGAGCACCTTGGCATGCTTGACGACACCTTCCTTAATCCAGAAAGCCTGGAATGTGTCGAGAAAGTTAACAGGATTGCTGACAAGTATTGGGATCTCTATTCTAGTGAGTCACTTGAACATGACCTGCCCGGTCACCTGCTTCGCTACCCTATTGGTGTTTCTGGTGAGGGAAATGTGACAGAGCTCCCAGGAACAGAATTCTTCCCAGACACCAAGGCCCGTGTTCTTGGTGCCAAATCAGATTATCTCCCTCCAATCCTTACAACTTAAATAGGTATCTCCACTCGATCATCGAAAAATAATTTCCAACTTTCCTAACTTGTTCAATAAAAGTCTGGTTTTCCTAGGTGAGAAAAAAACTTTCTTGTGTTATAGATGCAGAGCTGGTTTTACTTGTCTGCTAGAGTTCATATCTGGTGTGGGAGATGTATTGATGCAGTGGTGTGATCCACTGTGAAACTCATAACCTGTGCTTTTCCTGGTCAATGTATTTGTTGTTGTTGATGCCTATTAGCTCTGGGATCTGTGATTTTCCATGAGAATGGGTTCAAAATAAGCCATTGATAAACCTTATATGCACAAACCATCTGGGAGATAGACAGCAAACCTCTTTCCCAATGGGCAAACAATTTGTTCTCCCTTTAATTATACTCTGTAGGAAGCCCTCTTCCTTTAGGCTACAGTAACAATGTAATATGTGTGTGTCATCTTTTTGCACTGCCACAAAAGTCATCTTGTCAAGCAATAAAAAGTTGACAAGGAAATTGGAAGAAAATAGCAATTTTATGGAAGTTTTAATTTTTTTTTTCTTTTTTTGTTCTTTAGGCTAATTCTCTAGAATATGACAGAGAATGTTGATAAAAATGAGCTGCAGACAAGTGACAAGTTCAATAAATGCAACAGTAGGGATTGTGTAAGAAAATTATATGATGAGTTCTTGCCTGGTAAAATCATTTTTATAATCTTGTGCATGGATCTAGTACCAAAATTATGAATAACAGCAAAACATTTTTGAAAAGTTAACATATATATTGGGCCTGTAGCGAGGTTTATGCTACATTTTTGAATATTTTTATTTATAGTAAATTATATATATTCATATTTTATTGAATGATAATTAAAACAAAAATAAAAAATGATATTTAGCAAGCAAATTAAGTTTAAGGTAAAGGTGATTTGAAATCTTGAATTATGATTTATGTCACATCTTTTTTTAAAAATAATAACAAATTTAATTTTTATTTATTAATTTAATCAAAATAAGATATAAATATAAATTTAAAAAATTATGAGCATTTTACATTCTGTTTCATGTTTGTTTTTGAATCATTTCTAACTCAATATTTATTTTTTAATAAATTTTTCAAATTTTCAACAAGTAAATTTTTAAAAAATATTTTTAATATTTAAAAATATAAAATCTGAAATATTGTTTTTATAAATATTTTAAACCAATTTTTTTACATTATTCTCAATCTCAATGCTTAAATTTTTTAAACTTAAATTAATATATAAAAATTCAATTAACAATTTTTAAAAAAAAAATTGATCAAACAAAATAAATATCAAAATTTTATATACACTTCACCCTTCAATCTATTAAAAAGTATTTTGATTTATCTCAGTGAGTTGATTGATGCCATTGAATTTGAATAATCTATAGAAAGATAACATATAGCATCTGAAAGATAATGTTTGACTAATTTCGTGGCGGAATACAAAAGCGAAACCTTAGCGAAGCCAAACAGCATCCAACACATAATATTGTGATAAAATACATAGGAAGCAGATAATGCAGAATATATCCAAATGTCTTTCTGTGTTCCCCACTTCTACTGCCCAATATCTATCTTTTTCACTAATTATACCTTAATAACATTTAATTACAATAAATATTTATCTTCCACCATCTTTAATGTTGACCAATTATAATATATTATTTAAATTTTTAATTTTTACATTATTGAAAATTTATTTACCAAACCATAACAATAAAAAGTATGTAATATGTTGGCTTTTTTAATTCTTGCAGATACATTTGAAACGGTAAAGAATTTTCATTATAAAAACATTATGAAAACAAAATAGTATACAAATAATAAGTTTAATATAAATATAAAAAATAAATTATATTGAATTTTTATTTTTCATTTCAAAATATTGATTAGATGATTGTATTTAATTTGATTCTATTTAGACTCTTCAAAAATTTTAAAAATTAGAGGGTGAATTTTGAGTTAACATTTTTTATAAATGTAAAAAAAAATTCAAATTATCATATCACAAAATACTTTCTAATATTTGTGTAATATAAATATTTGGTTAAAAATTCAAAAAATTCATAAATAAGAAATAATTCAATCACAATAAAATTATAATTTATTTGAATTATTTTAAAAATATTTAATAATTAATTTTTAAAAAATATTTTAATAACACAATATTTTTATTTTTTTATAACATATTGAAAAATTAGAAATGTAATTAATTTAATTGTTAAATCAAATTTTAAATTAATATAAAAATAATTGAAATTTTATTCTTATATTTACTCAAAATTCGATGATTGAAACTAAATGTCATGATAGGTACGTATCACCAAAATTCGTGGTGGCATAAATGTGGACCACAAAAAATATCTCTGTGCCAAAATGTTAATATCAAACATTGTGTGTTCAAAGATGCCTCCATCGGCCCAATAGCAAAATCCAATTTGTGATTAACTTTTCCTTTATCGTATTAAAACATGAAATATATATATATATATAATTACTCAAATTTTTATTATAAATATATACATAATAATTTAAAATATTAATTCAACTATTATGATAACATAAATTAAATTATGTATATATATATTTGCTTATTTTTATTTTATTATAAAATTTCATTGATAGCTCAAATATGTTTGACAATTTTCATTTATTTATTTGCTAAAAAGTTTATATTCGTTATTCTTAAAAAAAAAAGAAATATAGAAGAAAAAGAAGGTCACGAGTGGTTCGGGTGGGCCAGCCGTGCACGTGTACTAGCGTAGCTGGCACGAGACTTGGCATGGCAAGATTCTTGTTTCGGTGCAGCTGTTCGTTTGGAGGACACGTGTGACTGTGTCGAATCAAGTGCTTTTTCATGTGACTGATTAGACACGTGGCCACCCGATGTTAACGTCCCGCTGTGTTTTCCAAAACAGCTCTGCCTCCACGTGTAAAGATAGTGTGTATCATTAATGGTGTGAAATTTTATCCACTGCAAGTGGGCCTTCAAATGGCTCTCCTTTATAGCCAATCAAAACTGCCTTTTATATATGTTATGTAAAAATATAAATAAATATTTATTTATTTATTTTGTCATATCTTCTCCCAATATACAAGATCGGTGAGGTTCTGCCGTTATGGCATGCAGGGACCTTCCATAATCATAATATTTCAATTTTTTTGTTTAATTAAAATAAAATTATTTTTACCTACCTAAAAACCCAATTAACTAATAAAATAAAAAGTAAATATAAAAAACTCTATTTAAGTCTGTTAATCTAGATTTTATTATATAATTGATTTAATTTTATATAATTTGAGTAAAATTTTTATTTGAACTATTTTTATTAAAAAATAAAGAATAAGTAAAAGAAAAAATAAAATCTTTGATTTTCAAAAATTATAGACTTTAATTTTTAAACTCGCAAAAGGATCTATCATATTTCATAGAAACTTTAAGAGTAGAAAAGTTAAAAAAAAGAAGCCTTTTTTTTTAAGTTTATTTCTTCGTCAACATGAGAGAGTGTTAAAATATGCTTTTGAAAGAAAGAAATAAAATAAATTAGACTATAAAAATAAATTACTAAACTTTAAATTTTCATAAAAAATATTTTAAAAAAAGTTTAAAATGTCAATTTTTTTAAAAAGAAAAAGGATTTTTATTGTGTTTTTTGTAATTTTTATTTTTATTCAATAAATCAGATTTTTTGTTATCACTAAATTATCATTAAAATTTTCAAATATTTTATTAAATCTAAATTGAGAATTTTAATATAAAATTAAATGATTGTATAATAAATTAGAAAAGAACTTAATGTAAGATTTGTTTATCGTGTTTTCCCCCCAAAAAAATGTAATTATAAATAAAATTATTTATTTGCAAAAAAAATAAAAAAGAAAAAGAAAAAGGAAAAAACCATTGGCTCTGTATACAAAATTCCAACTGAAGCACGCACTGAACACAAACTCCAGCCTTCGCTGTCTGTACCTAGAAGTCTCCTAGCGCGTGACCTTTGACCCCTCTTTCTCTCTCTCTCTCTCTGGCTCTAGCTTTGCCGTGTGGTACACTAACTAAACCAAACCTCTCTCTCTCTCTGTTTCACAAACCCAACGAACCAGAGCTCCGGACTCACACGCCTGTTCTTTCAGCCTCAAATTCTATATAACCGCAGCCCCACCCACCTACTGCACATGTGTTCTTCTACAATTTAAGCCGCACGGTCAAGCATTTTGATCTCATTTCTGCTTTTTTCTTTCTGGGTTTTCTGTTTCATGTGCCGGCATGGCTTCTATGCTCAGCTCGCAAGCCGTCGTCTTAGCCACCGCCATGGTTATCTCCTCCACCGTTCTCTTTCTGGCCGTTTCTAAGCAGTTCTCGGGGAATCAGGGTTCCCATCATGATGATGTTTCTCCCAAGCATCCTCCTCGTTCTTGTCTGAATTCAGGTCCGTACGTACGCATCTCTCTCTCTACTACTTTTTTTTTTCTCTCTGCTGAAACAAAACAGAGCAGATTCCTGATTCTTTTCCTGGTTCTGTCTTTAATTTTGCAGAGGAGAAGAAGAAGAAGAAGAGCAAGAAGAAGAGAGTGCAGTTTGCAGAGAGTGTGAAGGACACTCAAGGCAATGGTGAAAAGTACAGGAAAGAGCAGGGCAAGAAAACAGAGACTCCGAGAAAATTTGATAGGATTTGCAGAAACGAAATGCCTGCAAATCGAGTTGCTCTCTACAATGGAATTCTCAGAGACAGAGTTCACAGAGTTGAGTGCTCATATTGAATCAACTGTAAATTCCGGGGTTCTCTGGTTTTTTATCTCTCTCTCTCTCTCTCTCTCTCTCTACTGTGAATAGCAGAGCTTTCTCCAAGAAAATCGTCAATGACAAAATATTGCCCAATCTTCTCTTTCTGAGGTAATTTCATATTTTCTTTCAATTTCAACTTTGGACCACTCAGTTTCATTAAAATTTTACTTCGTAAAAAAAATATTAAAAATAAATAAATAAAGCAATAAACCCATAAAACTATCACATATAAGTCCACAAAATCTATAATATATATAATAATAGTAGATTTAGGTTAAATATTTATATTTTATATATTTTTAATAAATTTGATAAAAAATATTTTATTTTTTGATAATATTTAAAAAGTTATTAAGCTAATTACATAAATAAAAATTATATGCATAATAAAATATTAATAAAAATCATAAATTTAAATTTTAAAAATTAAGTTGTCAAATAGATATGATTTTTTTTATAAATTTTAGATTAAAAATTATGAATAAAATAAATTTTTTTTATGTAATTAGTCTTAAATAAAATTATAATATAAGTTGTGATGGAGAAGCATGGGCATAAGGTGATGGAGCCCATGAGTGAATTGAATGCAACCTACCAAGTGCTTCACATGATGAAGCTTAAAAATTGGGGAATTTGAGCCAAAGAAGCAAATGGACCATATCACAGTCACATTGCCCTATAAAATAATGAAACTTGGCCATATGAGTGTACTCAACGGACACCTTAGATCCTTTCAATTATTGTGACTAATAATATGGGAAGAAGCCGAAGAAGCCCAATTAATTTGACCATCCAATTTGGACTCACACTATATTTATTTATAATTATTTTTCCTTGGTGGGATTTTAAAAAAAAATAAAAATTGATAGAGTTGGGGATTTCTTTATTGTTTTCTTCTTCTTTTTTTTTTGGAAGGAGTTGTTAGTGATTTTTCTTGTTTTTTATTTGGTTGTTTTGTTTGTTGACCGCATTTTGTGGACATGCTCCTCAAATGATATCAATTAGGATAATATTACAAAAATTAAATTATATTTATTTTTTATTTTGAGTTTTGAAATATTTATTAGTTTAGTTTATAATTTTAATGTTTTAATTTGGGTTAAATTTGAGTTTTGATTTGAAGCGTTATACAAAATTATTAATATTTTTATCGTTAAAATACCTAAAAAAATAACTCAAATAAATTTTATAATACATTTCATGTTTAGTCTTTAAATTTGAATATTGTTTCACTCGATATTTATTTTTAATGAATTTTTTAAAATATTGATAGTGTAAAATTTTTAAAAAATATTTTTAAAATTTTAAAAATTAAAATTTAATATAATAATAGTTTAAATAATTCTTTACATATACAAAAAATTTTAAGTTAAAATTAGTTATATAAAATCTTTAATTTGAATGCTTTGAATTTTTTATTTTTTTATAGATGAACTGAATTAAAATATTTAAGAATACAATTAAAATAAATGGATACTTCCGTTGGAATTAAAAAGTTGATATAATTTAAATAAATATATATATATATTTATCCTATCAAATAATAGGATAATTATATATAAAAATCATCTATTTACTTTGTTTTTTAATTTAAATCTTATTATATTGATTCAGTCAAAAACTTTACATTGAAACATTCAGTTTGGATCAAGTTGAGAATCAAAGAAGATATTATTTGTTGGATAAAAATAAAAATTTGTAAAAAATAATAAAAAAATAAAAATTATCTATCTTTGTTTAGATAAAGTTCAACTTGAAGATATTATTAAGTATAAAATTTATATATATATATATATATATATGTTTATCATGAAGTAGAAGCCAAAAGGGATCCCATGTGAATTGAAATTGAAGAATGAAAGTGGCAATCCCAAGCCCCTGCTACCATTTTTAGATCTCGAGTTAAATTGTTATTTTATTTTTTAAAAATATATAAGTAAAATAAGAAAATAAAAAAATCTTATTTTATGTTGATGAGTTAGAACTTATTTAATGTTTACGACATAAAATTTTATTGATGGATAATTGTATGTTATCACTTACAACTATATATACATATGTTGATGGTGATATAAATTCATTTCTTATTTTACAAAAAAATTATTAATTATTGAGATAAAAAACTAATATTTTATTTTATTTTCAATATATTTTATAAAAATATAATTTTAAATAATATTTATCTTTATTCTTTTAATATTATAGTAATTATTAAAATATAAAATATTATTTTTTATTTAATTAAAATATACAAATCTATTTATAGGGTGTTCAAATCTATCATTGCCTAAGAGTATTCTCGCGAGATCTAGTGGTTACTAGAAGATAAGCCAAGTTGGTATCGGTCATTGTTAAAAGGCTCGACGAGTCACTGAACTTGGGATCTCGAGTCCGCTCACTGGAATGCAAAAAGTACGTCTGTGTTTGTGGAGGGAAGAAAGAGGAGGAACCATTTGAACTGGAAGTTGTAAAACCAAGGCATGTTCAAGACTGAGTAATATAACAAATGGCAAGAAATTGGTGCATGCCCATCTGGTGATCATCGCTAGTTTGCTCATGGCATCAAAGAGCTTTGTTCGATAATCCGCCACCCTTACTACAAGACTGCGGTCTATATGATGGTCCTTGCCGGTGACGTTTGTCCGGATGGACACCGATTGCCACTTTCGTCGTGCTCTCGATTGTGCGAAAAAAGAAGTTCATGGGTTCTTTAAAGTTTGGAGCATTCAAACTTTGGGACTTGTAGAGTCTATTTCTGACTTGTAAATGAAGTTGTCAAATTTTTTTTATTTTTTAATTTAATTTAATTTAATAAATTAAAATTTATTTTAAAAATTTTTAATATAAAAATTTAATAATAATAATAATATTTAAAATTTTATGTAAATTTTATTTATATTTTTTAATTTATTTTTTTTTAAATAATAATCTTGTACAAAAGATTTCTTTAAAAAAATAATTATATGCATTTGTTTCCGCTGACATGGCAAGGATAAAGCAGAAAGTAGTACAGGTTGGAGAATATATGATCCCACGACCTCTGTGCAGTCACCTTTCTTCCGTTTTGCCAATTATTACTTTGAGAAGAAGGAATAACAAGAAAAAGAGAATCCCAAATGGCCAACCCATCTGAACTGGATATATTCAGAGGGTTGGGGCCTCTTTAGACTTGCAGCGAAGGGAAAGAGAGAGAAAAAAAAGGGAGTAAGACAGATAGGAGAAACAATTAACATTGGCACATTTTCACAGGTAAATTCTAATCATCTTTACTCAAGAAATCGGATTCCTTTCTGCTTTCCTTTGTGATTTATTTGATGATTCCGTTGTTGGGTTTCCTCAATCTAATATGTCAGGAGCTCTGTGATCCTTCTTTTCCCCCTCGATTTGGATTTCCTTGAGCATTGATTTTCCTGGAAGATATTGAATTGAAGATCTGTTAAAGCTTCTGGGTCCTTCTATTATTGCTTTAATGGGGTAAGTTTATCTGGTTCTTTTCATGGATTTGGAGTCTTGTGCTAGATTGTGTTGATAGGACTGGGTTTCGTGGACTTCCTTTATTTATTTATTTTTTTAAATCATTTTTTTGTGCACTGGAATATGCTTGGTTGATTGATTAGTGGGCTTTCAATCGATGACACACTTATTGCTGGGTGCATGAAGTAAACAGAAAAGTTGTGATTTTCAATCACGGGTTTTCATGGGGTTGCCTAGAAAATTGATGGAAAGGAAGGAAATCAAGTTCTGAATATATCTGTTGCAGTTCTATTGGCCTTGATTGACATGGTTAGCTTAGCTCAATAAATGTAGTTGGTTTTCTTTTACCCTTTTGTTTTTTTGGCCTTTGCTTCTCTGAGTAGTCAATAGAACTATAACTTACATTTATGATTATCCATTTCTTTTATTATTCCCATGTTCTTCCCATCCTAATGGGCTGCTGATAATTAAAGAGAAGATGAGCTGGAAGAAATTTGATTGCTTTAAATTTTCCTTTGTACAAAGGGTAATAGCTTTACACCTTCCATAAATTAGATTGTGATGATATAATTGTTGCCTCCTGATCAGAATCTCTTGAGATTTTTCATTCTTGGTTTTGTTTTAGTTTTGAGCATATAACATTTGAAATTTGATGTACTGTGAACGAAAACTCAAGTCCTCAAACATAGATTGAGGATTATATCAGATTCCGGGGCTGGCAGTGGTTTGTTACTTGTCTGTGTCAACCATTGTTGAGTGTGAATCATAAGAATTTTTAGTGTCTTATATCAGTCTCATTTCTGATATGTTATACACATTACGGCCTTGGCAAATTCTCAGTTTGTGGGAAAGGATTCCCGCCATATACCTCTGCAATATGAAATCAACATGTTCTAATTATTTAATGCCTTTCCTAGACTTGAACTCTTAATGTTATTGCTGGCTTGTGCCACTAAGAGGATATTTACCAATGTGTTCCACAGGCTTCAGTTATGGGCTTTTATTTTACATGTAAATTTTGTAGTATGCACTAGATTTATCATCAATTTGAATTACTAGGGATCATATGAATCGAGCATGACGTTTTCTATCCAACTTGACTGTAGATCATCTTTGCTTCATCTGCAATTGAAATTCAAGCCTTGGATGTGAAAATTTTGGTATATGATCCATAATCTTCTTGCTTCGGAAAGATATGCTTTCCTTACAACATGAGTTTATGGGTGCCTTTAAATATCTTTTCTGCAAAGTGATATAGCTTCAAACAAACTTTGAAGAAGTTCAATGGTGTATCAGATGTGAGATTTCCTTTCTTACACAGTGTGATTTTAATTAGTAAGGGTTTCACAGTGTGTGTAGCATTTCATAGACTTTGTTCACCCGGATGCAAATGATATTATTTAGCTATCAGTAAAATTAACTGCATATTAGAGGCAACTAAACTGGGCCTTTAGAAATTAGTGGCTGTGGACTTGTGTTGCATAACTATATAAAAAAAATAAAAAAAGAAGAAGAAGAAGAAGAAGAAGAAGAAGAAAAGAAGGGAGGGATAGGGGTGAAGGAGAGATATCACTAGTACCTAGGAAGGTGCAAGTCTTTCTTCCCACATAACATGGCCTTTGTCCTGTTCTTCTCTGGACTAATTTTTAGTTCCATGTCCTGATATTTTTAAATGCTGTCATATTTATATATTCTAGTAGTAGTATGTTTTACTCTACTCCTATTTGAGTTAATGATGCATTTAAAACCATGGTAAAATATCCTAATAGATATAATTCAAGGATGAAGTTCAAGTCAAGTAACCTTGTACTGAGAAATGAGGAAGGAGAAGAATTTATAGCAGACTGGAAAAATATCTGGGGAAGTTATGAGATAATATGGTGTCATGCTTTTGTGTCTTTCAAAACATATGTGGAAGACATTATTTGAGATATTAATTCTTTTCAGCTGCCTTTTCCTGCCTCCTCTGCTTGCACGTGTTAATCTTCTCTCAGTCTTCCATCTTCGTCTTCTTCTTTTTCTCCACACCTTTGGATTCCATATGAAAACAATTTTCAGATATCCTACTCTCTCTACATGCTTCTTTTTCTTACAATTCCAAATCAAACTATGTTCACATATTCATGAAATAAAGTTACCTTTTCTTTTCTGTTTACATATATAGAGGGAATGAATCCACACATTCAGTAACTAATAGGCTAGTTGTCAGGCTACAGTTTATCTGAACTTTGGTGGCTGGTATATGATATGTGATTTGCAACAGAGCAGTGGTTTTCTGGCATGCTACAAGAAGCCGACACTGATTACCTCAGTAGATGAGGCACCAAAAGGATTAGTAGTTCAAGAACGACCAGTGAGTAAACCTAGTGCATCAGAAGATTTCTGGACCACCAGCACACTTGATATGGAAAACAGTGCAGTTCAATCACAGGGAAGCATTTCGTCGATAAGCATGTCCTACCAAACCCTTGATCCACAAGGCAGTTCTGGAAGTGTAAACGCACCATCTGAATTTGTAAATCACGGCAAGTCCTCACTACTCTTTGGATGTTTAGGTTCTTATGCCATATTTATCATGTATATATGCTTGACGTAGATGGGTATAGATTGAAAGCTTATAAGCAACGGCCTACCATATTGAGCCCTCTGCATTGGGGAAATTTTCTTTCCTTTTTTCTGCACAAAGGACTTGGAGTATGTCCCTTTAAGGTGCTCAACAAAATTTACTTCTGAAGTGTCTTAAGGGGGTCATTGGTTGCAGGCCTTCTTCTCTGGAATCAGACCAGGCAGCATTGGATAGGGAATAAAAGATCTGAGAACCGTAAGCAACACATTCGAGAACCCAAATTAAAGTGAGTTGCCCTGAGAGTTTCTTAATATTCCAATTTATATTTGCAAGTTTGCTTCTTGATTAGCTTGATTGAAGTTCCTGAGTCACAATCTTGATTGGTGGATGACTTGTTTTAGTTACCAGTATAATATTCTTACAGTCTTGGTCACTACTTTCATCTGTTTTGACTTTCTTCTTAGTTCCTGTGGGAAGATTCTTTTGCCAGATTCATGTTTTTGTAGCAGGAGGTTTTGGGGGACTTCATCACTTGACAAAACCTCGAAGTTAACTTGGGAAATAATTACTCAAATTTAGATTGATTGCCATAAAGAAATATTGTCAATTTCAAAGTCTTCTTAAAGAACTTATGATAACCAATAACTCATCTTGCTCACAATGAACCCATTCGAATAGTACTGCTGGGATTCTGGGTCAAACTATCATGAAAGATGAACTTTTTGTACCTGAGGAAAGTAGAGTAAGTGTATTTCTTGTTGGGATGACTTGGCTCTGCAGGACTTCTTATAATGGATTCAAAGAAAACTGATGAGAGGAAAATAGATGATTGATGTCTTGTGCCTCTTCTAAGCAGACACTGATGGTTCTTGAAATTCTTCCTCTGTTATCTTTGTCAGCACTCATTGTCTCTGCCTGGCTAAATCATTCTGGCTTTGCAGTTGGAACGCGACTTACGACTGTTTACTTGGGAGCAACAAGCCCTTTCCCCAACCTATTCCTCTGGCCGTAAGTTCTCTGCGTTGTCAGCTGGTGGGATATCCCAATCACATACTCGTTCTAATCTCTTTGATTTTTGAATTAGCAGGAAATGGTAGATTTTCTGGTTGACGTCTGGGAGCAGGAGGGCTTGTACGACTGATCAACCTAGACATTTCCATGTTGGTCAGATACCAAACCTGTTTCGATTCCATTTTAGTAAGGTGTACATTGCTTTGATAGCAAAAGGGTGATTGAGCAAAGCAGGGTGTGTATATCTGACTGTAAACATTATTTCTCAAATGCTAACCCTTAGCTTTTCTCTTTCTTTTCACTTAATAGGCCTCTTGACATGCCCTTGTATTGCATGGGGATTAATCAAAACACCATATACTGCCTCTGGCTTTGGGGGCTGCAACTTTTGGGAAGTTTTCTTTGGGTTCCTCGCCCTTTTCATTTTCTCAGTGAAAAGCACCTAGTTTATTGAAGGAGATGGGAGCTGCTTCTCTTCCAAACTTTTAATGCCCACTTCACATTAGAGGCTAAGCTTGCATAGCCTAGTACCTCATGGTGATCTAATATGAGAAATGAGAAGGGAAACCATAAAAAAGAGTTTAGCCATATGTTGTTGCCCTGCCAAGCTTTTGCCTTTTCATCATAATATAATTTATTATAGTAATTTGAGAAAGAGAACAATAAAAAAAAAAAATTACCTCCTAACGTTTCTTCCAAAAATCTACTTATACTGAGTCAGTTGAGGTCCTAATCCAATCTGTGACCAGCAGAAAATGCACACCATATGAATTTATTGAAGAATTGATGTGGTGAGTTTGAGAAGAACCAGGAACCATCTTCTCATGCGCTGGCGTATCTCCTTTTCTTGCGTCACTCTGCTCCCAGAACCTTTTGGAGACTTCTCAATGTGTCCAAAACCTTTACAGAACCAGCTTAAATTCTCTCCTCTGCTTTCCTCTTCTCTCAACATCAACGAGAAGTTAGCAAAGTAAACAAAAACCCACTTCGATCTCCATCTTTGTTTCTGGTGAAGGGTCAAGCTAGTTTAGCAATGGCGTTGGTTCGTGTGGCTTCGAGAAACCTGCAACAGAAGGTGTCATCTGCTCCTCTCATGGGTCATAACTATGTCGGTGAGAGGAGTCTCGGTGGGTTGCAGAGGCAAAGGACGGCCAATGAGTTATTGAAGAGGTTTATGGCGACGGCTAGTGATGAGAAACAAGATAGCAAAGAAGTCGCCGTCTCTGACAGGAAGTCTTCACGGCAGGTGTTTCCGAGGAGGAGAGGCCGGAGGGGCCTCTGGAGGAGCGCGGACCCTGACTTCGTCCCTGCCCTTTATGGTAGTCGAAGCTAATAACCCTCTTCTTCTTGTTCAGATTCAAACCCAATTGGGTACTGACGAGCTCTCTGTTTCCTCTGCAGAGTTCTTTCCATCCGGACTCGGAAATGCTCTCCTGCAAGCAACCCAGAACATAAACAGACTATTCGAGAACCTCCACCTGTCACCGTCTCTACTCGCCGGCCGTGTAAAAGAACAAGACGAGTGCTACGTCCTCCGTTACGAGATGCCGGGACTAGGCAAAGAGGACGTCAAGGTCACTGTGGACGACGGGTGGTTATCGATAAAGGGAGAGCAGAAGGAGGAGAAGGGAGATGGACCAAACGATGAGTACTGGTCATCGTCGAGGATCTACGATTACTGCCTCGCATTGCCGGACGACGCGAAAGTGGACGAGATCAAAGCAGAGTTGAAGGACGGCGTGCTGTCTGTTACGATTCCGAGAACTGAGAAGCCGAAGAAGGATGTGAAGGAGATCAAAGTCGTGTAGTTGATCTGAGTTCATGATTTTGTGTTTCTTCAGAGTGGATGATAAATAACCTTTCTGTAATAAATCATGAGCTCGATGGGTTGTGCAGTTCTGATCTTGTTTCTTCAGTGTCTTCATGAGCAAGAGATTTCACTAACAACTCCATTGGAGAGAGGAGAAAAGGAAAAATTAAAATAAAGGAAATAAGATAATTTTAGGGTAAATTTAAGAAATTTTTTTAATTAAATTTAGGTATCAATAGTAGATTTTATTTTATTTTATTTTATTTTTTAAAATGATTTAAGTAAATTTTATATTTTATTTTGAGTTTGTTATTAAATTTAAAATAATTTTTTATAGTTTTTAAAAATCTTGACTATGTAAAAATTAAAAATATTTTTAACATATTTTGACTTTTTGTGATAATTGTAATAATTTTTCACACTTGTGTCCTGAATGAGGACTGGCAAGCTGCGACACAGGGGCCCCACAAAATGACGTGGTGCTCATGATTTCAACAGTTAACGTAAGAAAGCGTGAAAAGTGGTCGGGTCTTACCGTGCGGACTTATCAGAGGAAGGGTGGGGGTCCATTGACTGATGTCTGATCAGATGACCCCAGAGGGCTCGCTGTGACATCAGAACCGTTTGCAGGAGAGATCAGATCGCATGCTTTTCTTGAATCATTAGTCATCACTGTTTGATAACTCGTTGGCCTCACTTTAGTGCTTTGTACTTCCCTGCTTCACACAACAACACTGACCGTTCATCACTGTCACATGTTCTTTAATCTCATTATCACTCAATATAGATTAAAAAATTAAATTATGACATTTTTTTAAATTACGTGGATTTCATAATTATATATTTGACCTAAAATAAAAGTTAGTTCATATTTTTTTTAAAGTATTAATACCAAATACATTATTTTAATTTTAAATATTAAATTATAAACTTATTTACAAATGTGCTTAAGTATGCAAATAAAGATTTTGATGAGCTTGATAAATATATTTTATAGATAAAAAAATAAATTAATTTTATATTAATTTTTAAATTATAAATAATGATTTGTATTATTTTTCAAAACTAATAGTTCGATTTTATCTTTTTAAAAGTTATATTGTGATGGCTTTTAATAAGAATGTAATATATGATAATTAAATGAATTTAATAGTTAATTTTTTATTAATATTATAATAAATTATAGAAATATTTTTTATAATTTTTTATTAAAAAACAGTATAAAATTTAAATTAATGAAAAATCTGCATCCCATGAACTATTGAACGGTGGGATACCCCATTGGATAATCCCAAATAAGGTCTTTAGAAATTAATGAGAGGAATTTGGGAAGTGGGAAGTTGAATTCAAAAGAGGAGTAAATAGTTAAATGCACAGTCTTCAAGGAGGCAGTTAATTTTCCTTATTTATGACTCTGAAGAAGGTAAAAAATCAACCCTAAATAAGGTAAAAAAAAAATTTCGTTCACGCGCCAACCTATTAGCTGTTTTAGCCCTGCAAAGTTACCTGTGGGGTTAAAATTTTCTGCGGCTTTCTCCACACTAGAACAGTAACACTACAGTGAATGACAAATGCAGTGCCGGTACTTAATTCCAAGTAGGAATTAACACAGCACCTAGTTTTCTTTTTACGGAGTAAGTTTGTTTTTTTTTAAAGAAAAATAACTATTATTTCGTGTAAAAGAAAAACTTATATATGACAAAAAAAGATAAAAGCGATTTAAATTTATGAATTTTATTTTTTCAATTAAATCATAATTTTTAAATAATTTGTAAAATTATTTTGATTTATTAATTTAGATAAAATTAAATTATTTAAATATTTTTAAAAATTAAATATGTTTATATTAAAAATATTTCATAATAAATTTTGATTTAAAATTTTTTATAGATATAAAAATATATTAAAACTATCATTATAAAATAATAATTTTTTAATGCAAAAACGTTTTTAAAAATATTTACACGACAAAATTTTAAAAATTTTATAAAAAATAGGTTGTCAATATAAAATTATTAAAATTTGAAAAATCAAATTGAAATAAAATATGAAATTTATTTGAATAATTTTTGGTATTTCAATAATAAAAATATTAATAATTTGTAATAATTATTTTTATTAATATCTAATTAAAATAAAATTAATATATTAAATTTATTTGAAAACGTATTAAAAGTTAAGATTTGATGAAAGATTTTTTTAATAAAACCTAAAGTTTGAAATGATCTTAACCTAAAAAAGCTTTAGGTATGAATTAACTACATTTATTATTGAGTAAATATCAATAATAAATTTTGAAACTATACCCATTTTTCATTTTATACTTCAAAATATCAAGCAGATCTATTGTGTATATGATATTTTAATTTAATTTAATGTAAACTCTATAAAAAATTAAAAATTAAAAATATTATATAACTAAATTTGATTTGAAACTTTTTATTAATATTAAAAAATATTTAAGTTATTTTTATAAAAATTAAATTTTAAAATATTATATATGTAGTCAAAAATTTTTAATTTTAAAAAATAAATTTTAAAAGAAGTATAAAATTTATTTAAACTATTTTAAAAATATTTTAACATTATAAATATTTTTAAATTTTTATGGACTATTTGAGTTAAAGTTTAATTTATATTGAATGAATAAATTAGATGCATAATTGATTTAATTTATATATTAAAATTTTAATTTATAAATAGGTATAATTAATTTTTTTAATAATTAATAATGCTATTAAATTGACTTAAACAGAGTGTTGTCTTTTTGGTAATGATAACATCGAGTATCAATATAAGAGCAACAAATTAAGATGTTAATTCTTCCATATGCAATAATAATACCATATTTTTGGGTAACAGAAGAAGGATTTAAAGGAATAAAAAAAAAGGACCAAATGGGCATTGCAAGTTTGTTTATTGAGATTATAATTAAAGCTAAAATAATAAAAATTTTAATCAACTGATTGAAATTAGGCGGCTGAGATCAGCTGGTAATAAGGAAAAGAGAGAAAAAAAAAGAAAAAAGAAAAAAAAACAGTTTTAGAATTTAACTCACTGTTAGAACAACTGTTTTCAGATGCTTTAACTTCTGAACTGATCTGTACGTCCGTACAAGAGGCCACCGCCTGTACTGTCCACCATCACAACTATTTCTCTCCCATATTAAAAAGTTGGGTCCTCTTTGGTTGTTTTCAAAAAATAGATAAATAATAAATAAAACCATAATAAGGGCAAAATGGGTAATTTGGTTTTTTCATTGCTCTTCCATATTTTTATAATTTATAATAATAATAATGTAAATATAAAAAAACACATGAATAATTTAAATTATTAATTTTATTAAACTATTATATATATATATTATATTTTAGTTTAAATAAAAAATATTAATAGCGAACAAAACAGTCAAGTAAGCTAATCCCGACGAGGGAAATAAGCCAACGGGGAGTCGAGTCCGGTCCCCCCAAAAAGCCTAAAAGTCAAGTTCTCAGGTTCCCCAGGAAACGTAATTTGGTTTCACAAAGAGTTAAAGCCTTTCAATTGAGCAACAAGCCATCAGCAGCAGAGAACTGTCTCCTCTTCCGCAGGCAACAGTCACCATTGTTGTAACAGTATCTAAAAGAAATCACTGTGCATGTATCCTCTTCCTTTTATTAATTGCCCAATCCATTTCCATAGCATCTCCTGTTCTCTCCCAGATCTCTTTCTTTACTGTGACAAACATCAGGAATTAGCCTGAAGTACTGTACCAGACAATGATGCTTGTTCCATCAACCACACATGGCCTCAGACCCGTTGCAGTAATAATTACTCTCGCTTTCATGTTTTCTCTCACGGTTCTCCCTCCCACATCAGGTAAACTCCATACCCGTTTGATTGTAAACTTGTTTACCAAGCTGATCAAGTTCCGAAATTCGGTATCTTTTGTTTTGTGGGCAGTTGGGTATCTGTTTGCTCGAGAAGGCCATGGAAGTTTGCAGGAGAAGAAGATGGTGTTGGGTTCAAAGCCGCCTGGTTGCGTGAACAAGTGCATGAACTGCAGACCTTGCTTGGCCACCCTGGTGATCCCTAACCATCAAAAGAAACCAGCCTCTCATGGTGAGGATGATACATACTATCTCCTCTCATGGAAGTGCAGATGCGGGAACAAGCTCTATCAACCTTGATCTCTCTCTGCAAAACACAGCTAGCATTACTTGTAAACATATTATAACTACCAACATGTCTCCATGAGTATGTGCATATGCTTTATTATAGCTTAGGGTTTCATCATCCTCTCTCTCTCTCTCTGTGTCTCTGGTTTGTCTTGAGGAGGATGATGATGGATGTGTGGAAGTTATATGTAACGAAGGTACTTTGATTTTCTGTTTTAAAAGTTTCGTTAGTTGAGCTAGTTTTGTGTACTGTTTTAATGGTGCGATGGGTTTCATGCAAATGTTGATAGCTGGGATGAAAAGACTTGTCGGGTCTGTTGATGTGTGAAAGGCTAAAAGAAGGGCTCATAAATGTAACCAAACCTGGAAACCTCACGTGTCCATATAAGCAGGTCACCACAAGACGAGCGCTTCAAATGATTCTCTCTTGTGATGGCATTGCAAATGTGGTAGCTGGTAAGAGCAAGATCTAGTCGAACGAGCGGAGCAGAAGTTGAAAAGAGATACGAAGGAGATGTTTTTGGATTCCTGTATGAACAGTGATGGCTCAGAAATATAGTTATTAGGTTTTATATTTGTATTTATATCTAAGTTTAGTATTAGATCACTTTTAACTTATGTACAAATTTTATTTATATTCTTATCTTTTTGTGGATTCTTTGTCACGTGGGTTTGGACTTTCATGGTGGTCTTTTCCTCATTCAATGGACTTGAACTCCTTGCTTGGTTTGATGGGTTTGGCCCACTGCATCAATTCTCTCTTAATATCTTTCCTCAAACGTAAGGGAGAAGCTTGTATCTGGAGTCTGCTTCGAAGTAGATTGAACGGAGACACAGCCGAGCCTTGGTGAGGATATCGATAATTTGCTCAGAAGAAGGTATGTAATTTACTTTGAGACAACCATTTGTTGATTTGATCTATGAAAAAGTGAAGTTTAATTTTTATGCGTTTTCTCTGGGAATGAAAAATGAAGTTTGCAACGAGAGTGACAGCCCTTTGATTCACACACCATAAAATTGTCCAACGTGTTGGGAGAAGCTGTGTTTCTCAAGGAAGAGAGTTGATCCAAAGAGTTTCACCTGTTGCATGTGCCAAGGCCTTGTACTCCGACTCTGTGCTAGATCATGCGACAGATTGCTTCTTAGAGCTCCATGAAATGAGGTTATTCCCGAGATAGATAGAGTGACCACGGATGGATTGGCGATCGTCGAGGCAACAAGCTCAACAGGCGTTAGAGAAGGCAAGAATTTGGAACTACTTTGTGGGTTGAAAGAGGAGGTCGTAGTGAGTAGTTCCTCTGAGATACCGGAGCAGTCGCTTGCAGGCTCGTTAGTGATCAAAGTTTGGGACGTGGAGAAATTGGCTGACTTTATTGACAATGAATGAGATATTGGGGGTGAGTGTGAGATATTAAAATGAGCCAAGGGATCGGCGGTTGTAGGTCGGGTTGACAGAGGAGAACTTGAGGAAATTGAGAGAGGAGGGCCAGTTAACAGAGGAGTGGGAAAATGCTTACAGGATTGAAGCTAGGTTGTTAGAAGATCTGAAATGGATTTGGATTGGGTGAGAAATAGGCCTTGAGAGGTTCTGTGAGCTTCAATGCCAAAGAAGTAGTGAAGAGGACCAAGGTGTGTTTGAGAGCTAATTTCTGGTAAAGCTTGGAAATAAAGAATTTGATAAGATCAAAGTTGTCACCTGTAATAACGATGTCATTTACATAAACCAAGACATAAACTTTGTTGTTCCCTGCTAAAAAGAAGAAAAGTGAGTTATCAGATATTGAGTACTAGGTACCCCAACTGAATAATGTGCAGCGAAGACTGTGAAACCAGGCACAGTGAGTCTGTTTAAGGACGTAAACACCTTGCGAAGACAGTAGACATGATTAGGTTTTAGGGGATCAATGAACCCTTCTAGCTAAGACATGTAAATAGTTTCTTGAAGTATGCCAGAAAGGCATTTTGGATGTCAAGTTGCTCAATGGGTCATCTGTTTGATGACAGGGTTAACAGTTTGAAAAAATCAACTCCTAGGATTTGTTGAAAATCCTTTGCAACTCATCTTGCTTTGTGTTTCTTAAAGCTGCCATCAACACGATATTTGATCTTGAAAATCTATTTGTTGTCAATAATTTTGTGATGTGGAGGTGAATGTACTAACTCTCAAGTTTTGTTTTGTAGGAGTGCTTAATATTCAGTGAGGATGGCTGCTTTCTAGATAGGGTTGATCAAATCTGCAGTGGTGGAAGTGGGCAGTGGCTGTGGGCACCAAGTGGAATTAAGTAAGACTTTTGGTTTAAAAATGCCTTCTTGAGTCCTGGTGATCATTGGTTGAGAAGGTAGTTTAAGTGGTCTTGTTAATATAGTAGCTAAAATAGAGATGAGAAGAGGAGTAGGTGAGGTGGTGAGGAAGTGTATGAGGTAGAAATGGGTGAAGGAGAGGGAGAGGGTAAACTAGGTGAATGTGAAGTGAAGGATGTGAAGGGTGTTGGTGTGGAAGGTGTAGGACAAGTAAAGTATGCTGAGGGTCGACACTGGTACCATCAATCCTAGGGATGAGACTAGATGAAGGGAAACAGATGAGACTTGGGTGGGCATAGAAATTGCATCTGTATTAGAGAAGAAATCAGAGAAAGGAAACTCATTTTCATTGAATATGACATATCTTAAGATGCATATATGACAAGAAAGATAAAGACACTTTTAATCTTTGTGGGAAGGACTATAGCTTAGAAGTAAGCATTTGATAGATGTAAAGTCCATTTTGTGTATATTATAGGCTCAAAGATGTGGGTAACATGTACAGCCAGAGGTCTTAAGAAAAATGTAGTCGAGTTTTTGATGAAACAATTTTTGTGATGGTGATAAATTGGATAGGATAGTAGCAGGCAATCTGTTGATGAGGTACACTGGCAGTGTGCAAAGTATCCCATCAGAATTTTAATGTTAAGGAGGCTTGACTGAGTTGGGTAAAGCCTAACTCAGTTATGTGTCTATGCTTTCTTTCCGCGTTTCCATTTTGTTGATGGATATGTGGGTATGGATGCCAAATTGTTATACCTTGCTGATTAAGGAAATGAATAAATGATCTGTATTCTCTTGCCCAATCATTTTGGATGACTTTGATGGTAGTGTTTAGGAGATTTTCAACTTGTTTCTTGAAGTAGATAAAAACTTGTAGTGCTTATGACTTATCTTTGAATGGATAGATCCATGTATATCTAGAGAAATCATCTATAATATATATAGATGATATCCGTAACCTTCTCTAAAAATTATATGTGAAGGACCCAAAGGTCTGTGTAAATTAGTTCTAGGGGTGAAGAAGTATTAGTTTGAAATAGATTAAATGAAAGATTATGGCTCTTACCAATGACAAAAGATAAGCAAAAAGAACTTACTAACCTTAAAAGAAGTAGTACAAGATCTTTTGATGACCGTAAACACTGAATCCGATGGATGGCTTGGACATCTATGACATGGAAGCAGTGGTTGCTTCCTTGTTGAATCTTATTTTAGGCTTGACTGACTGTAGGTACCAGTAGGGGCTGATGGAAGAAGTAGATACAATCCATCTTTAGCCTGACCTTTCAGCAACATTCTATTGGTGGTCTGATCCTTCATAAAGCAATAACCATCATTAAAAATCACAAACACATTATTTTCAACAATGGGTTTAGATATGCTAATGAGAATTTTGAAAAGTGCAGGTACCCCAAGGATGTCTTTAAGATGCAGATTGATATTTGGTAAGTATGTAGGTAGGATATTATAACCTGTATGAGAGATGAGTGCTTTACCACTTTCGGTGATCAGTTTTTTTACTAGTGTAGTCTGACCTCAATGACAGGTTATCAAGATTTGCAGTGACATGATTCGAGGCTCCACTATCAGCATATCAACCAGGATCTATGATGGAATTGGTGGACACTAGGTAAGCATTCTGGTAATTGTTGCTACTGCCTGCACTAGTGTTATTGTTATGTTATTGAAACGATTCTTCGAATCTATACCAACAATCGTGAGCTGTGTGTCCATGTTTGGCACAAATCTGGCATGTAGATCTAGTGTCATTTCTTGCTCTTCCACGTCCATTCATTTTTCCTCCACTTTGTCTGTGATTTGGAGTTGTTATTTCTCCATAGATTTCCATTCTTTTTGTTTTTGTTGAAGGCTACATTGGCCACTAGATTAACGTTGTTAATGCCTCTTGATTGTATTATTCCAACCTCTGTTCATGACTCAAAAGTAGCATTAGGATTTCTTGCAAAGAAAGTTCATCAGTTCTTGATTGAACATGAATAGCAAGTGCATCAAAATCTTTACCTATGCCAGTAAGTAGGGCAATGATGAACTCCAAGTCAGATATTGGATTCCTTGTCATGGCTATGCTATCAGTTATACCTTTAAGTTGGTTATAATAACTTCATATCGATGATGAACCCTTCTTTGTTGAATAGAGGGTAGATTTGAGTTGCATATACTTCGACTTCATTTGAGTCCCGAAGAGTCTTTCTACATCAGTCCATGTTCCAGGTGCTGTAGTGTCAGTTTTGATTTGACTGAGAATGTCTATTGAATCCAATCTTGGTAAGCTGCGTCGTCTTCGATCTTTGTTTTCCTTCATAGTCTAATGATTGGAAAGTTATTGGTGGACAGAGATTTGTGCCAAGTAAGAAGCCTTCTATTTTGTGCCCTCTAGTTAGGGCTAGCACTTGATTCTTCCATATAACATAGTTTTCTCTGTGTAGTTTGAAGCTAAATTGAAAATTGAGCGATACAGAAAATGGGAAGACATTTTTGATGGTCTGGCTGTTTGCAAGGTGAGATGAAGCATTGTTTTTGTGACCTGAATCACTGGAAGAAGCCATGGATGCAGGTCTTGAAGGCTCTGATACCAAGATAGAAAAGAGAGATTTTTGAATTCCTGCATGAACAGTGACAATTCAGACAAAGAGGCTTGAGGCTTTACATTTGTATTTATATATAGGTCTAGTATTACATCATTTTTAATCTACTTACAGTCTTTGTTTGACTGTTTATCAGGTATTATTCTTATGTTTTTTGGCTCTTTGTCATGTGGGTGTTTGTTGATTTAATGGACTTGATCTTTGCTTGGATACTTGATAGAATGGATTTACCCTTGCTTGGTTTGATGGGTTTGAATTCTATCTTACCAAAAAAGGATCAACATCTCCAAATTGATATTGAATTGTACTGATATTTTAAAAGGATTATGATATATGATAATTTAATAAAATAAATAGTTAAGATATATTTTATTTATTTTTAAGTACATGTTATTAAAATTTTTCAAAAATATTATTTCTTTTTAAATTAATTTTAATTAAAATGTAGTCAAATAAAATGTGATTGATCAAAATTGAATTTTAATTTAAATTACTGTGAAAAAAGCATATGATTAATTTTTAAAATTATATTTATTTTGAGTTAATTTTTTAATTTTAAATAATTTTTTATTATTGAGTTATTTATTATGAACTTTTAAATTTTTAACAATAAATTTTTTTAAAAGATATTTTTAATACTTAAAAATAATAAAATTTTTATGATAGTAGTTTTAGCAAACATATATATATATATACATATTTTCTATTTATAAAAAATTTTAAATTAAAATTTATGACACAAAATCTTCTATATGAATATTCTGTAACTTTTAATTTTTTTAATAATATTTAATTTGATTCGATTTGTAAATTAATTTTTTTAAAAAAATGTTTGTCAAAATTTTAGGAAATATTTATTTTTTAAAATTTTTTTATCACTTTAATGTAGTAAATTACTGGCATACTCTTTTATTCTGTTTTAAAAGATGATAAACCCAAATCAACCAAGTTTTTGAATATTAAATTAAAAGATATTGCATATTTGAATTTTTTTAATAACTTATTTTAAAAATGTATAATGGTAACAGTAAGGTTACAAAATTGTTGAAATTAAAAAATCTTTTATTCACTTATAAGTCTAAAGCAAGATTGTCTGTGTTTGAACAAAATATAACTAATTTGTGTATATCCAATATAATTCCTTGAACTAAAAATCATGTATATTTTATTTTATTTTATTTTAAATTTAAATTTCAGTTTTATTAGTATGATTTATGTTAATCTTTTGAATAAATTTCTATATCTAAATTGAATAGACATAATTTTTCAACTATTTTTTTAATTTTTCACCAATATAATAAATTATGAAACTAATTTTTTAAATTAAAAGATCATTAAGGAATCCCATGCAGCAAAAATGATTAAAAAATAAAAAGATAAAAAAATGTTTAGTGGGCCAAGAAAATAACAAAGGCCTAATCATTTTCTATGTACCTGGACAGGAGATCCACCAATGAATTGTAGGCCCACATTGAAAATTTGGACCCGATATTGTTTGCAGGCCCGACCCAATTAATCACCCCCAATGCACCCGCCCAAAACAAAAGAGAGAAAAAGAAAATAATAAAGATCTTCATATATTTAATTAAAAAAGGTGAACTTTTCCATTTCATGTTTTCAGTTTCTCTCGCCCTGAAATGGCCACGGCTCCCTCTCCAGCCACCAGAGCCTCATACCACCTCAAGAAGCCATTACAACGTGTCTTTCCCAGTCATTCCGCAACCTTCTTGTTCTGTGCGTCTTGTCCTCAACGTCCATCTCTCCGTCTCCAAACGAATTCCAATGCGAGGCTGGCCCTTTGCCTCGCTGCTGCCCCTGGCTCTCCCTCCCCGCCTGATTCCGACCCGCCTCCTCATGGCCCGGTTCTGCTCTCAGGTACGGATCCTATAATTAGTATCTATATGTATGAGTTCATCTTTCTTAGTGCAAATTTGAATTTGTTTTGTTAATTTCATTTAAGGGTCTTGTGCTGTTATTTTATTAGCTCAGTTCATGTGACCAGCATAATCTGTAAGTTCGTTAAGTCAGTGTAGCTTTAAATACTTTCACTTATAGGTACCATTCAGAACATGATTTATTGGTTAGTAAGTACATCTAGTTGTTTGGTTTGGCTGAGTTAGTTTTATGTACATGAAGAAAGGAAAAGGAAAAGGAAAGAGAAGAAGAGAACAGTCACTTGCTAAATTTTTTTTTTTATGCCAGTTATTTGTTTCATTAAGCCCTTCGTTACAGTCTAATCATGAAATTTGAGGGCACTCTTAATTTGACTGCACCAGCTTCTTTTTGCATATGTATCAGTGATGCCCACGTTATATTAGAAACAAGGAGTAGTGATAGCACGCAAACTTGAGAGCATTTACTTGGTGATGCTGAGTGATGGTAGTGACTGAGTGCATGCTTCACTTGAGATTTCCAACATAGTAAAGAATGAATAGTCAAGGGTGGATCCATATACATGGACTGGGTCCATATGGTTTGCATCTATCTCATAAAGGGACAAGCTTTTGCCTCAAGTTGTTGTCTAACTATCTATACTGAGATCTTGGTTCTGAGGGCTTTTCCATGGACTACAGCTGATATTGACGCAAATAGAGTATCATTTGTACTTTGAAGAACTATCAATACAATGTACAAATACAAGAGGGAGTTACAGCCTTGTGCACTAGCAGGGGAGACTTGTTCAGATTTGGACGTGGGTGTGTTGCATCACTAAGAGGATATGGGTCTGTTTAACAATTTATATATAGTTTTTGTGCAAACTCACTGGCTTAATATCTCAGGTTCAAGGTGTGTTTGAAAACTTTGTATTAAGTTTACCTCTCTAATCTGAGATCTTTCTAGAGATAAGGGTCCAAGTTGGCTGTTTTGCTGTGTCAGTCTACAAGGTTTACATCATGGTGGACATGTTTAAAGGAAAAAGTAATGGTTCAGAGAATCTCATAAGGAATTTGGACTTATGTCTTCGCTATTTAGCATTACTAGATATTTTGCAATTTTATTGTTAGGAAACTAATTTATGTCCGTTAACTAGTGTGGAAGATTGCTACATTGAAACAAAAGTAAGGAGGTTTAGATATCCACTCTTAATTCTACCAAATAACAAGTTCATAAACACTAGATCTGAATGTATGCAGTTGTTAAATTAACTGGACTTATCTTCAGGACGCAGCTTTGAAATATGAATGGCCAGTTTATATAAAAGTGGAAGAGGATTATCTTTGTTATGTATGATAGAAAGACTATAGTGTTTTTGAATCGCATGGAGAATAGGAAGTCTCTTGTCAATTTGTAAAATGAAATTTGAAGTTGTAAGGTTGGACTTGAATCCTCCTTGCATACTTTGTACATCTAGCTCACGATTTGAAATTTTTGTATGTTGCTACTTGCTATTGTAGGAGCTTATAACTGTTAGAGCTCAGCAAGCTTATTGCCTAGATTATTATCTATGGATCTGTGTGATACCATTGTATCGTGGATACAACTGAATCTTGGAAAGCGATAAGTACCTCCTATCTCCTGGATTTGTTAGGTTAAATAAATCATTGAGGGCCTGGCAAATTTTTGAGAGGGTATTCCATTTTGATAAGGTTTTGGTCATATCCTTTCCAGTAGATCTCATGTTTCCTTGTTGTAGTGGTCTGCAGTAAGATTTCAGCCTAAGTGATGCAAAGAGCATGATGCAATCAACTAAGATAAACTGCTTCTCTGTACTGTCAGATCCACTCATCTTTAAATGAAGCATAACTAAACATTTTGAAACTTCACCGGATCAAAAAACTAAAAATACATTTTTACTGCATATTGATAATTAATCATTCTTTCCTGTGGGTTTTGTGATACTGTACTGGTATATAGGACGACCTATAGATCAGTAAAATTCAGTTTCAGTTATATCATTTTAAGTGTGAGTGATACGTTATGTAGTTTATCAGTTCTTGAACTGAAATTGCATGGATTTTTATGTGGTAGATGCACCTTGCACCTGACATTCTATATGCAAAAGTAATGATGATTGATGATTTTGTCATTTGATTTGAGGATGCTCAATTGGCAACAGATTTTACTTGCTCTGCTACTTTTACTTCTTATGGTCAAAAGTAGGAAGGTCATTTTGTTGTCTTCTATAACTTGTTCTTTTCTTTTTTCCTCTCTGTGAAAATACGTTGGTTCTTTTCCTTTTCCAAGTGGCCCATTAGGTAAATAAAAAGGAGATGCTTGTAGATAGCAAAAACCATAGAGCATTCACCTGAAATAGGTTGTGTTTAAAACGATGCAGCTTGAAGTTCGTCATGCAACTTTCTATAATTTGATGATGCAGCATTGATTAGCCAGTCTAATGTCACAGAGTTTGATATTGCTTGCTAGTTAAATGCGAACTTCTATTCTTGCTTGTTTGTATTAGAATCTAAATGGTCTTATTGAATTGATCACTAGCTAGGCATTTATGGTCCTCTTATCATATCTTTCCTGGAACATGTCTTACAGGAACACTCTCTAGACTGCGGGACCATGTTCAGATTTTCTTTGCCGTTCTTTTCTGGATGTCTCTGTTCTTCTGGTCATCTGCATGGGATGAGAGGAGTAGAGGTAAACCGAAGAAGGGCTCTCGGTTTAAATGATGACCGAGAAAGCAGTTGGCCTGTATATATTTAAGACATAAAGGAAATAGTTTTAGAAATACATGAAAAATATCGAATGTTTATTACATAGATTGTAAAATTATTTGTTTTTTCATTTCATTTTCTTATAGTCTACTACAACTGAAAAGCTCTTGATCAATTAATCTTGAAAGAAGTTCTTATTGAAAACAATAAATTTGAGCAAGATGACTGTTTTGTATTCATGGTAGGATTATATTATTAGTTTGGCTTTAAATAAGATAGAAGTGCATTAATGTTGGTTCCTCAAAATGGCTTATCTACCACCCATTGTCCTTTTTCCTGTACTGGCCCTGTGCTTGTAGGATCATGATGTTCCATGCTGGAGATTTATATGGTGCAGTTCACCTGTATGCCAATGGGTCATCTGGATTTTCGAAAATATAATCTTTGTAGAAGTTAATTTGCTGATATGACCCTGTACCCTCATAAGCTGCTGTCACCTTTCTACAGCTATTCTGTTATTCATTCATCATTTGTAATATAGTTAATATTTTTTGTTATTGCATCATTAGGGAGATATTAGAATAATGTTAGAACGTCTTCATGATGTAGGACAGCTAGGGAAATGAGAAATTATGGTTCTTTGAGACATTAAGGCTTGAGACAATTTTGATTTTCGAGGGAGAATGGAGAATGAAGACAAAAGAAGAAGAAAAGAATAGGAAACAAGGCCTTAAACAACAAAGATTTTGGATCTTAAATATTTTGAATGCTCTAGTGATGAAAAAAAAAGAATAGAAGTATTTATAGCCACCTGTCTTAATGGAAATAGGAAATTTGAAGCACTAATGAGAAAATAATCGGTAGACATAGGAGATTTAAAGCCTTAAATGAGAACTAAACATATAGAACTTATGGTTCTTAAACAAGTTGCGCAGCAACAGGAAGTACATCTTTTTCCTCATTTCAGAATTTATCTCTGGAATAGGCTTTTCTAAGATCTTTAAGAGGCCCTTCATTGCTTCTGTTCATTAAAGAATTCTCACCATGTAGAAGCTGTTGTATTTTTAACTGATCAATGTGCTGCATGATGCTTGGTTCGGATAGAACCAAGGGATTGCCAGTAGCCGTTTAGCCTGTTTTTGTCCTCCCGCATTCCCAAGTGACACAGCCAGTTTTATTTCCCCAATAAAGCACTAAGTTTTTGCCTCCTCTCTTGGCCTGGAGTCGAGGCTATTTCCTCAAGTAGAAAATGATAAATTGAGTATGCTCATCCCATTTAGGTATAGAGTGAAATGCCAAATGTCTTCCAGCTGGATGATAATAGCCCAAACCGGATGCGTAGGTGCTATTAATTGAGAGGATCTCTGAGATATCATAGGTCTGGGACCTTATGGCAACAAAGGCATAGGATCTAAGTTGATCATAGGCTCTCAATCAGACAATCTGTCTACTGAGTTTTAAATACTTGCACTCTAGCATCTTAATGGTTCTATGATAATGAGGTGGTAGGTGGCTTAAATTTGTTCAATTGAAGCATGCCAAGGTTTTGCTTAAAAGATATCACTGGTTGATACCTCCCACTCTCCTCTAGCAGTCTGCAGAGTGGAGGCTGCTCGAGTTTCCTCATCTTTGCTGATCAGCTTTCCCCACTTCAACCGAATGGGCTTATAAGAATTTAGCTTCCAGAACAGCAAGTTATTGTTAGCTTTCTATTGTTGCATGAGACCATAAGAATCTATGGCCAGATAGAAGTGTATATTTTTGTTTTGGTCAGCAAAAGGTAAGAAAGAGATGCTTTTGGTGGTGATGCAGATCTGATCAAAACATCATTAAAAGAGTTATGGACCATACATGGCTTTTAAGGAGATTGGTTGTTAACTTTGATCCCATCTCTCTACTTACTCTCTGGTATCTTACACAGTCCAGGTATCATATGCATTTGACTTTGAAGTTTGAATACAGTGTTGTTAGAGACTTGGCTCGTTTTTGCCACTCAACCCAAGCCTTTGCTCAGAATTGCATATCTCTTTGTGAGAACTGAAGCAGAGAATTGAATGCAGAAGATGGGTCAGATGAGGGTTTCTAATGCCATCATGGGGAACACAAAGTTAAGGAGAATTTTGTTCATAGTTTTGGCGATATTGGCTGTCATTAGTTCTTATCATGAAAACCCTTTTTGAAACTGTGCTTGCTGAAGATAAGAGGTGGAATTGGGTGTGAATCCCTTTGGATGATAGTGCCATAGATTTGACAGTGAATAGATTAATATGAGATGGACTTAGTAGCACTGTTATTTGTTTCATAGCAGAACTAAGAAGTTGATGCATCATCTTTTATCATGGTATCCTGTCATTTTGCACTGATAAAACCAGAAAATGACACAAAGATGTTCTCTATTTATGATTTGAATAAAGCCTTTATATCCCTGAAGGCAAAATAGACATTGAGGAGTCCAGCAGTACAGATTCCTGCTCTAATTTTTGGGGACAATCTTTATAAATTAAAAATAAAAAAATAAATTTTTTGATAATAATTATAATTTGAATTTTCTGTAATTTAAATACAAATACTGCAACAAGAGTCTTCTGAGTGGTTCAACATGAAATTTTTTAAAATTTCCAGCCTTTTTTAAAAATAAAAATAAAAAAATAGTAAAAAAAATCATTTCCTTTCCTAATAATGAACAGTACCAAATACAATTAATGTCATATCATAACTTGGAAAGCTTACATCGTCCAAATAGAAACACATGTATTGTCACAGAAAGGACAAAGCGAAGGCGACAATCAGGTCATCAGTGGCAGTTCCAGAAGGCGATTTTAGGACCGTCCATGTGAGTTTATGGTAAAATTGAATAGAAATTATCATTATTTAATTTGAATTATTTATTAAACTATTAATTAAATCAACGAGAAGATCATCAAACATTGTTATTATGTGTCATCAATAACAATTTGTTGAAAAATAAATCATCTTTAATCTTACACTTTAAAATATTACATGATCTTTCATATATTTTAGGTTTTTATGTTTATAATATATATTTTTTAATGTTTCTAACATATTTGCAAAACAATTAAATAGTATAATGGTTGAAAAGAAAAATTATAATTTTAAACTCGTAAATTAATAAATAAAAATTACAAATTTGCATTGATTTCTAAAATAACTTTGTTATTGTAATTTAATTTTGAAAATATTTTAAATATCCATCTTCTGTAGTTTTATTCGTGAACGGTGCATGGTAAAACACGTGCACTTGTCACCATCGTTGTATCACTACTTAAATGGACGGCTCAGATTTGATTAGTTTGCAGTTCCTGTAGACTCCTATAAGATCCCATGTAGCGCTCTGTAATTGCACATTTCGTCTCCTTCCTCCTTACTCTGTCTTTTTCTCTCTCCCAACAGTGATTCCGAAGCACGCTTCCTCTGGACTTTTTAGAAACCCTTTCTCCCTTCCGGTTTTCCTTCGCTCTCAGAATTAGATGAAACCCTTCTCATTGCGTTCACGAGACGTGACTTAATCATAAAAATCTATTCTCCTCTGTAAAAGGACACGTGAAAAGGTACTTCTGTCTCTTGACTTTTCTCTCAAAGCCATCGTCTTCTCTCTAATAATGCTTGTACTCTCTCTGGAAAATATCTCCAAGGTTCTCTGTTTTTTCTATTCTCTGCAACTTTCTCTGTATATAGAAAAAAATCATAAAAGAAGATGGTGTTAAGAAGCTTGTCGACACTGATCTCGAAGTCATGGCTGCCTCAGTACTGCGGCAAGGACCACTCACCAGAGCCAGAGTTTCAGGTTCTCCAGAGAACCAGATCAATCTCTTTGTCAAGTTCTTTTCACTCCCCACCACCATCCTCAGATGCCTTAACAGAAAAGCTGACAGGCCGAGCATCACAATCCAACGTCAGTAAAGACACACCAAATCCCAGTAAGAACAACAAGAAGAAGACGGTGGCACCGCCTCACTCAGTGAACGAACAGCCAAGCAAAATAGCTGATCGAGAAAAAGAAGAAAAATCCACTTCCCTTTCATCGTTGTTGTCAGTTGAAACACTGTTTTCAAGTTCTGGGTTGGGAGAGAAAGTAATAAATGGTGGTGATGCGAGCGCCAGAGTGCAGGCACTGTCGTCGGCTGGTGGGGTGGCTCGCCATGGTGATGGAGGAGTTGGTGGCGGTGGGTCAGGGTGCTCTGTGGGCCGAGATCACGGGCTTGATCGTACTGAGGCATATTATCAGAAAATGATTGCAGCAGACCCTCAAAATGCAGTTTTGCTTGGAAATTATGCCAAGTTCTTGAAAGAGGTAGCTGAGAAATAGTAACTTGCAATTTATAAAATTGTTTGATGAAACGTTCTTTCATTTCCAGTTTCTGGTTCGATGAAACTTTGCTGATCATTTCTTTTTCATTTATGAATAGGTAAGAGGCGATTTTGGCAGAGCAGAGGAGTATTGTGGAAGAGCAATCTTAGCAAATCCAAGCGATGGGAACATATTGTCACTCTATGCTGATCTACTTTGGCAAAACCAAAAGGATGCTCAGAGAGCTGAGACTTACTTCCATCAAGCTGTGAAAACTGCCCCTCATGATTGGTAAGCATCCCAAGCTCCTACTTAATTAGATTTGGAAGTTAAATCTATTTGAATTTGGATTTTGATCCAGTTTGTGAAGTGGGTCTTCTTCCCTATGGCCTTGTTTGCTTCCATGAACATGAATTCTTCTGCTGAAACTAATGTGTAAAGTCCTCTCAATGTGCAGCTATGTCCTAGCTTCATATGCTAGATTCCTTTGGGATGTTGAAGAAGAACCGGAAGAAAATGGGGAAGAAGAAGCAGCAACAGCAGATAATGATAAGAGCACACATGAAACTCACCAAAGTCATCCACCTCCCACCATCTTCCATGGAGCTCCTCATCATCCTCCATAACTGCAGCTTCTTAGGCTTTCTATACATATATATACCTATCGATATGCGTGCGTATATGTACATATAATAGTTAAACATTACCGATGACATGTAAACATATGAGTGAGTTATATATCAGCTGATATAAATCGTAAATCTTAGCAATGCAATTTGCAATGCTGTTTGATACTACGGGCACTGGTTTACTATCAATTGCTATTGTATCTAAGCTTTACATGTTCCACCGTCACCTGGGGCCAGACAATTGAATGTCTGATGAAATTGTGATGCTATTGTGATCAGTTAGCCCCACAGAAGAGCTCTCTTCGCTTCTCCATTCTATGAAACTGGAGTAACCCCGGAAACCAGACAGGGAAATAGTTGGGGGCTGAGGGACATCGCAGAGACCTTCAAGCATTTGGACTACTTTAGTCATTGGAGGTCTCATTCGCATCTCATCTTGAATACACCATAGACCAACTTTGATCGCAGTCAGAACCCTTTCGTCACATTCATTCGCATTCAGCTTTCTGTCCAGGATTTCGTTGATTCGCCCCTCTTCCAGCATCCTGAACGCATAAGAAGGAAAATGGGCTTTCTCTGAACTTTCCCCTGGATCATAACTCTTTCTACCTCCAATGATCTCAAGCAAGACCATTCCGTAGCTGTATACATCAGTCTTCTCTGATATAGGGTTGCGTGTGATCCATTCAGGCGCAAGGTACCCTCTTGTGCCTCGCAGCGTTGTGTACACCAGGCTCTCTTCTCGATTCATAAGCTTAGCTAAACCGAAATCTGAAACTTTGGCAGTGAAGTTATCATCAAGAAGAACATTTTCAGGCTTTATGTCACAGTGAACAATCTTGAATTCACACTCCTCATGGAGATAAGCCAATCCCTTTGCTGTACCTAATGCAATGTTGAATCTTGTATCCCAATCAAGTGAGTCGCTTGCTTGATTGTTCTTGAAGATCCATTTATCCAGAGACCCTTTTCCCATAAATTCATAAACTAGAAGCCGGTGAAGCCCCTCAGCGCAGAAACCTTTGAGCTTGACCAGATGGACATGGTGGATACTGCCAATTGTTCTGACTTCAGATCTGAACTCTTTCATTCCCTGCCTGATGCCCTCCAGTTTTTTCACAGCCAATTTGGTACCATTCAGGAGCTGGCCTAGATAAACCGAGCCAAACCCTCCTTGGCCAATCTTCGTAGAGAAATTCTTTGTTGCCTCACACAGCTCGTTATAACTGTATCGAACAGGCATCCCTGAGAAACTATCCAAGAAAGTATCGTCTTCCAGGTTTTCTCCAGTAAATTCAGGTAGTCTCTTCCTTTTCCTGTAGTACCAGATGCCAACATAAACCAGACCAGCAACTATCACAACGGTTGCAAGAACTATGATCCCAACAAACAGGGCATGGATCTTCTCTTTTCCACTCTCTTCATTACTTGAGATCTTCACATAAGAAAAGTAACCATTGGAACCCTCCTGAGAGCGCAGCAAGTTCCCTGTCTGTTCAAACATAAAGCACCTCCCTGTACTGTTATCATAGAACAACACAAGACAAGAGCAGTTCCTTAGACAAGCTTCTTGGCAGGCATCAAGACTTGGTTTCATATAAGGTGTGACAAACTTTAGAGCAAAATAATCAAGGTTCTCGCTAATGAGAAACAGCTTAATTGAGGCCCTGGAGCTCTTACAGGCTGGGGCAACAGGAGGTCTGCAATCAAATGGCTTAAGATAAGGAGGGCATTGACACCGGCCACTGGCATAACACACATCATATGGGTTACCACAAGACTCAGGAAGACTGCAAGGAGATTGCGGTATCTTGATTGCCTCAGGATTAGGCTCAGAGTCAGGCACACTTCCCCTCTGTAGACTAAAGAACTCAATTGCTCCTTTCTGGCCTAAATAAGCAGCCCATGTGATATTTGGATCAGGATCCTTGGAGAAGACAAACTGGCAAATCAAGAACTTATTTCGATCATAGAAGTTCCAGGAATTAGACACCAGAGAAGATGAGTGAACCCTGCCACTTGCAGTGCAGTTGGTCTTGCGGTTTTCATTTGCCAAGGACCAATAGATTTGGGGAGTCCGGTATCCTACACGCAACACCAAATCCCCAGACTTGAATTCAAGATCAAAAATCAAGTTTCCCTTGGGAAAACTTTTGAGTTTCATTCCTTCAGAGAACTCCTGGCCAGACAATAGAGTATCTGTAGGATGGCTAAAGCTCTGCCAAAGAATCCTCCTGTTCTCCCCAAGCACCACCAAGTTGCCCGAGTCCTGCAATTCCATGGCTGCAACTCTTTTTCCTTCTGTTTCCGTGGCCCAAACAATGTCATCCCCTCTTTTTAAGTAAGCATTCCCAGTTTTATTAAACACAAACTCATCGGATTTATCAACCAGTCGGCCTCTATTAGCAGTCCAAACTACTTTTCCACTTTGATTGTGGATGACAACCAGTACACGAGTGTTGATATTCAAGCCAGTGATAAATCCAAAACGAAAGGCCAAGTTCCTGGATACCAAGAACCAGCCTTTCTCTTCCACCAAATCCATCCAAGATGCCTGAAATCCAGGGTATATCTGGCTACTATATTGAGAGCCAGCAAGACAGGTTTTCAACACAACAAGGTAAAAATACAAGATTGTGAACTGGAACAAGCCCATAACTTTTGTGACTACACCAGTTCACTTATCGTTTCCGAAGCCGAATGCTCCCAAAAACTCAAGACAAAGAGTTATACCCACTAAAACTTGCAGGATTTTGTTTGAGATAAAACAAAAATCGGAGAACTGACTTATACAATATTCCTTTCAGTCTGGCTTTACAGTGAATAGATTGTTGTGTAACAGAGGTAAATGTTCACAGAAGGCTACAATAGGAAACATTCATTTCACACACTGGAAAACGGCAAGAAATTTTGAAAGTGAAGAGAAATTGCTTCAGAAAAGCCTGCTTTATGATAATTATAGTAGGGTAGGAAAGAATAACTGGGGAAATCTTTCACGCTGATGAAGCAGGGAACAGAACAATGAATTGCTCTAATAAACTGGGATTTGATACAATCTTAGGTGATAATTCATGGGTTTTCTTGCAGTACAGGAAAGTTCTTCCTCTTGGTAAACAACAAACAGTGAATATTGGTAAGAAAACAATTCGTCCACACAGAAGATGAGAAAAGATGATCTAAACAAGGGTGAGCCATATGAGAGATAACCAGAAGGGTAATAGGATGACAGACCCCATTTCTCGATTTCCGTTACAGGAGCAAACGAAATTGCAGAGATGCGTCGTCTCTTGGATTTTACTTGATCTCGTAACACAAGCAAGATGATCTACTACTGTTCCTCTCTGATGGTAAAGAGACAGAGGGAAAAGAGTTCAGACAAACAAAGTCGTGTAAACCCGCTCCCTTTGAAAACATGTAATACTGATTGTCTTGCAACTGTGTTTCAAAGGTACCCTCTTTTCAAAGCTCCATGAAACTTAAACCCTAAGCCTGAATACACGTAGAACTCCTGTTGACTTACAATTAAACTGTTACACAGGTAGAGTCTCGTCGATGATGCTGTCATCATGAAAAGTTAGAAGGAATGATTGTTAGAAACTCATGCAGAAGAATTTTCGTCGAGCAATCTTTTTCGTTTTTTTGGCACCCGTTCGTTCTTTCTCTCATTTATTACAGTCAAGAGCTTCTAATATACCATGGGGCCTTCACGTACAGACAGACAGCTTTATTGTATGCTTCATCCTGTGTTCAAAGAGGATCTGGACAGCACAATTCTATAAATGGGAAGAGCTGACCCAAGACTTCAAAATTCACCACTAAGGACATTTTATAATTGAGATCATTGAATTGCTTGAAAATCACTATAATATCAAAACAAAATTCACACACACACACACACACACACACACACACACACACATATATATATATATATATAAGATGATAATTGATAATATGCAGTTAGTTGAATTTATAATGATGATTATTATGATTATTCAAAATAATCATCATTATTATGAATAGAAAAGCTAATGATAGTAATCCAATCTAAATGCTTAAAAATCAATGTTATCACTATTTTATAAAGTCTATAAAAAACACAGAGATTATTTTTTATTTTTTAATATTTACTTAAAAGATAAATCTCAGTTAAAATTTTATAAAAATTTCTTTTTTCTTAATATTTATCTTGAATTTTCAATTAAAATTAAAAATTTTATATTATAAATTATGATTTAAAATTTTTTATGAACATGATAAAATATTAAAGCTACCATTACAAAAGATTTTAAAGTTTTTTGAATGCTAAACTTTTTAAAATTTTTTACTGGGAATAAAAAATTATATAAAATTAAAAAATTGACTCAAAATAAAATATAAGATTTATTTGTATAATTTTTTTAAATATTTAATAATAATTAATTTTAGTATAATAGTTTGAATTAAAATTTAATTTAATAATTGATTTATTATTAACCAAAAATTTATTTAGATACATTTTAAATTAAATAATAAAAATTAAAAAATATATTTTAAAAAATTTTAAATGATATTTATTTTTACTTAAATATTAAAAACAAACTTTCATGCAGAGTTATATACTTTACTTTAATTTCTTAGTGACAATAAAAATAAAAGGTTCACTCAAAATCACCCCAAAACACTTGAATGTGCTAAAATTCTTTTTTTCTAAAAAAGATTTTTTTTTCATTTTTTATGATTTTACCCAATTTAATTAGAAATTAGTTTACATCTAAATGACGTATGAATGTTCTCTGGTTCAAAAAAAAAAAAAAAAGCACTGAAAATCAAAATCAATTTGTACATGCGGTTCCCCTTTTCTCACTTAACAGAGCAAGATTTTCAAACTTCATCAATCATAATTTAATTGAATAAGTGTGACCCATCACATGGGGGACCTATAAAGCAATGGGTAATTCAGATGATTTTCCAGGTGGGGCTGGGGGCGGCGGCGGTGGTTGGTCTCTCACCATCCACCCATCCTTACAGCCTAAGTAGACCGACGTGCACACCGGAATCCACCAACGGGTTAGTCCACTGCCATCCTCTTCCCCGTTTAACACAGACCACTTGGTTCGGGTCACTGTTCCGTATTTTCTTTCCCATTTTACCCATGTCCGAATTTGTCAAATCCACGTGGATACGAGTTAGTAATGACCAGGGGTATGTGGGTATTTTGGGTATTATGAAAAAGATAGTGATGGCTGGATACCTCTGTTTTGGTTGATTTTGACCAGGCATCTTTTGTTACATTCTAAAAGTTGGTCGGTTTCCTCCTTTTTGAATTTTATTTCTGGTATTAACCTGCCCTATTTTTTCTCAATAAAATAAGTCATTAAATTCATTTTATTAATTATTAAATTTGGTATCATTAATTTAATTGATAATATTAAAAATAAGAGTGTAAATTTTTACATTATGCTTGCTTTTTATTTTAAATTTGACAATATCCATTGAATGAATTGTGCACATCATGTTTTAAATTATTCAATTAAAATTTTTTATTTATTTTTTAAAAAATTATTTAAATTCAAAACTTATTACAATAAATATTGATTTAAAGTTTTATTTTATAGATAAAAAATATTTGAACTATCATGATAAATAAATTTCAATATTTTTTGAATATTAATTATATATATTTAAAAAAGTTTTATATTATCAAAAATTCATAACATGTAAAATAAATTCAAAATAAAATATAATTTATTTGAATTATTTTTATATTCTAATGATAAAAATATATTTATTTTTTATAATAATTATAATAAATATTCAATTTAAACTAAATTAAAATTTTAAACATATGATTGATTAATTGATGCAGTAGGTTTAAATTCAAAAATGAGTTTAGTTTTTTTTAGATATTTATTATAAAAACAAAAAACTTTGTTGATTTGATTTTTTAATATTTAGAAAAATTGACAACTCACAAATAAATTATATAAATATATAAAATTTATTTATGTATATACATTTAAATAATTTTGTAAATTCTAAGTTTATTTATGTGAAACAAAATTTTATTAAATGAAAAAATCAATGAATAAATTTTAAAATAAACTAATTATTTAGGTTAATTCAAGAAGTGTGGTGTGAGGCTCCAGTGCTCATAGTCATGGCAACAATAGAAAAATTAAAACCAAAGTAGAAAAGATAAGAGGACACATAGAAGTCGTATAAGAAGCAGATGTGTTAACTTGAAATATGTAATTTCAGAAGACTAAATTGCATATTTTAATTTTTTTATTTATATAATAAATTTTAAATAAATTTATTTAGATTTAATAATTATATAAAAAGAAATTTATAAATAAAAATACAAAAATTAAAGTAAATATAAAGTTTACAAGCTTCAATCAAATCTTACCTACATTCACAATTTCAAATCACACTCAAGAATTCATTATTTTTATTTTTTTGAAGTACAACCTAGTTATTTTTCAACAACTTTTACAATAAAGTTACGTCTCACCTTTATACTTCAAATCTTATGAAAAGATTGAATAAATCTACAATAACAAACACTTTCACGTAAGTGTAGATTTGATAAAATAAAATTCAAAATTTTTAAAAAGTTTATTCAATGATGGATGATTATTTTTAGTGTAAAAAATTATTTTACATTATTATGATAGATAAGGAGTAAGAGAGAGAAGTGTCTTTGAATTTCAAAAATTATTTTATTCTCTAATCTAAAAAATGACTATTACTCATAAAAACATATTTTTAGAATCCATCATACCTATAGTATGATATTGTCGCTTTAACTAGCTGATATTTATAAAATTTTGAGATTTTATATATTTTTTATCTTAACTATTAATGACAATAATAAAGTCAATGTAATTTTTATTTTTTTGTCGTCTTGTTTGAATTTGAACCTAACAATTTTTAAAGTGGTTGGGTATTTGTCCAACATGAAACATGTGATGTGATATGTTCAACTTTACATTTTGGACTAAGCTACCAAATCCAATCCAAGCATTGAATCATTGAATTCAAGAAATTGATTTATCATATTTTCAAAAAACATGAAAAGTAATTTGATGAATTGAAATTGAAAGGCTACTAAACTCGAGTAGACAAGGTACCAAGGTATTCATGGAATACATCCAATACTTAAATTGCTAAAGATTTTGAGCAATGAAGAACTAGTATAACTAACATCCATGTTGAACATAAGGGATATGTTAACAACTACAAGAGTTTCATAATTAATTTGGTTAGACATAATTATATTTTAAATTTTTTGATATACATAATGAATAATTAAAAATAATCTAAAAATTAATACAAATGCTTTCAAATACTAACATAACACATTTTGAATTAATTTTTTAAAGTTGAAAAGGAGTTCATTTATGAAATGCTAACCGTGGAATTACAAGCGTTCAAGAATTACCAATTATCCCCTTGAAAGTCTCATTCAAGTTCATATTTTATTGCATCAATTTTAACTATTTTCAAACGAATACTTGCTCAAATTGAACAAACTTAAAAGTATAACTCTACTATATCCAATGTTTCCATCATAATTACCTAACTTTTCACAATCTATCTTGGTACCGACTTATTCTAAAGGATGAAAAATAAAATATTTTTTAACTCGCAAAATGTTATTACTATGTGTTGATTAAATGTATGAAGTATTAATTATCAAATTAACTTTTAAATGAGAAATAAAATTCAATTGTCAATGTAGTACTTTCTCCTCTGTTGCCTTGCGCCATCGTCCATTGTCGACTTCTTCAAATTGTTTGCCATGATTATTGTCAATGTTGAGATCACGGTAGGAGTAGCTTGTTTGGTAAATAGGGCTCATGAAATTGAAATGTTTAAGTTGGTAATGTTAAAATTTTTCATTGTTATTTTGAAATCTTGGTAGTAAGGTTTTTCTTTTTCTTTTTAATTTGTGTTTACAACCTAAAAACTTTTTGTTCTTATTAGGATGATATTTTTTTTAAGGATTTTTTGATTTTCTAATGTTTAGAGTTTTTGCATGTCATTATATCCTTTGATTTTAGGACAACATTATCAATACAAAGTCATTATGCTTTGAGGGTCTATATAACTGCAAACTTACGATGAATAGCTAAATCAAATTAAAATATGCATTATAAACCATCATTTGATAATTTCTTGATCAAATATAGATTGACTCAAGAGTTAAGTTGGTGCCTTTTTGATTAGTCGGAAAGATACTGTTTTTTTTGCTTTATTTTATTAAAAAAAATAGTAAGTATATTTAGTGGATAGAAGATACATTTAATTTGATTTATAAGCTTGAATTAATAGACTAAGAGTATAATGTAAATTAAACTTGATCATCCAAGTTTTATGAAATGTGAATTCTGTTTAATTTTTTACCAAAAAATAAAAGGTATCCATGTATTTTTGCCAGACTTTGTCAACATGAATAAAAGCATATTTTTTATTTTCTTAATATACCTTCAAATTAGGCATGAATTGACATATTTTATTCATATCGTAATCTCAATAGATGTTTAAATGTGATGATTGAATAAAATGAGAATTATTCATGTTCTTTTTTTTGTTTGTTTTTTCTTGCAGTGCTAATGATCAAAATCAAGCATTTTCTCTTTTTCAGAAAAATTACAATGATTCTCTTTTTTGATTACTATGTGGGGTATATATGTATATATTACATAGAGTTTGAACTGTTAGTATTATTATGAATTTGTACGCACGCCTCTTCTGCCAAGTATAGTCTATTTAGTTAAAATATCAAGGACAAGGTAAGAATCTTATGTTAGTTGGGTAATTCATCTTTAATCATTATGTATTGTAAGTTTTTCTAAGCAGCTAATCTCTAGTATGCTTGAAGCTATTATGTTGAGTTCGCACTATTAAGTTCTACGAATGCATATTTTCTTCTTTTTTTAATCTTTTTGGCCTATTCTTTTTTTTTTCAAACTTGTTTCTTTTTTTATTTATTTTATTGAATCTTACAAAACAACAATTTAAATGATTGGCATAATCATAATAGTCAAATTATCACAAACATCTACTATGATTATTACATTATTAATTTTCCTTACAACACCGCAATACTCTTGGTTGCTTTATGTTGATATTTTGCATATTATCATTGTAATTAATGCCTAAAAGTTCTTTTTTTCTTTGCCTTCTTATAGTATTATTTCGATGGGCTTATGAATTGATTAGATAATAAATTATTATGGTATTATCTTTTTGCTAGTATCCATGCTAAGGAATCTACATTTGGTGTTTATAAGTCTATAATGGCCTAAAAAGTTGAAACTTTCACTTGTAACCTATTAGACTTTAGCTTAGGTTCAACTTTAGTTCCTCCAACGTGGTTGTCCATTTGTCTTGTTGATTTGATTCCTTTATTCTACTTAGTTGTTGTATACTTAGAGCACTTATCTTTTCAACTTTTTATATATATTGATGAAAATCCTTGCTTTGAAGTACTTAAAATAGTGGATGTGGTTTTTTTGGAGTGACTGTAATCAACAACTTGAACCAATTGCTTATATAAATTTGAACCCCTTTTAAGAATGTGATAGAAGCATACATGTTTATCTTACTCTATTATCATTATCTTCTTAAAAGATACCTTAAAAACCAGTCCATGTGTTAACTATTTACAATTGAATCTTAGATAATTTTTGATTGGGATTGTTCTTAAAGAGGTAGACTCATTAAAGGGGAAACTTTATCTAGCAATTAGTTTATTTGAATTTTATAGTTTTCGCTCCACATGCTCTTTGGATGTATATTTACGTTAGTATTTTATGCACTTGAAGAACCATTAGGACTATTTGAATTTTGAGGGGGAGCCAAAAGTTAACTGTACTTAGTTAACTCTTAGACGGTTATTAAAGTGATTATTTACAGTAGATTAGGAATATTACCCACTAAATATATCTTACATATGAGAGGCTATTTTTGATTATTTACATGATAGAGTAATCATATTCAATTGAAACATATTATCCTAATGAGTTTATATATACGCAAGTAAAAAAGATGAGAATTTTATTTTCTAGCAATCTCCCTTTTTTTTGGAAAATTTCAACAAAAATTCATTAAAATTCCAAGAGAAATTTATTTCATGGGAATTTTTCTTAAGGAAATTGATGTTTTCTTATAGTGCATGTAAAAAGATATTTCAAATACATGCAACAATTTTATGAACTATAGATAACCTTTCAATATATATAAACTTATATTGTCAATGCACTGATGATCATTTTGTTTGTCATTGCTATAATATTGACATATCCTATAGGATATTAACTTATGGTAAGAATTTTTACTATATTGGTAATTGACATTACTTAGATCTATTGCATAAGTACCCATTTGATTTGAAATTTCTCAATGCATTTCTTTATTTGCGAATCACACTTAATATTACACTATTTGAAGTTGATTTGTCGGATCAAATGAATGAAATTGAATTCAAGAGATAACATTAATGAAGAAAGATGAGTATTTTCTTCAAACTTCTTTACCATGAGCATAATTTACTATGTCATGATCTTGATGTAAACTGTACATGGTAACTTGATCAATACATTGCTAAACATTGAGAAAAAAATGTCAAAATGTAACTAGAATGCTTATCGTGACTTAGAAATATTGAATATAAGATATAAGTTATGATCTCAACAATGAGATTCTTGAAAAACATATTTGTCTCTTACATGGTTTAGCATTACCTATAAAAATGAAACACTTTAAAAGGTTTCAATAAATGTTACGTTTTTAGATGATTTTATATCAAATATCTTATATTGCATACAAAGAAATCAAAAATTTTAGAAACTTAAAAAGTCATAGTTATCACATTCAAATTCAACTACTTCTTCTACTTGCTCTTAAAGGAACCATTACTTATGAAGTAAGGTCAGCATTGATTGTTTTTTGTTAGCTCTTTTATGCATTATATGCCATAAGTCCAAAATTCATGAGGTTAAGCTTGTTTCAAATATTTCTCAAACACTTTTCATAATTATGGTATATTTGGTCATGTTAGTAATAGAGGCTAAAATAATTCAACTAGTGCATTTTCAATGGATTGTGGATGTATCTAATTGAGAGGTAAAAATTTATTAATTTTTGAGTCATTTGTTTTTATTATCTTTGATCATTAAGTTACACTACAATCTAATATTCTAAATTGATATAGGTATACTATAATAAAATAAAATTTTAATGATGCTTAACAAATGATGGTTAACAAAACTATCACTAAAAGTCTTCGAAATTGAAACAATATTAAATAGATGACCGTTCTAGGAGGAACCATCATCTATAGGGTCAATTTCTTGTAAGAAATAAATTGGTCAAGGAAAAATTTTTATGATTTTAAATATGGTTACTTGACGATGCGAAAGAAGGTGAATAAGTTATTTTGAGTATGCCGTATTTGTAGATTAGAACAACTACAATATATATTGTGCATAATTTGTGCTTAAAATGTAAAATTGAGATTGTTATTTAGTTGTATTGAATTAATATAAAAATAATTATATAGTTAAATTTGTTAGAATTATTAATTTAGGCATTGAATGATGCTTAACAAATGATGGTTAGCAAAACTATCACTAAAAGTCTTCGAAATTGAAACAATATTAAATAGATGACCGTTCTAGGAGGAACCATCATCTATAGGGTCAATTTCTTGTAAGAAATAAATTGGTCAAGGAAAAATTTTTATGATTTTAAATATGGTTACTTGACGATGCGAAAGAAGGTGAATAAGTTATTTTGAGTATGCCGTCTTTGTAGATTAGAACAACTACAATATATATTGTGCATAATTTGTGCTTAAAATGTAAAATTGAGATTGTTATTTAGTTGTATTGAATTAATATAAAAATAATTATATAGTTAAATTTGTTAGAATTATTAATTTAGGCATTGAATGATGCTTAACAAATGATGGTTAACAAAACTATCACTAAAAGTCTTCGAAATTGAAACAATATTAAATAGATGACCGTTCTAGGAGGAACCATCATCTATAGGGTCAATTTCTTGTAAGAAATAAATTGGTCAAGGAAAAATTTTTATGATTTTAAATATAGTTACTTGACGATGCGAAAGAAGGTGAATAAGTTATTTTGAGTATGCCGTCTTTGTAGATTAGAACAACTACAATATATATTGTTCTAGAAAAATTAACTATGTATGACACACACAAAGAAAAAAATTGAGCATAATGTAATATATGCTCATTGGCCCAAAACTCACCAAAAAGGGTTATATGTGTTAGATCTCATACAATTTTCAATCCAATATATCATTAAAAGCAACTAATCATAGTACAGTAAATGAGAATTTAAAGTCATATTTGCACACATAAAACCTTTTTTTTTTGGAACAAGCATTGGAAGGATCTAGAACTCAGAAAAGAGAGATCACAAACACAAATTAAGTAACTTTTAGAGCAAAATTTTCTTGGATTTTAAATATTTTAAAAATAATAGCATGTCAAAAACTCTCCCCCACACCTAGATCATACATTGTCCTCAATGTATTAAAAATAAATGCTCAAAAATAATAAAAGAATAAGAGAAGTAGAAAACTCCCTGAATATATCGAGCATCATAAAGACTTCGTTTACCACTAGGAAGATGAGAAAGGTGGATCGAATTCCATCTTGTCATAGAGTGCTCTCTCATCGAATTTCATTCTTGATAACTGTTGTCAGATGCATTCAAGTTACTTCATCATATTGTCTTGGAAAGGTGTGATATGCCTTCAACCATCGACCTTATCTCTTTTATATATATATATATATATATATATATATATATGCATATTAAAAAATAAAAATAAACTATTAAAAAATTAAAAATTAAAATTTTGGGTTGCCTCCCAAAAAGTGCCTTTCTTTAATGTCTTTGGCTAGACGTTGCCAATTCTTAATTATAAGTCGGATATTGTAAATCAATTTTATCAACATCATGTGCTTGAAAGCCTTGATGAAAAGGCTTTAAGCGGTGGCCATTGACCTTAAAAATCTAACCAGTATCTGGACTTTGAATTTCAACTGCACCATGAGAGAACACATTAGTAATAGTAAAAGGTCCTAACCATCTAGAATGCAACTTACCAGGAAACAATTTCAGCTTAGAATGATAAAGAATAACCTTTTGACCAACATAGAAAGTTTTTCTGGAAATCATGCGATCATGGTAGGCCTTTGTTTTTTCTTTATATATTTTTGAGCTCTCGTAAGCATCATTACAAATTTCTTCTAGTTCTTGTAACTGTAGTTTCCTCAATTCACCTGCTTCATCCATTCTTAGGTTGCACTGTTTTATGGCCCAATATGCCCTGTGTTCTAGTTTTACTGGAAGATGACATGGTTTGCCAAATATCAAACGGTAAGGAGACATACCTATAGGGGTCTTATAGGCTGTTCGATAAGCCCATAGTGCATCATCAAGTCGCATACTCCAATCCTTCTTATTTGGGTTGATAGTCTTCTCAGGTATAGACTTGATTTCTCTATTAGATACTTCAGCTTGTCCATTCGTCTGCGGATGATAAGCAGTAGAGATTCGATGGGTAACATTATACTTCTTCATTAAAGCTTCCACCACTCTATTGCAAAAGTGAGTTCCACGATCACTTATTATAGCCCTTGGTGTCCCAAACCTAACAAAAATATGAGATTTGACAAAATTTACAACCACTTTAGCATCGTTAGTACGGGTTGCTTTAGCTTCCACCCATTTTGACACATAATCCACAGCAAGCAGGATATAAATATTATTGCAAGAAGAAGAAAAAGGACCCATGAAGTCAATACCCCATACATCAAATATTTCACAAACAAGAATAAAGGTAAGTGGAATTTGATCTCTATGTCCTAAATTTTCAGTCTTTTGACATTGTTCACAAGTCCTACAAAATATGTATGAATCATGAAATATAGTAGGCCAAAATAATCTACACTCTAATATTTTACGAGCTGTTCTTTTGGGACAAAAGTGTCCTCCACATGCATATGAATGAAAAAACTTTAAAATAGAATCAATTTCGTGTTCCGTCACACACTTTCGAATAATTTGATCAGAATAATATTTTCATAAGTAAGGGTCATCCCAAACATAACATTTAGCATCTTTTTTAATTTTGTCTTTCTGAACCCTAGATAAATCACTTGGTAACATTTCAGTAACTAAGTAATTAGCAATATCAGCATACCAAGGCCTTATCTTATGAATAAAAAAAAGACACTCATCTGGAAAGTCGTCTTTTAATGGTGATGACTCTTCACTCGTAGTTAACCTGCTAAGATGATCTGCAACCAAATTTTCTGCACCCTTTTTATCATGTATCTCCAAATCAAACTCTTATAAGAAAAGTATCCATCGAATAAGTCTAGGTTTTGCCTCCTTCTTCGAGAGTAAGTACTTGAGAGCTGCATGATCAGAATAAACAATCACTTTAGTACCAAGTAGATATGAGCAAAATTTTTCTAAAGCAAACACAATGAATAAAAGTTCTTTTTCTGTTGTAGAATAATTGCTTTGTGCACTATCAAGTATTCTAGAAGCATAATAAATGACATGAGGAGTTCTTCCAATTCTCTGTCCAAGAACAACACCAATTGCATGATTGCTCGCATCACACATGATCTCAAATGGAAGATTCCAATTTGGTGATTGGATAATTGGTGCGGTTGTTAACATATCCTTCAACTTGTCAAATGCATCTTTGCATGCCTCATCCAATTCGAACACCATATCTTTTTGTAGTAACCTGCATAAAGGTTTAGTGATCTTGGAAAAATCCTTGATAAAACGTCGATAGAATCCTGCATGTCCAAGAAAAGAGCGAACTTCCCGCACACTTGTGGGGTAAGATAAAGATTTTATAATTTCTACCTTAGCTTTATCAACTTCAATTCCCTTAGAGGATACAACATGTCCTAGAATAATACCTTGATTAACCATAAAGTGACACTTTTCATAATTTAAAACAAGGTTCTTTTCTATGCATCTTTTAAGTACTTTGGTAAGGTTAGTTAAACATGCATTAAAAGAATCACCATAAACTGTAAAGTCATCCATAAACACCTCTATAATGTTCTTTATATAATCAGAAAATATGCTAACCATACACCTCTGAAATGTAGTAGGAGCGTTACAAAGTCCAAATGACATGCACCGATATGCAAAAGTACCAAATGGGCATGTGAATGTGGTTTTCTCTTGATCTTCAGGTGCAACAGGGATTTGATGAAAACCTGAATAACCATCAAGATAACAGTAATGGGTATTACCTGCTAATCTTTCTAGCATTTGATCAATAAATGGAAGAGGAAAATGATCTTTTCTAGTTGATGCATTTAACTTCCTATAATCTATACATACCCTACATCCATTTTGAATACGAGTGGGTATTAACTCATAATCAGGATTTTCTATTATTGTTATACCAGTTTTCTTTGGAACAACTTGAATTGGGTTTACCCATTCACTATCTGAAATTGGATAGATCATACCTGCATCAAGAAGCTTCAAGATTTCTTTCTTTACCACTTCCATCATAGGTGGATTCAATCTACATTGAGGTTGCCTGAAAGGTTTACAATCTTCCTCTAATAGTATCCTATGCATGCATGTGGAAGGATTTAATCCCTTAATATCGGTTATGGTCCAACCAATGGCCTTTTTATACTCTTTAAGTACTCGAGTCAATTTTTCTTCCTTCAAGATAGAAAGTTTATTAGAGATTATGATTGGAAGAGTCTCTTTTTCTCCTAAAAAGACATACTTTAAATGATCTGGTAGGGGTTTTAGCTCTAATTTTTGTGCCTGTATAATAAAAGGAAGGAGTTTTGTGTGAGAAATAGGCAAATCAATATAAGAAATGTCATACCTCATAGGTTATAGTGATTCCAATTCATGAATTGTATCCTGTAAGTCTGAATCCAATGTAAACTTTTGCAAGATTTTTTGTGATCTTCCAAAACTTAAACTCTTATTAAGTACAACTTTTAACTTATCTTCATCACTTAAATCAAAAATTTTCTGTGCTAAAGGTTCAATAACATCCATAGCAAAAACAGAAGATAAATCACTAGGATATCTCATGGCATCATAAATATTAAATTTAATAATTTCACCATCAAATTCCATTGTAAGTGTACCATCATGCACATTAATTTTTGTCTTGGATGTTTTTAGGAATGGTCTTCCTAACAAAATTAATGAGTTAGATGAATCATCTTCCTCCATATTAAGCACATAAAAATCAGCAGGAAAAATTAACCCGTTGACTTGTACCAAAACATCCTTCAAAACTCCTTCAGGATATACATTAGATCTATCAGCAAGTTGAATAATCACACCAGTTTCTTTTAATGGTCCAGCGTTCAAAAATGAGTAAATGGATAATGGCATGACATTTATTGAAGCACCTAGATCTAACATCGCTTTCTCAATCTTAACATTACTAACTTTGTAAGGAATAGTAAACATACCTAGATCCTTACATTTAGGAGGTAATTTTTTCTGAAGAACAGCTGAAACATTTTCCCCCATACTTACAAATTCATTACCTTTTAATTTTCTCTTATTGGTGCATAACTCTTTCAAAAATTTGGTATATCGAGGTACTTGTTTAATTGCATCAAGTAAAGGAATATTTACCTCGACCTTGCGAAAGGTATCAAAAATCTCATTTTCTTCCTCCTTATTCTTCTTAGGTTTAGATAATCTAGAAGGAAAGGGAGGAATTAACATGGAAGTTTTTGGTTGCTCTCTATTGGATCCCTTAGGCTGGTCAAGCTCTGGTTGAGGAACTACTTCTTTTTCAGTCTCTTCCCTTGATATGCATCCTTTGGTAATCTTGCCAGGTTCTTTTAACTCAGTTCCACTTCTCAAGATAATTGCACTAGCATTCTGTTTTGGGTTGACAATAGTTTGTGAAGGCAATTTTCCTTGAGATTCCAATCTGTTCATTGAAGATGCTAGTTGACCTACTTGATCCTCTAACTTTCTAATACTTGTTCTTGTCTCATGCTGAAATTGTTGTGTGTTAGATGCAAGTAATTTAACAATATCTTCAAGAGACGTACCTGAATTTGGATGAGGTTGTGGTGGTGGAGCTGGTTGTCTAGATTGAAATTGAGGTCTTACTCCATAACTAAGATTGGGATAATCCCTCCATCCTAGGTTATATGTATTTGAATAAGGGTCATACTTCCTTTGTGGTGGACCTGAGAATCCTCCAACTACATTAGCATCCTTATAAGGATCATCTTGAAGTGTAAGACATATGTCACTTGGATGACCAGTAGCAGCACAAATCCCACAAGCTTTAACTTGTTGCACGTTTTCTACAGCCAATTGTTGAACAAGCGAAGTTAGATTGGCTATTTTATTTTCAAGAGAAGATATATTTACCTCATTAATCCTTTTTAAAGATGTATCTTGTCTAAATCCGAATTGTTGTGAGTTAGCAGCCATGGTGGAAATCAAATCTCTAGCTTCACGAGGAGTTTTATTTACTATAGCACCTCCACTAGCTGCATCCATCATCCTTCTTTCCATGAGTAGTAATCCTTCATAAAAATACTGAATGAGAAGTTGTTTAGAAATTTCATGTTGAGGACAACTTGCACACAGTTGTTTAAATCTTTCCCAATACTCATGAAGGGTTTCAATATCTCTCTACTTTATTCCACATATTTTCCTTCTAATACTAGCAGCTCGTGAAGCAGGGAAAAATTTATCAAGAAATAATGTTACCATCTCTATCCATGCGGTCACAGAACCAGAAGGTAAATAAAACAATCAATCTTTTGCTTTTTCAGTCAGTGAGAATGGAAAAGCACGTAATTTGATCTCATCTTCAGTTACTCCTTGTGGTTTTAGGCTTGAGCACACCACATGGAATTCCTTTAGATGCTTGTGAGGATCTTCATTCTCAAAGCCATGAAACTTCGGGAGCAAATGGATCAAACCAGACTTTAACTCAAAATCTGCTTGTAAAATTGGATATTGAATGCAGAGTGGTTGCTGATTTACTTCTGGTGCAGCCAATTGCCTCAAAGTTCTCTCTTCATTAGCCATGTCTTATTCTATTTTAGAATCACCAGATGAATCAACTAAATTAAATGCTAAATTCGATCCAGATGATGAAGGTGAAGATTCTTGTTGACTTTGTAATTTAGCTTCCTTCCTGAATCTTTTTGCTGTCTTCTCAATCTCAGGATCGTATGGAACTAGATCACCTGCACCAGAAGAACGGAGCATTAAAATAAATCTGATTAAAACCAATCCCTGGCAACGGCGCCAAAAATTGTTGGTTGTCGAGACCAACAAATTAAATTCCTAAATTCCTGCTCAAAATATTAAACTTGTAGTATAGATGAGCAAGGTCGTTTCCACAAAGATTGGTTAGATTTTTTTTTTTTGCAAAATAAAATAAAAAAAAAAGGGGGTTTGAGGAGTTAAAAATAGATCAAATAAGAATAACAAGAAAGGAAAAATTAATGTAATAAAGTATCCAGTCAAAGGTATAATTTCAGGTTTGATTTAGGAATTGATCATTGATGCAAAGATAAAAATCTTTTAATCTTCACTGAATTAGTTATGGTTGTTGGTACCACTTAACAACCTGTTTTTCCTTACTTCTTTGATAACCAGGATACGATCTCTAATTATTTCTCTTATCAATAAATAACCCTAGATACGATCTTAGGATTTAATTTATCAATAGCATTAAGAATTAGAAAAACTACCAATTCTAGCCAATAAACACATATGTAGGTTTATTTAAACTAGATTATTTATCTTCATAACATAAATTGAAAACCTCTTTTGTAATCAACTATGTTATTTACTACTTATATTAGAACACTTAAACAATTACAGATTTAAAGTTCTAAATAGTAACCTATTATTTTGATGATTAAACAAAGGGCCCTTTTTGTTGCAATCAACCAAAATAATATTTTCAATAAGCACAGAAGATAAATAAACAATGAAAAAATAAAGAACAAATAAAATCAGTTAGATCTCACAATTCTGAAGAATCAAACCCTTGATTATCCTTTGACTGGAAGAGATGTTTAGTAATCCATGAAAAGAAAAAGACCTATGAAAAAAAAGAAAGTAAAAAATAAACTCTGGATGTTCCTTTGAAGGAACTACCTCCCCTTTATATAATAATCCTTAAACATAATAACCTATTTTAACTAGGACTCTTAAAGATAAAGATAAATATAAAATTCTACAACTACTTTTTAAACAAAAGATAAAGTCTTGGTTCGGTGAAATTCCAATGTTATTGGGAGTCTCGGCGCCTTATCTAAAGACATCTTCTAGTTCATCCACATCTCTTACGAATGCAACTTTATATCTTCAAATAATGAATTTGAGTCCATCTTAGTTGATTTCCTCAATCCACCCTATTAAATATAAAACATAGTCAAAATCCAAGATTTAATCATTTATAACCAATAAAATATGGAAAAATATAATAATATATATGATTATTATGCATTCTATCAATATTGTGCATAATTTGTGCTTAAAATGTAAAATTGGGATTATTATTTAGTTGTATTAAATTAATATAAAAATAATTATATAGTTAAATTTGTTAGAATTATTAATTTAGGCATTAAATGAATATTTTGTATGACAGTATTTTGGTATATTGTTATGAAAGAATAATGTTTATATGTGTATTTAATTGTAGGTGGCGTATAGACAAGAATCTTCAACTAATCTAATTTATAATGATGATGTGAAGAATAAATTACATAAAAAAAAGGCTTAACTATTGATTTTATCATATATATATATATATATATATATATATATCATTATTTCTTCAAAAGCTCAATACTACCTCAGATTAGTAGAGAATCATAATCATTGGTGTATTATCGTCAAAGTATAATGTTAAAGAATTGAAGGTTTTGATGCATATTTGAATATAGTGATGATATTATGGAGTGATTGATAGTTTATTAAATTGTCATGTATTACCATCTCTTCAAAAGCTCAAAATAATTTAGATTAGTTGGGGATCTTAATCATTGATATATTATCATTACAGTATAATATTGAGAAAGTAAAAGCATTTATGCATATTTAAGTATAATTACTTGTATGCAAATTAGAGTATGATGCTGTGTTGAATGTGGTAATGATGTTACGAAGTGGATGCTAGTTAATTGGTAAGATTTTATATAGTTGATAGTATTATAAGTATAATTTTTTAAGGATGACTGATAATTATGGAGCATTAAAGTGTAGTGTAATTTGTATTATAATTTATAATTATAGAATTTATAATTTAATTTTTAGATTAATTAAATATGAAAATTTACTAAAAACAATATAAAAATAACTTTTTAATTTTTATAATTTATATAAAATTTTCAAAATAATTAAAAATTTTAAATATTTTACTTTTATCAGTTGTTCTTGATGAAACCACGATAAATGTTTATATTAGAAACTTTTTAAATATTTTTAATTTTTTCAAATGATTTAAAAAATAAAAAATTTTAATAAAAATTAAACATATATTTGTTATCAATTTTTGTAAAATCCACAAAAAATACTTATATTAAATTTTCTAATTTTTTATATTTTTAAATTATTTTTAAAAATCAAAATTTTAAAAAATAAGTATACGAACATTTGTCTTCAATTCATCACAAGATAGAAAATGCTAATATAAAATTTTTGTAATTTTATAAAAAAATTTAATTCATTTTAGAAACTAAAAAATAAAAAACAATACTATCAACATTTGTTGTCAATGCAACGATAAGTGTTTTAATCAAATTTAAAATATACATATGTATTTTTATTTTTAGTAAAATTAAAAAATAGAGATATTTTTAGATGACGATACTAACAACCGTCATCTAATGTATCATTGACAATCATCTAAATTATTAACAATTGTCGTCTAATGGGAGCACTTTAAATGATAATTATTATTATCATTTAAAGTATAAGCAATGGTTCTAATGCTATTTTAGATGACAATTTTTACGACTATCATCTAAAGTGCCAATACTAGATGACAATTTTTGTGATCGTCATCTATTCTTATCGCTATAATAAATAATAGATGAATAAACATCGTTTAAAGTCTCTTTTGACCATCAAGAAAGGTATATTTTGTTTTAACGATTCTTTTTTATTTTAAAATTTTGTATGTATAATTAAGTACGTCCAAGAAGTTCAATTGAAAAAAAATATATCGCAAATTAATGTTAATATTTTACTCTCAGTATATAGAATATTTTGAAACAAAGTTTAAATGATTAATGAGAAATTGTGTGAAATTAAACATCAAACATAACAAAATTTATAGTTTTTTCATGTGTGGGGTGACTATATAAAAGTATTCAAGTACTTTTTATGGATGAAAAAAATGTAAATACAAGGCAATCTTTACGTTCTTTTCAACTATAATTATGAAATTATTGAATCATTTAGAAAGTACAATTATATTTTTTTAGATATTAAGATATCTGGTTAATTCATACATATTTGCTTACATTTAATAGCATATCGAAATAAGCTGAAAAATCCACTACAACACCTATCATAATATGACATAAATCGTATACTTAGTAAAATCTTTCATGTGTAGTTTGAGGAGCAGGTAGGAATTACATATCAACTTATACATAACAATTTTGTTTTCATTTCATTAATTATAACAACGTTCACCATATACCAAAGATGATATTCATCTTTGCTTTATTATAATTAAGGTCACAAAGCTCAATAATTAAACTGACGATCAAATTACAAATCATATTATATTGCTCACTTGTAACCTCAAAATCATTTCAAGAAAATTTCAATCTTTTGATGTGAATAATTATAGATTCTATACCAAAAAATATGAAAAAAAAAACTTAAAAAACTCAAAATAGTGGAGTCATGGTTATTGCAAAGACACAAAGTTATACAAATACCAACCGTACATAGCTTAGTTTAGAGGATGTTACGTATTATGGTTTATTGATTGGCAACTTAAAGTTAAATTAATATGAAAGATCTAGATTTGTTTAAATGTACATGGTTGATGTTACCCAAGATAGAGGCGTAAAGTAAAATGAATTAAAGTTTGCAGTTGTTACTTTTTCACATTCGACACACATTAGTGATCATGTAAGTGATGAGTTATTTGTTTTAACATTCTCAAATTCAAAAGTAATATATGTATAAGATTGTAAAGAGTCTGAGTGATTTATTTTTTGACAATAAAACCTAAAGACGTTTTTCATATAGGGTAAAGACCTTTTGATATTCAAACTCTTGTTTCTCGATATAATACTTATGGTTTAAAAATTATGATGGCAAATAGGTGAAAAATGATCTTAAAAAAAATACTAGCTAGTTGGTATGGGATGATGTAATGAATAATGTAATGATATACTATATTATTGTCGATTCTATTAGAACCTACTTAAATTGATTTCAAATAAATATGTATAATCAACGCTTTTCTTAATTAGTTATTTACCAAACATTAACCAACATCTATGCCTTAAGATAATGTTAATAAATCCAAGCAATAAGAACAAAAAGATCATTGCATTTATAACAATATATAGGTTTGCATGCAAACTTTAACAGTTTCGATCCCTAACGCACACTCAAATCCTGAAAAAAAAAATAACATATGCAAAATCTGTACTATACTTTTTATATAGGTAGATGTTTTTATTATTTTAATGTGGCTAGGGAGAACATCGAGCTAGAAAGTCAACTTGAACAACTCTTCCCTCGCGCAATCGACATTTGCCCACTGTTTGCCATATTGACATGTTCATTAAACCAAATTAATATCAAGACAAACATATACCATTGTCGTTGTAAGCCTCTATTATGGGAAGCAGATTGCCAATAGGTTTAGATATACTACTTTTCTTATGATTTTTTGAAACTTAATTTAATTATTGTTAATGCTAAAGTATATTAGATTCTCTTACTATATTATATAATGTATGATTTTAAGTATAATTTATTCTATTGTACACTTTTTTTATGACACAATATTGAAGAGAAAAAGTTTACATTTAGTCCTTTTTTTTAAAGAGAAAACAATAGGTGATGTAGTGTGAAATCTTTTTAAGAGACAAATTTAATCACAATCTGATGTGGAGCCTACTCTTGAAGAACATTCTAACATATTTACAGATGGAGAGTCAACTATTACATTAAGCAAAAATTAAAGTGTGTTAAATAATTAACTCAATTTCCATTTCATAAAACTATCTTTTAAAAAAATTTGATTATGTTATTTATGTTCGTACTTTTTAAAGCAAAGAAGAAAAAGGAGGTCTATGTTACAGCATATATTTGGAATTAACCTGAAAGAGATAGGGTAATTGTGTAGTTCAATCATAAAGGACAAGTTGTTAGAGACAAATACGTATACTTATTAGCTTCTTAAAAAGTTTTGCAACAAATTTAAGTAAGACTCTTTTTCATTTTGATGATTGGAGAATGTTTCCAAAGAAAGACAAAAAGAACTTGTTAACAATGGTGAAGGTAACTATAAACTAAAACTCAAGTATTGTTTTTTATGCCTTAAGATTTATATCACATTATAGTTTTCTATATAATTCTAGTTTAAGTCACAAATGTGTTTAACAACATATGTAGGATATGTTGCACCTTTGTTTATTATTTTATATCTTATTGTAATCGAATTTTTAATACCCCAAAGTGGTGAAAAATATGTGTTGAGATCGCTTGAAAGATCATTAAAGAATTACAAATTTAAGTTGAAAGTTAAGTGTTTTAAGAAACTCAAGAGGAAAAAACTCTTAAATAATAGAGTAGCACACAACAAGAGACTAATGGATTATCCAATTTCATTTTAACATTAAGAGAAAACAAAAGTAAGAAATTAATTAGAGAATAAAATTATTTTTATTTTGCAAAGTGATTTTAGTCATTATTATAATTTTCAAAAAATAGTGACTTTAAAGATGGTATATACTGGGGGATCTAAAAACGTTGTATTTTTAATGAAAGAAAAAGTGAAATATTACTTTTTTATACATTAAATTGAATAAAAATTATTTAATATAAATTTTGTAATAATCCTAACATTATGTTCTTTTGAACTAGCAAAAAATGGAATACAATCATCACGAATGCACAAATTCATACCCTCATAAAGAACATAAGATAGAAAGCCAATCAACGATGAGTCTTTTCGTATAATGGTAAGTTTATATAAAACCCAAAAATGTGATGTCATAATAAATTATTAATATAAATTTTTTCAAGCATTAATAAATTAGATACTGACAATATATATTTTATATGTTATATTAAGTTTAGGGTTTAATGAAAGAAAAGTTAAGACAATGTGAAAGTTCTAACAAGTAGTTTCAAGAAGCTATTGCTGGGAAGGTTATATATATTATTTATTATTGAGCTTAAAAACAAAGGTTTTATACATTTATTAAGAGTTGTCCAACTTCCAGAACATTGATTTACTTCATTTTCATTTGGCAGGAGGGAAATTTTGAATAAGAATGTGGCTCTTTAAAGAGTTCATAAGCTGAAAAATGACTTGAAAAATGATGAAATAAGATCAAGAATGTTTGGAAGCTAAGCTTGCAATAATGAAATCATTGTTAACTGAGGGTCTTTTGATTTGCAATGATAAAGAGTGAACCTAGTGGACCATTTAACAATCAGGTATCATCTACCCAGGGTGAAGATGTGCTTAAATTTTTATATTAAATTATGATCTTATCCTTTTATTCTTTAGCCTTTTATTCTTAAATTCAAAATTTTCACATTTTTTTCACTAATGCTTCATGTTTTCAAAAATTTTATACTCTCCAAATGAAGTAAATTTGAAAGTCTGATTGTTCTCTTTCAACTTCAATGGATATTTTTAGGGTATCTCGACATCAACAATTTTATAAATAAGAACATAAAGCAAAGACTTTCAATGGTTTTTTCCCTCACATTCGTGGCAAACTTCCTTGTCTTTTTCTCATAGAACAAGTTTCTTGTTAAACTTTAAACACCTTTAAGTCATCTCAGATTCTTAGTCCATTGTGTCTAAGCCTAGATCAAAGGAAAAAATAGACATCTTCAACAAGAAGCCCACTTTCAAAAGTTTGTTTAATCCACTTACTAATCCTAACTCTCTCGATTCTTATCTTGATCATTCTATTTAATTTATATGTGCCCTAAATTTAGAAGCTTCGATCAAATTTTTTATATTAATCATGTTTTTTTATCTGTTATGCTCTTACGTTAAATTTGGTTTTGTTTTTCCTTAAAGCTTAAATCAGCTTCATTTTGGTGATTTTTTTTTTTTTTTTACATTTACATAGGCTCTTTGCTAGGGTAAGAAAACGACACATGCTACTAAAGATATTATTTATTTCTATTTCATTTAGTTATTAACATTTGAACTGTAAAAGATCATATTGACATTTGAAATGTTTTCATCATTTAAGTTATCATAATTATACATGGCCATTTTTTGTAATAGTCATGTAATCAATAATCTATCATCATTACTATATTGTACTTATTTTCTTTAGTGGTTTGAAACCAAAGTCGGTTGTTGAATAGAGTATAATTCAAAGGCACTTCATCTTGATTGGAGTTACATTCCTTGTTGACATTTGTTCATCAAAGTAAACCTTCGACTATTGTTTCTTACTTATGAATTCTGTTTACTTTGTAAGTTTTCAAATTTTTACAAGATGATTATTACTTTTGAAAATGTTCTTTTTCTTGGTCTCGCATGGCATGAAATTATGTTCATGTGTTAAAATAGATGGCATGGTTACTATGAAACCTACTTTTTTAGAGCATAAAGGCTTGTTTCTTAATTCAAAATTTTGTTATCATCTTTATATCCATCTTGCCAAAAAGTTACTTTTTTAGAGTATATTACTTTATGAAAAGGAATAAGAAAATGTTTTAGTCACTTTTGTATATTGTAGAGATGATTGCACTCTAAATCCTTATTTTCTTTATGATTCTTTTTCAATAAGAAAACTTTTTGAATGATTAAAATTAAATGTTTTGATTTTTTGAATGAAAGAATACACGACCTTTTGAATTTATAATTAGAGCTACTATATACAAATACAATCATTATATATTGATTGAATATGTAATAGCAATATTTTGGCTCTAAAGTGCTAGACTAAATTCAATATCTTTAATTGAATTTTTTAATAGGTTAGTTGCGATTGAAAACTTATTTGACTAGTACTATTTTTTCATAATGCCAATTGAACATACACCCAAGCGAACAAAGTTGACCTTCTGTGATTTTTTCAGTAAAAGAATCGATGGCCAATCAAGTGAAGCTAATTCTTCACCAAACAGTGATGTCTCAAGTTCTTCTTGTACATCTCAAAGAGTTAAAGTTCAAAATATTGAGATGCATACGAATGTCAATAGTCTTTATTTAAAATATGATCTAGGATTGCATTTGTCAATATGGTTATAACCTATTAATGTACGTGATGATATGAGGTCTTAAATCAAAATGGGCCTATGTTAACCTAGATCGAGGAAGTATCCATCTTTTCATTATAAAGGCTAAAAGTGACATTTTTAGCATTCTTGGTTTGACCAATTCCCATGGCTTGAGTACTCCAAAGAAAAAATAGTGCATTTTCTTTTTCATAACTTTTTTTTAAAAAATACTTGTTCATCAAAGTATGTCATATTTACTCACGAAGAATTTTAAAATTAGAAAAGAGTTAAAGATGGATGAAGGTGTGCTTTTGCTCAACATGAAGGTTATGATCATGGTTCATTACATAGTATTACTATAGAAAAATGGTATAATTTGAATAACATATCCCAACACTTTGAAAAAGTTATGAAGAAGTTAACTTTTCAAGAGATTTTGGATAACTATTTGTAACTTAAGACTTCTATAGAATTTATGAAATGGTTAGCAATGAAAAGATGTGCTTTCAAAGGTTATACGAAGTCCACATGTTCTGTTAATTATGGCAACTTTATTGAATTAATAAAGTTACAAGCAAAAAAAAAAAAACAAAGAAACCATGGTTATCTTAGAAATTGTTCTTAGAAATTGCAACTGTGTAAATCACCTATAATTCAAAAAGAATTGTTGCATATTCGTACTAACAAAGTATGAAGCAAAATTCGTAAAGAAGTGGGGAATTCAAAGTTTTGTACCCTTATTGATGAAGTTTTTGATGATAAATGGTTATCATTCTAAGATATACAAATTGTAAGATTTTTGTTCAAGAAGTTGTTAATATTAATGATATAAACGCGTTAGCTTTTAAAAAAAGATGTAATATTCTTTTTCATTTCAATTTTTTTGGTTAAAAATATGAGGAGTCAACGATATGATGGAACAGTAATATACGAGGCAAATGGAATGGGTTACAACACTTATTTCTCAAGGATTACCAATACCTATTGTGTGTCTTGCTTTGCTTATCAATTACAACTTATTTTGGTACGCATTCCAAATAAGTGCATGAAGTGTGACTATTCTTTTCTAAATTGAATATCATTATATATTTTATTAATTCTTCTTTCAAGCATCATTCTAAGTTAAAACTATAAAAAAAAATGAAATAATTAAGTTACTTGTTTGAGAAGAACTTAAAAGTGGTAGAGGAGTTAATTAGGTTCATCCTTTACAGTAAGTTGGAGCTACTCGTTGGAGGTCTCATTTCGCTTAATTTTTGTCCTTTTTGAAAAGATAATTGACAATGGACTTAATAGTAATATACATGGAAAAGATAAGATGCTTATAAAGAAATAAAATCATTTGAGTTCGTGTTTATCTTGCATTTGATGAACGAAGTTTTAGGAATCTTTTATAGGTTTTGTTAAGCATTACAAATTAAATCTCAAGATGTATTGAATACACTTTATTAGTCTCATCAATTAAAATACTTCTTCAAGAGTTCTAGGAATATGGAATACATTTCCAAAAGATGTGTAGTTGTTTTTTGAAATGTATGATTTATTATATTTATTCTTACTTTTATTAATTTTTAGAAAAATATATAATATTGACATTTTTTAAAAAAGAAATGACATTGATAAGCATAATATAAGGATGGTACAAGATACTCTTGTTTTTAAAAATATGATATCATAATTGAATATTATTATCGCATCAACATATTCAATGTTGTGATAGATTCACTAAACAAATAATGGAACTCCTTACCCATAGTTTAACTTTGAATCTTATTGATATATTCAGATCATTCAAAATTAATGATATTTGTACTCTTGCTCGAAAGTTTTATACTTAAGATTTTACCCAAAATGAGTTAAATGTTTTAAGAAAACAATTAGAGCATTATGAGCATGCAGTAATTCGTCACATAAAATTTCAAACTACACTTTTCAAGTTATCTCTTGGCTAAAACTAGAAAATCCTAACACTTTTTCCTTGTGGATAGATTGATTTACTTAATGTTGACTCTTAATTTCCACGACGATAATAGAGCGAGCTTTTTAGCCATGAATCTTCTTAAGTTACAACTTTGCAGTAATATAAATAATGATTTTCTTACGAACTGCACAGTCATCTACATTATGAGATATTACTGATTTTATTGATGTGAACTCTATAACTAATAAATTTGATGAAAAATTTGGTAGAGTAAAATATAATCAAAATTATGTAATAATAGTTACTTATTTTATGTTTCTTTTTTGATTTTGCACTGATGTGTTTCTTTTATAAATTTTAACTTTTATTGGTAAATAAAATTTCATCTTGATATTAGATTTATTTCAAGATACTAATTCTTACTTAATTCAACCCAAACTATTGCAAAATCTTGTTTATGCCCGTGTGATCTACATTTAAAATGTCAATTATAATAAAATATACATATATATATAAGTTTTTAATATGTTTGCACGTTTGGTGTAATTATTTATGCGTTTCTTGATTCAAGTATTTTTAAACTTGAAATACTGGGACAAGTCAATAGAGTTAGCTTTTATCTTTTTTGTATCTTTAATAGATTCAACAAGCGGTTTCAGAAAGTGATAAATATCTTATGTCTCATCCTTCTAAAGATAAATATTATCTGTTAGTTTTTATAAAATATTTTATTTATATTTTATAAATAATCTTACATGTATTTTTTTAAAGTTATATATTATAAATTAATTTATAATTTATTCAAAATTAACAAATGATATTTTACAAAGTTTAATATATTAACTTTTTAAATTTGAACTTATTATTTTGAGTTATAATTCTATTAGATGAATGCTTAATATTTAAATTTATTTTTTAAAAAAAATATAATTTAAAATTATAAATAATAGTTAATTAGTTATAAATGGATGCATTAATTTTATTTTTATATTTTTGTTATGAAAATTATTTTGTTTTATTGATCACAAATTTTTGACTTTTCATACTTTAATTGTAATGTATTGAAATAATAATAAAATAGCGACAATTGCCCATTTGTTGCTATCATTTTTGGTTCTAATCGTCAACTTTTTATCAACACTTAATTGATTATCGTTAAATATCTATTTGTAATTATTTGATTGTCATTCAATGTCCATCAATTACTTTTCAACAATAATTATTTTTTAAAAATGATTAATAATATTATTAACAAATATTCTATCAATATCTATTTATTAGCATAAATCAAATTAATAACATAACCATAATCATCTTTTTACAGTTATTGACAATTTTTTAATTTTGATTACATGGGTTATTAATTAATTACTGATAAAAAATTTAAATTCAAATAATTATCGTTAAAAATCTATCATAATAATGCATGTTGGCTAAGTTTCGCAAAGATAAATCCTACTTTGAGTTCGAGGTTCTCTAAAATGTTTAATTTGATTTTGGTTCACCATAGTTAGAATAATAATAGTAGTAATAATAATATTAAATAATAGTGATTGTGTATTAATGTTATGAATTAGCTTTCAATTAATAACATCGGACTTGATAAGATGAATTAAAATTTTTATTTTGCTTCTTATTTTTTTATTTTTTAAAAAAACTTATTCAATTTATTTATTTTTTATTTAAAGAATTATATATTTTATTTTAAAAAATAATTACAAACTAATTTTTATTAAAAAAATATATAACACTCTACAAAACAAGCATGTGAGGTTCGCAATAATTATTTCATGAATTTTCAGGACAGCCCAATGGGCCGAGAAAGTCACGCAAGAGACGGTGGAAGCGGAGGGGAGCTGCATATGCTAGGCAAGCAACCACGCAGTTGAAAACGTCAACGTTTCGGACCCGAAATTCACATTCCATTTCAGTTAATTTTATCAAACGTTATCCTCAAAACATTTCACGCTAAGCGGGGGAAAATACCCTCTCTCACCGCCAAAACTTAAAAAGAGTTTCCTTCCTAACCCACGCTGTCCCATTAGCGCGTGCACTACCATACCCCAAATTCACATCAATCTCATATCAAATAGAATTTATATAAATATACATATATATTATATATTTTTTAATTGATGCTTGCCTGAATCAGAATCCCATGTGTCGTTAATTCTTACATGATGATGATTGATAAGATCACCAACGAACAAATAGAAATTTGTTATGCAAATGCCTAACCTGCACAAAAGCAGAATAAATTTAATAACCAAATTACAAAAACAGCATATTTCTTATCTATAGATCTCTCTCTTTTATGTATTAATTAGTCGGTCCAATCAAAATTTTCAATGTCGAAAATTTGGTTTCAGTACATATATAAGTGAGATAACGATTTTTCTATTGATTTAAATTTTATTAAAATTTATTGATAAAAAATTTTATAAAAAATAATAAACAAATAACTTTAATTATTAAATTTTTTAAATTCTCACATATTATAATTTTTTAAAAATTTCATATAATTCAAATGTAATTCATCTAAGTTTATAGATACAATCATCCTTTTGACATTTTACAAAATTTAATCTCCTAATTATAGCCTTTATTGTATAAATAAAATGTTTTTTTATTTATTTTTAAATTTTGATGGGTAATATTTAATGGTATAGCCATATATTTCTCGTGTTGAAATGAGCTTTCATAACCGTATCCTTTCAACCACTATGCTTTTTATTTACAAAATATGTTTAATTCTATTAAAGATGTGGGCTTGTTGCAAGTGGCCTTGAAATTTTGGTGGACCATATGATATTCAACAATTTATGCAAGATGCGCTTCATTCCCACCTCTTTTATTTTATGATAACTTATATTTACATATTCTAATTTTCTAGTGTTTAACAAATTATAGTACTATATCAAATCTTACAAAAATTACATATATCTTTGTGTTATTTTAATACATCATATTTGATGTTATCAAAAATTAATAAATAAATTATGAAATAAAGATTACTCTAAAATATAATAAGTAAAAGCTAAAGTTTCTAATAAAAAAAGTTTTGATACTTAAATAAATAATGATTTTAGTAGTGCCATAATAAAAATAAATAATAAAATTGTTCAATAATAAATTTTCTTCTCACTAATTTTTATCGATCCGTTCAAAAAAAAAAACTCATGATTTTCTTTTTTTTATGATTTATTCAAAATATACCCATTGATCTCAACGCCATTTATTATTTTACGAATCTTTCAAAAAAATTTATTCACAATTAATTATCATATTTTATTTATTAAGTAATATTAAAAGGCTGTTTAAAATCTTTTACATAATTGTGACGTCCTAAATCATGTGCTAATTTCACTTCGTTTTTGTATAATGGCATGACAAGGCTCAATTAGAAAATTCCTCCCTTCTCAAGTTATTTCTTTCAAATTCTCTAATTATTGTCATGAGAATTTTAAACTTTGAATATGGTGTTATCAAGTTGATTTTCTTGAACTAATACAAAATTAAGGCATTTAATGATTATCGTGTTAACTAAGCTTAGATTGCATATCAGACTACATTAATAATATAATAATATGTATTATATAATATTTTGTTATCATAAATAATTAAAAAAATAAAAGTCCATTGACTAGTTGTATTTTATTAATCGTAACAATCATTAGTAATTGAAAGGACAATTAATTCGTAGTTTATTTATATATATTTAGTGTATTATAGATAAATTTTTTATTTTATAATTATTTATTATTAATTATTTATATATATATATATATATATATATATATATATTCTCAAGCCAAAAGGGGTTTTGTTGGATTATTTATTGGTGTTAACAAACACGGTGTTAATCTCTCTCGAGAATATGCTTTCTTAAGATAAGCATATATGATGATGGGCCTGTAGCGCGTGAGGAGAATCGTCTCCAGGGAATTTAGTGAACGGCAGGTAAACCAGTTTGGATCAACACAAAGTCCACACCTTTCCATCGTTCAACACTTGTCAAGATCATGTGACAGGAGAACTAAGAACGATACGAGACTCAGCTTCAATGGACAGATGTTGATCTCTGGTTGGTCGGTTTCTGAAAATTTCAGTCTTTGTCCGTAGCACGCCCTGTATCTTTATCACCACCCTATTGGATTATGTGAACAGTGTTTAAAGAGAGAGAGAGAGAGAAAGTGAACCGAACCAAGAAAACAGACACAAATATATCTCGAACTCTCAACGGTTTTTGGAGACTGCCTTCTTACCACACAGCCTAAAGCTTGTGCTAGAAACGGAGGAGAAAATAAAAAAGGGGGAATTTTTGGAGAGAGACAGCGAGAGAGGAGGGGAGACGGGCTTGCAGGGTTTGTGTCGGTAATTGTGTTACTTTCTCTAGTCTTTTGGTTGCAGGTCAAAATGGAGAGTAAAGAGGAAGTTATTTCTGTTGAGCTACCAGCACCTCCTGCTTGGAAGAAAATGGTTTGCTTTCCTCTCTCTACAGCTTTCTTTACCCTCTCTGTATGTGTGCATATGTGTTTGTATAGGTTGGCTTTTCTTTGTTCTTCTTCGTTTCACGGGTCATGAGATTCTTTGTCTTGCTTGTTACTGTAATTTAATTTGTGGGTTTGCTTTTCTTTTTTTATAGGAATTTTATGGTATTTTACTGTTATCTTGTGTAATTTGCCTTCTAGTTGTTGTTTTGGTTCTAAAGTTAAGGATTAGCCGATTAATTCTGTGGTTATACCAGTAATTGTGTTTAGGGTTTGCTAGAAGGATTTGCCTTAGGCGTTTGCCTGGTGGTTGTAGTTAGGGTTTCTTTTATCCTTTAGGTTTTCAAGTTTTTGTTTTTTTACCTTATTTATTGGGAACAGGTTCATTTTCATAAAGTGAGTGAATTCTTCACTTTTTATTGTGTTTAATAATCATAAAATACACAACAGTGGAGCAAAACTGTATCTCTTTTGGGAATATCGTTTTTCAAATTGCTTCCTCTCAGGTAAAAAAGACCTCCTTAGGTTCCATAATATAGAAATAGAACTTGCTTTTGCTAAATTTTGTGAACAGTTGAATCGAAAATCTTATTGAAGTTGCTATCTTCTGCCTGTGGGGTCATGGATATTTTCTTTTGCATTTAAGACAATGTTTATTGTATATATTTGCTCACTTCCAGCTTGGACTTGATTTAATTAAAAGAACTAGTTTCCCTGTAACATAATCTTAAAGTGAAATAATAAGCTAAAGCTTTATGTAGAACAATGAATTTTATGAAGAGATCCTTTTTTCTTTGCTTTAGAAAAAAGTGATAAAGGTATTTGTTGTGCATTTCCTATTTTAAAACTTCCATGTAAGAGACCGGAAGGACTGTCATGTACTTGCTTGTCCTTATTTTTTGTCGTGTCCCATTATTAATAGTACTTGTGTATATACGTGAAACCCATTTCTCAGATAATGAAGCCAAAAGAATAGCTTGGGAACTTTTTCTGTGAAAACCATTGTTCATGCTTTAGGCATTTTGTTCTAATCAAGAATCTCACTGGTGCTTCATCTTTTGAGTTTTTGACATGTGAAATTGGTTCTGTAGAATAAGCTATCTCATGGTGAAAGGGCTTGGCTAGATTAGTTGATACTCAAGCAAAGGTTTTTCTTCGAGTTTCATTTGGTTATTAGCTGAGTATACGAGCATTATGATATTCCCCTTCCTCAGGTCATGCAGTTTTACGTTTTGAGATTTTAATGGTCAATCTATTGCCTACAGGAAAATGAAATGTATATAAAACTATTTCCCTTTTCTTTTCCCTGATACATACCACGAATCCAGTCCATCATCCTACCATAGTTGGCTCTACCTCTATTGAAATTGCAATATTATTGCTTTGCTGTCTCAACTCTGAATCGCAAAACAATGCTTTTTATTTTCTCCTTGAGCTATTTGTTTTTAAGTGTTATGTCAGCAATAGGGTTTCCCTATCACTTTGCTTGCACTGAGTCGCTACTGTTTTCTTTCTTGTGTAATTTAGTGGTAGAGTTGATAGGCAAGGCCTTGGACTGTTATTGGAGCTGCTCGGCCTTGAGAATGACCACTTCATGGAAAGCGCCAACCATTTCTAGGGATCCTGTTTTGTCAGCACTAACGACCTTTTTCTAGATGCTTTTAGATCTAATTTTAGCAATTAGTATTGCAATCTGCAATACGTTACAAATTTTTCCAGTTATATTTGTAATGAGATTTATCTTTGTTGAGCATGTTACTGGACATTGCCTATTATGATTGGTGGTGATATATGTTTGATTTGATCTTTATTTAATGCATCACAATGTTTAGGGAAAGAGTTGCTCAAAAGTAGCAAATTGATGATAACGAAATAGCATTTGGTCAAATCAATGCTAAGAAAGGACTTGCCGTTTAAAAATCTGAACCATGACTAGTATTTATTATCTTTATCCAGATTCCTCAATTTAAAGATAGTGACGTATTCGACTAGTATTTATTATCTTTATCCGGATTCCTCAATTTAAAGATAGTGACGTATTCGAAAGAAAAGCCATTTGTACTTCTTGTAGTGTTTAAGATGGTTCGAAGCTTGTAGAATGGTCACGAATAGAAACTGTTTGTTACTGTCCCCCTGTATAAGTCTCTTTACTTGTTCGCTATTGAAGTAAAGGCAAGTGGGGAGAAATTCCAAAGTTTAATTTAGATTACTCTTTTAGTATTCCCCGAAATTTCCCTTCTTGTTTAAATGGGCTGCGGTTTAAGTTTACTGTCAGATCGACGTGATCATGATTTTTTTAGGACTTTGTATATCTAAGTTTTTGAAAAGAGCATGACATAGTGAAATTGCAATAGGGTAGGTCTTGGAGTGCGGGGGGCGGGAAGGAAGAGCTAAGATGAGATTTGACCGGAAGAAGGTTGGGGGTAGGTTGCTGCTGGTGAAGAAGCGACACCTTTAGCCAAAGATGTTGGTGGTCTCATTCAGTAGACTTGATTCAAATAAAATGTTTTTGAATGGAGGAGAAAACTGTAACTCTAGGTAAAGTATAATGTGCCTTCTGGAACAAGGGAAGAGATAGCTGACTCAGGAGGCAAGTTATGGTGAGGAGGAACAAGTAAATCTTTTTCTTTTTGCCCGCTTTCTGGGAGCTAAATAACCTCCAGTCTAGTTGCTGACAGGTTACAGGGGGTGTCAACTTGAAAAGCAATCTCAGCTCTCTCTCTCTCTCTCTCTCTCTCTCTCTCTCTTTCTTGCACTCTCACATTCTCGCACTGTCTCCTCTCACCTCCCCCACCTTCCCTGCAATCCTTTTCCTGTAAGCTTCTGGTTGCTCTTGTTATATGCTCTTAAATTTTATCTTCCTTGAAGTTTGAGTGCCTGAATTATGATATTAAAAATTTTAGGGTTCTACTATGACTTGATTAACCTTTTTCTTATAAATAGGTGATCTAGATATGTCCTGCTATCAAATATAGATGCTAAGTGTTATTTCTCTGGAATTTATGCTCCAGTAGATGTTTAATCATGCTATATGGAACGTTGGGTTCAACCTGAGCACCATTCCTTCAAAAGGTATAAAGAAACACAGCTGCAGCTAACCCTTCAGTGGTGATGATTATATAGCTTAATCATGCACTGATATTCTCCTTTCTATTTCTGCCGATAGTTTTTGAATATGTGATGCATGTTCAGAATGCCAAAAGAAAAAGTTTTTGCATAGGTTCTGTTTGATTAACATAATACTTGGTATTACACATAAAGTCTGAGTAGTCAATTTTTTTCTTTTTCATTTATAGAAGTTATGTATTCTTATAATAAGTTGAGGGCTCTGTAGAGTCTTGAATAAGTTTTTATGAACTTAAATTGTGACTGTTTATTAAATCATTATGATGTATTGTTGTCAACACAGTTGCAGAAGTGGTCTACATGTGTACTCTCTCTGTGAATCAAGTCCTTTCCTTATTAGATTTTTCTGCCTTTTAGGTTAGTTATTTTCACTTATCATAATGAAACTTGCTGTTTATGTGTGTTGCGAATACTGGAAAAGATGTGCAAAGAACAGTTGCCTGCTTGCGTTTCTTCATAGATGTGATGGATGAATAAGCTGTGTAATTAATTAGCGACATAAATGCATTCAAGTTGCTGCCAACAATGACAGTTGTTTTTTTAATTACTTTGTAAGTTATTTATAGTGACTAAAGAGAATGAAATTATTACTAGCGTATTCTGTTTAGTCCGATGCAGCTATTATTTTCAGATGGGTTGCCCTTCATTTAATGTGTAGATTTGTTGTAGGCTGACTTGTTTGTTAATTTCACTATTATTTTGTGTATTCTGCATTTGGCTCAGCTCAAGCTATTAATGTTCGCTGGAAATTCATGTACGTGATTTAATGCATGTTTTTTAAGGGATTCTACTGCATCTCTTGTCCTCTCTTTTATTTTTGGGCTGGAGATTCTCTGTTCCCTCTAACGTGCTGAGATGTATTACAGATTATCAGCTTCTATTAGTTTCTGATGGTCTTTCTTCCTGGACAGTTCTTTCCTAAGAGAGGAGGTACGCCAAGGAAGAATGAAATCATGTTCATTGCTCCCACAGGTGAGGAGATTAATAACAGGAAACAGTTGGAGCAGTATCTAAAAGCACACCCTGGTAATCCTGCAATATCAGAGTTTGACTGGGGTACTGGGGAGACCCCAAGGAGATCAGCAAGAATCAGTGAAAAGGCAAAGGCAACTCCAACGCCAGAAAAGGAGCCTCCGAAGAAGCGAGGACGAAAATCCTCGGGTACCAAAAAGGATGGCAAAGAAACTGAAGTTGCTCCTGAAGCAACCGAAGGTGAAAAAGGGGCTCAAGTACTTGATAAGCAAGCAAGTGGGGAGAAAATTGCAGAAGCTGAAAAGGGAAAAGATGCTTCCAAAGAAAATGGAGGCAAAAAACAGGAAGAAACTGATGTGAACATGGACACTAAAATGGAAGAAGCTGGGCAAGAGGAAAGTTTCAAGGACATTAATCCCCAAGATGGTGCTGAGGAAACAAAGAATGTTAATGATGAAAAGGGAGCTGCTGGCACTGACGAAATCCCGAGTGCCATGGAAATTCAAGAAAAAGAAATTGCAGAAGAAGCAACTGAGAAGAAATCGGTGGAAGAAGTTGTTGCTGCTGAAGCAGCTTCAGGTGAAAAAGACAAGGCGGAAGATGCTGAAGAGAAGGTATCACAATCGAAGGCCGACAAAGAGAATGGCACCAGTGAGATAGAGCAGGATAAGCCAGATGCTGCAACTGTGGAGGCAAATGCTGAATTGAAGGAGAATAAGGATGGAGCAACTCCTGCATCAAAGGGGGAGACCAATGAGAAGCAAGAGGCACAGAAGGATGATGGGAAGGCTAACCTGCAGGCAGAGGAAAAAGGCAAGGCAACAGAAGGGGAAGTGGTTGAGAATGGAAAAGTTGGGCAAATGGAGCATACTGATGCCTCGCACCATCCAGGTCCTGCGCCTGTAAGCTGCTGAATGTACCGTGCAGTGCCTGTGGCCTGTGTAATACACCCAAGTTGCTTTGTATTTTCTTTATGTAACTTCAGTGATTCCGTGGATGATTGTAACATTAATGTTGTGGTTAGATTTGATTGTATGTAGAGAAATTAACCTCTACCCCTAAGTAGGTCTTAGATGTTGCGACTTTTCTTACATTGGACAGGAACTCATAGATTGTAGAATGTTAAAAACTTCTATATAACTTTTATGGGGTTAGCATCTAAGTTTCATTACTGGTCTCTCTTTCCTTATCTGAGCTCTTCAAGTGCTTATTATGCAGGCTGCAGCTATATTATTATGCATTAGGTTGGAGCATTTTACTGCTCTTATTCACTCTTTGACTGTGGGCTTTATGCTGTTATTGACAGAAATCTACAAATGGTACACCAGCAGGAAATGAGGAATTCCCTCTATGCTGATCTCTTTTTACCAGTTTCACTGCCCATGTACTGATGGGATTCTAACCTATCCATTCTGGACCTTTTATCTTGTTAGATAGAGCAACAATATATATGGAGTTATTTGTATTTAGGCACAGAGAAGAATGTCGGAGCTTAGAAAGTGGAAAAAGGTATACTTTGCGGGTAAAGTAAGAATCTATGCTAAGCCTCTTGAAAAGATCTTTTCACCTTTGGATTCAGGTTAAGAATCTCCATCATCCCTCATCATGTTTGTTTTACATGACCTTTAAAGGAAGGTTAAGAATCTTTTCCTTTTTCCCTGCGATGGATTATGGCATGCCCAGACAACAAGTATTGCCTTTTGGCAGCCATTTTTCCTTACAAAAAGATTGAGACATCCCAACATCTTTTCTACAAATGGAATGCATTTTGTTTGATTATATGCCTACTTCTCGTATGGGTTTCTCTTCTTTCTTCCTCCAGCTTCTCCTCTTCTCTCTGCTATCTTCCCATGGTATCTGCCTTTCCTTTTCACTTTGGAATTTTCCTTTTTACAGTTTTAATCATTTGGTTTTCCATTTGGCTAATGGAGCTTGTTATCCTTTTGTCTTGCAGCTCATAAAGCAAATGCATTCACAGGAACATATGGTGTAAACTATGGCAGAATTGCAGACAATCTACCATCACCTGAGAGTGTGGTGACACTTCTCAAAGCTGCAAAGATAAAGAACACCAGAATCTATGATGCTGATCACCAAGTTCTCAAGGCATTCAAAGGGTCTGGTATAGAAATTATCGTTGGACTTGGGAATGAGTTCTTGAAGGACATCAGTGTTGGTGAGGATCGTGCCATGAATTGGATAAAAGAAAACGTGGAGCCATTCCTTCCAGGCACTAAGATCCGTGGAATTGCTGTAGGAAATGAGATTTTGGGTGGCACAGACGTGGAGCTCTGGGAAGCTTTACTTCCTGCAGCCAAAAATGTCTTTAATGCTCTTCACAGGCTGGGTTTGGCCAACACCATCGAGGTCTCCAGCCCACACTCAGAGGCTGTCTTTGCCAATTCGTTCCCTCCATCTGCCTGTACTTTCAGAGAAGACGTTGTCCAATACATGAAGCCATTGTTGCAGTTCTTCTCGCAGATTGGTTCTCCTTTCTACATAAATGCATACCCCTTTCTAGCCTATAAGAATGATCCTGAGCATATTGACATCAACTATGCTCTCTTCAAAGAAAACCCTGGAATTCATGATGCAAAGACTAATCTGCACTATTACAACATGTTTGAAGCTCAAGTAGATGCAGCCTATGCTGCACTGGAGAAGGCTGGATTCGACAAGGTGGAGGTGATAGTTTCCGAAACTGGATGGGCTTCCCATGGTGATCCAAACGAAGCAGGTGCAAATCTGAAAAATGCAAGGACTTACAATCATAATCTGCGTAAACGTCTGCTGAAAAAGAAGGGAACTCCTTACAGGCCAAAGCATGTTGTGAAAGCTTATGTTTTTGCTTTGTTCAATGAAAACTTGAAGCCTGGACCAACATCCGAGAGGAATTTTGGATTGTTTAAGCCTGATGGAAGCATAGCCTATGACATTGGGTTCACAGGGCTTGTATCTTCAGCAGCAGCCTCTTCTCTTCTGTCTTTCAAGGTAAAAAGCTTCCTCCATTGCTGTTCTATCCTTGTCTGTTATCCCCTGGTTCAGTTTCTGAATCCTAACCTACCATCTGACATTTCAGGATATCATAGCAGGAGGCTGGTTCGGGTCCTCATACACACTTATTTTTACTACCTGTGCACTGATTCTGCACCAATCCTTGAAGTCATGATTGATGGAGAGAGTTGAAGAACTCCATTACCTGTTCCATTTGGTTATTCAATTCACACATATTCCTTTTACATGTCCACATCGTTTTTTTTAACTCATGTACTAACCATCATTCTTGAATTAGGAAACTGCTGATGGGTTTCTTCTGATAAATTCAGAAATGTATCATAGTCTTCCTAATAAATGTTTTCTTTCAATTAAAAAGCAGGGACCCTGCAAATTATGAGGCATTCTCCCCAGATCCAAGCGCCCAATTGCTTCTTGTCTTAAAATTAGATTCAGATTTGATCATAGCGTTGCAGATTTTTAGGAAAAATAAAAATAAAAGGGTAAATCATAGAAACAAAAATCAGTTTAGATCAGATCAGTAGAAGATATTAATTCTTTAATATTTGGTTGAATTGGCTTACCCAGAAATTAGTCAAAGGAATGCCTACCCAGTTAGGAGCAGGGAAGGTTCCCTTTCCTAACAGTGAGCAGAGGAGTCTGTCTTCTTTGCCCACTAATGCAAAAAGTCTCAACAATTAGAAAGTCATGAAGTGAAGTTAGAAATTTCCCCAATTTTTCTTAGACCACAAGCTCCTAATTAATGATGTAGAAAATTATAACAAGACTTTTCTTTTTTGACTCTGCCAATCTTTTAGGAGCCCTAATTATTAATGCTTTCTTTTTAAATTACATGATTTTAAATCTTCTAGAGATAAAATCAATCGATCATAATCAGTTAACATAAACTTTTGAAGAGATTACAACATAATTTGATTGAGATTTTTTTGATATTATTATTAATAATTATTAAATTATTTTTAATTTTAATTAAAAAATAAGTAAAATTCTGTGTCTAAAATTAGTTAATACCCAATAGAAATATCATCCAAACTTTAATAGCATGGGCCCAAAAGAAATTGGCCTGGAGCTGTAAGTTGGCAGTTTCCACCTGTAGTTTCAACCTTCAAGTCCTACCCTACACGACAAAGAGACCGGCACCCTAACCTTCCATCTCTACGCCGTGTGATCCTTCTCTTTCTTCCTCCTGTTAATGCTTTCACTTGTAGATATTCTCTATATATAGACTCCCAAACCTTCACATAAACACACAATTGGAGACATTTACACAGTGATAGAGACAGAAAGAGATCAGAGAGATATATAGTTAAGCTAGCAATGGCAAGGGTGACGTGCATGGTTTTTGTAGGTTTCGTGGCGGTAGCGTTGATGCAGTGCGCAGCAGCGCAGACCGTGCATGTGGTGGGAGATGGCCTGGGCTGGACGATACCACAAGGCGGCGGTGATGGAGCGTACACCTCTTGGGCTGCTTCCAGACAGTTCCTCGTCGGCGATATTCTGAGTGAGTTTCTCCAATCTTTGAACATTTAGTTGCTTCTCGTTCTCTTGTAATGATATTTTCTGATTCAATTTCGGCTTTCTGCAGTGTTCAATTTCACCACAAACAGGCACGACGTGCTGCAAGTCCCAAAAGAATCCTACGAAGCATGCACTTCGACAAACCCCATCGGAACCCTGATAACCACCGGTCCGGCCAACGTCACTCTTGACTCCACAGGCGATCACTACTACATTTGCACGTTTAGCGAGCACTGCCAACTTGGGCAGAGACTGTCCATTACCGTCGACTCAGCTTCCTCACCGAGATCCACACCCAGACCATCACCACCAACCACTCCTTCTCCCACCTCCGGCACCCCAGCCGACTGCACTCCTGCTCCCACCTCGGGCCCCACTGGCTCAACCAACCGCGGTCCGGCTGGTCCTAATTCTTCATCCTCTATGGTTTTGGCTACTGCCACGGTCTCCATGCTATCTATTGGCATGAGCTTGGTTTTCTAGACGGGAGACAGTGATGTGGTTGATATATAATATAGTTGATATAGCTGATTTTGTGTATGTATTAAACTATATAAGATTTTAATTATTTCCATTTTCATGTCGTATTAGATTTTATTCTATTGATTGAGACGTTGATTTAATAAAAATACCCCTGATTTTTGTTTCAATTATTTTGTATATTTTATTTAATTATTATTAATAATCAATATATCCGTCAAATTCAATTTGCCATTTTACTTTGAGAAATCAACAGAATTATTAAGTTAGTGATTATAAACATTTTCAATGGTCTTAAAACAGATTTTAAACCATGACCTGATTTATAAATCATCGTTCACTTACCAATGGACTGAACTTCTAAGAAATTAAAAAGAAAGTTTTTTTATTTTTTTATCCGTTGAAATATATAATTATATTTAAAATTATAAATTTTAAAAAATAAGTTAGTTGAAATTTTAGTCACACAAACTTTTTGTTTATTTATTTATTTATTTATTGAGATGTTTAATGCGATTTTTTAAATATTTTTATCTATCAATTAGGAAAGTGTGTTGCTTGCTTGGTGGGAAAAGAATTTTGTGTGGGTGTATGTGAATTTTGATCTTATAATAAAGATGACTTTGGAACATGAAAGGGCATGTGGTGCAGAATGCAGGAAAAAGATTTTTCAGATTAAAAGGCCCATATGGACCGACTCTATGTCAGGCTAATTTCATGCTCACGTAGCCTAGATTACAAAAGGGACATATTAATTAAATATTTTTTTAAGATATTCAATTTCTTTCACTATATTATAATAATAATAATAATAATAATAATAATAATAATAATATAATTAAACTTTAAAAATGAAAACAAAGTAAATAGAATAAATATCAAAAAATAAAATTGTAAATCATACTTTCTTTTTAATTTAAATTTTATAATATCAACTGAATCGATTATACATCAAATTTTCACATTGATTTGAATAAGTTTTTAACTTAAATAATTACAAAAATTAAAGATATTTTTATCCTTAAAGTACTTAAAAATAATTTACATGAATCATACACTTCATTTTAAATTTATTCTTCAAATTTTGAACAATCTTCTATTTACATTTTTTTTATAAACTATTTTTTTAAATTTTGAATAATTTTTTATTCACTTATAATTTTTTGTTCACAGTATAAATTAAAATTTATTTTTTTAGTATTCAAAAATGTTAATTTAATTTAAAATTTTTATTTTTTATAAAAATAATTTCAATATTTTAAAAAATTATTTTATAAAATTTTTAATTTAAATATGTATAATTTTTTATTTTTGCTAAAATTTAAATTAAACAAACGTTATATTTATAATTTCAATAAAAACTTTAAAATGTATAGTAAAAAACAAATATAATTCAATTTTTTATATTTATTTAAATAAATATTTCTTAAGAGAAATGTTAGATGGAAAAAACATATTTTATAAAACAGGTATTGGAAAAGGAAAAAGAATATCTTAAATTTTTGCTAGCCATGGAATTAAATGCCATTTCACAAGGATCTTGTCCACAACTGAAATTTCATTATCCTATAAAATAAATTCATGGCTTAAATGAAGTCTGTTGGTCCACATACATTTTTAATAAATTAAAAAAAAAACCTGATGATAACCAATTATTTGGATTTTATATTAAATATATCGGTAAATAAAAACATAGATTAATAAATAATTATTTTTCCTTCAGGAAATAAATACCTTAGAAAAAGAAACAAAATACCCTTTATTTATTATAAAGATTCTTGTATTTCCCATGCATTTTTTATCTTTCCCAACAAATAACTAAAAAACAAAAATCCAAACTTATATTCAATTTAATATGATCATTTTGTTATTAAATAATTTGTTTTTTAATTAATTTTCTGATCTCATGCACAAATTCCACGGGAGGCTCAAAATGCAAAAAGTACAAAGAGTGAAAATATCAACAATTAGTAGTAGTAATAATAATTAGACTCTTTTACAGGGACCAAGACTAAACAATTTTCAAAAGAAAAATTAATAGTCTACGGTGGGGTCCGCCTCGGTCCCATCAGTTTCAACCAGATCATCACCGCAGATCTGATCAAGGACGAGAACCAATCCCATGGCGAAGGCGCCGTCGAAGCCGGGCTTGAGGCAGAGAGAGAAGACGTCCTTGCCAAGCACCACGTGGGTGGAGGCATCCACTTTGCGTCGGATCTCAGCCACCGATCCCTTGTCGGCGTCGAAGATGGTGCAGCAGCGCTGCGCGAAATTCCCTTCGATCTGGTACTCCTTACCTCCTTCCCCGTACACCTCCACCGTCATCCCGCACCGTCCGATTATCGACGATCTTTTCACGCTGAAGATCGGCTTCTGCCCTTCCGATCTCTCCCCCAGATACCCTTCCCACCTGTGATGCAAACTCGGCCTCTGCCAACCCGAAACCAGAAACGCAAAAGAGTTAAAACTCAGCGGACAGACTCAGTATTCTGTACGAGTCAAACAAATTACATATGAGCAAACACAGCAGTAGTTGGTCATATTCAAACAGTTTCTTCTCTATACAATTAAAGTATGCTGCTGGGAAAGCTTAAGATTTGACAACTTTCAGTTGACTCGAGATCTTTTTAAATAAAAATCACAATGAACTCGGTTCCCTTTGATTTAAAAAAGAAAACACAGATCCTGATAGACAACTACAAGATTTACTAAGAGTGAACACGAATCAAATCAATATCCATTAATCCAATCTGCAAAATATCAAACCATGGATGCCGAGTTCTCAATGAGTCGTCTCGTCAATAACACAAGTGTTGAGAGAGAGAGAGAGAGAGAGAGTTTGCAGAGTTAAAATACCTTTCTTCTGACAGTGAGTAGACACCTGCCATGAGCGTCCATGAGGACGACTTCGCCCTTATCACGAGTATCAGGGCCGTAAGAGTCGACCCGGAAGACTAACTCGCCTTTGCAATCGTAAACAGTGAAACCATCACCGGAGAAAAACAGAGAAGTTTTTAGCACAGTGAGGTGCTTCTCTTCCTGGTAGATATACCCACTATCCACGACTAACCCGGCCTTCATATTCGGACCTTTCCTCTGCACTTCAACTGTCAAATCTGTCGTCAAAAACAATTAAAGGAAAAGAAAGAAAGCTTCTGCCTGAATTTCCAATTGCGTTTGGTTTTCTTGGATGCGCAAGAGAGAAAACTGAACGTTAAAGAAATGCAAGCATTGCAGGTAAGCTATATAGAGAGTGAGAGAGGGGACAGGGGAGTGTAGGTGACGTGTGGGTGCCTGCATTAATATCTAAATCGTTCCTCTCTCTCTCTCCACAGAGACACGGAGACTTGACACACGCGCATTATTCTTGCTATCAGCTATGGCATGGACCACAGATTGAGGAAACTTATCAGGAATCTGGGCACGCACGACGGACTCCAATACGCATATAGAATCGGTGCCTTTTTCTAGTAATGAGTTGCCTCGCTTGTCAACCTGGTCGAGTTGCTGGTTTTGCAAGTCATCTACTGATTTTTTAAAATAAAGTTTACTTTAAAAATAAAATAAAATAAAAATTAAACTAAATATATTTTTAATTTAAATTTTTATATACTCATTGAATTGCTTATACATTTAATTTTTATTTAATTTAAAACTAAACTTTAGTTTTAATAACAGTAAAAAAAATTAGAAGATATCTTTATTATTAAATTACACAAAAATAACTTTAAAAAATTTTATATTTCATTTTAAACTCATTCTTCGGTTTTACATAATTTTTAACACATGAATTATTTTTATAAATAATTTTAAATTTTAATATATATATAATTTTATAAAATATTTTTAAATTTTTAAATTTTTTTTATAAATAATAATTTGAATATTTTTTTACATTATAAAAATTTACTTGAATTCGGTACAATAATTTCACTTTGAATAATTTTTTTTTGGTAGAAAATTAAAAGTGAGATGTAAATTAAATTAAATTGAAACATTAAATACATGATTAATAAATATTTTGATATACAAAATTAAGAAAAATTAATATACTTCAAATTATTTTTATGCTTACTCAAAATTATATTTTTGAAACACAACATCTTTATTTCTACAGTGAAAAAAAATTACAATATAATTAATTTGATGTAATAACAAATATAAAATATTCAAAGTTTTATATTAATATTAAAATCATTGTAATTTTATTTTCTTATATGTTAATTTTTTATTAAAATATTATATTAATAATTTTAATCACAGTCCTTTACTATTTTCTTATAATTTCTTAACACTATCACTTCATTTTCTTGCAAAACAATTTTCCTATAAAAAATAAAAAATAAAAAAAGATAGATGAAAATGAGAGATGCCCAATGTGCACAAAGAATAATTGGGCAAAAAGAACTTAGTATTAATGTACTTTATGCTTTTATTAATTTAATTATGTTGGTATAACAACGGGCTAAACGTATCTTATACTATTCCTTGCTTGCCATAGATTCTCATTTTTTTAACTTTTTTAAAAATTAAATAAATGAAATTACGATCCACAAGCAATTTTAATTACAAATGTAACAAAAGTACCGATGAAGAAATATTATAACAGAATAATAAATCAAAAAGGATATATTATAAAGTGGCCGTAAAGTGCCGACTTGATGTATAATAATAAATTTAATAATTTGGATATTGCATGTGTGGACTTAATTAAGGTCAGAGATCTTAGGATATAATCTGCCGAAAGATATTAATTGAGATTAATAATTAAATAGTCTTAGTTGATAGATATAATTAAAAATAATTAAAAATGTATGTGAAGAATAACCATGGAATATATGGTCTTTGATTAAGAAAATTAAATTAAAAGGGGACTAATATATGATGCTATTAAAATCTAGAAAGTGAATGATACAACTCTTATTGAATTAAATTTATGATCGAATCTTGTAAGTTAAAATTAATAAAATATTTAAATTTTTAGAGACTTTCTTAAACTTAAGTTAATGAATATTTTTACATTATAACAGTAAAAAATTAATTTTTATCGTTAAAATCTATAAATATAATATTATATTACTACAAAACTATTGTAATAAATTTTTATTTATTTTTATATTACTATTATGCATCATAAAAATATATTTAATTTTTTATCAAAAATTCAAAATAAATTCACATAAATAATAGATATTTATTTATTTTAAAATATATTAAAATAATTAAACACGAGAATATATAATCCATATGATTATGAGTTCAAAATGTTTCTTTACCACATTGAAGTAATTAATTTTACTAAAATTAAAATTAAATTTTAAACAATAATTTTAAAAAATGATAAATAAAAAATAATTCACCAAACATCATATAACATACAGTTTTAAAAAATTAAAATCATTTTAATAAATTTTAATAAATTATTTATATAAAATAATAACTATTATATTCATTATAAATGTATCATCAATAAAAAAAACAAAAAAATTAAATTTAATCAATCAAACACTTTAGTCAGTTATATGATACTTTAAATGAATAATTTGTCTCATGTATAGTCTCAGTCCTATAAAATAACAAATATCAAACTCTCACTAAGCAGATTTAACAGCGTTACCTTAATTTAGAAACAGTTACAATTAGCTAATCCTAATCATAGTATAAGATTATTTTAATATTTTTTCATCAATATTTATGTCCTTTTAATTAAATTTTAAAAAGTAAAGATCAAATTAAATATTTCCTTTTTCAAACTGATCAAATCAATTCCTATCAAAATTCAATCAAGCCAGATTTTTGAATGATAATACTAACAAATGTTGATAAAGATGAAATCTTGAAGAGAAAATGACAACATCTAATCAAAAGCAAAGGCACTTTGCCCACTAAAGGGGGCATGTGGCATATTGCTTTAGCACCATATACCTACCTTGAATTTGCGACAAACTAAATTAGTTTAAAATTAATCAATCAATTTACATAAATAATCACTTTATTCAATAAATTAATCCAAAATCCATGAATTAAACAAAGGGCTAAAGATTTGGGGCCAAGATTAAAGTATATATTAATTTGTCTTACATAAACTAATTAAATTTATTTTGAAGATCATCTGTCACTAATACATCCATGTATCCATTTTTAAATATATTACTTATTTATTTTACATTTAAATTATTTTAAATAAAAACATTGAAAATAAATTAGAAAAGTTAACGTAAATTATGAAATTTGGAAATGAAAAAATATAATACTACGTCTTTAATTTTAACTTTAAAAGTATCAATTGATTTAATTTATGTTATATCAAAAATTTTAAAAATTTCAAATATTCAATTTATAAATATTATATAATAAATTTTTATTTAAAATTTTGTGAAAACTAAAAATATTTAAGTTACTATCATAAAAAAATTAATAATTTTTACTATTTTATATATTTTATTTATTATTTTTATACTATCAAAAATTTTTAAAATTTATAAAAAATTACTCAAAATTAAAAATTATTTAAATTTAATTAATCAATTTAAAATTGAGAATATATATAATTTATTTAAATTATTTTTAAATATTTTAACAATAAAAATATGCTTAATATTTTGCAACATTTTGAACCAATATGGAATTTGAATACAATCAATTTTTTTGAATATTTTTTAAAATCAAAATTTGTTTAAAGAAAGAGGGTAATGTTATATTTAAATATATATATATATATATTAAAAAAATCTAAAATCAAGGTTTTTTAAAAAGCAGAAAAGATTTTGATTTTGCTAAAATGATATATAAAAAGAAAGATACGAACAAAAAGAGTTGACCTCACAAGCAAGAATGGGAAAGAAATGTGAAAGTGGCTGAACCACACGAGGTCCCATGATTCCATAAACATCCGTAACACCGCCATCTCCATCTGTCTAATCGTGTTGAACTTCATCTAACAAGTCAAAAGATTAGACAGCCAAACGCGCTCTTCCCAGTTTCGATCGATAAGTGGACAGCAAAAATCAGGTATGGAGCTGTTAAACAACCCTCCGTTTACTTGGAAATCCATATCCGACAGTTTTCCTTTTCTGTGTGGTTCAGTTTCTTCCATTTTTCTTTTCGAAGTTGAAAAATTTAGAAAAACAAAAGGAAAGAGATGATACGTCGTATTCGCTTTTGATCAGCAATGGACGCCCAGCTGGCCATCTGATCTTACCAGAATCTTGACCACCGTTGCTTGGTTAGATCCTCCTGTCTCCACTCTTGCATGCCTTTCTTTTCTGTGGCTCTTCTCTCTCTTTCTCTCTCTCTCTCTCTCTCTCTCTCTCTCTCTCTCTCTCTCTCTCGCGGTCTCTCTCTACGCATCAAAACCGTGCACAGCAACTCCATGGCCCCGTGCAGACAAGGTAGAGAATCTCATGGTGCTGCTTCCAAGCTTTCTATAGGTCAAACAGAGGCTCCTTGCTCTTATTCCCTCGATGAAGTGACTTATCTTAGCGAGTGAATCTGCACAAAAGTCTGTGACGTCGATAAGGGAAAAGTGTGGAAGGAATTCGGCTGATAAAAAATCATGAAATGGTGGCCATAGTCACAGGTACTCAGAACAACGAAAAGCATGCATGGTGGGCATATTGGACGGCAAACATTGACGTACATTGACTCTGAGCTTTACATGGTGCAATGTTCTTCCTACCTTTTATAAGCAGCCACCGTACAAATGTCAAGCTTCGTCTCCGTTCTTTTTTCTCCTCACAGATTCTCCTCCCACGATTTCACGTGATCGAATGTGTTCTCCTCTGGTGAGCCGCAGGACATCGATCAGCCCTTTTCATTGTTCTTTTCATTTTATATATATAAAACCAAATTCCCAACATAAGTTATTTATTTATTTTTTATTGATTTGAGTTCGTATTGAATTTTTTAATATTAAATTTAAATTATATTTTTATAAATTATAATAAAATATAAAATAATTAAAAATTTTAATTAATATTAATTTTATTAAGTTAATTATTATTTATGGATTGTATGCATGAACACCAGTTGCATAGATGTTAATCTGCAGACAAGAGATATAAATGTGTACATGATATTTATTTTATTCAGATTAATGCTTTTTTAATTTAAATTGTGTTTATTTTTTTAAAAAATATGATACGTGATAATTTAATAAAATTAAAATATAAATTTTTATTATTCATTATTTATAATAATATAGTCCATAATTATGAAAATATTTTTATATATTCTTATTAAAAAATATAACATGAATTATATAAAAAAAAATCCTAATATTTCATTTTGATAAACTATTTACTTTGCCTGTGTTTTCTTTTTGATATATATTCTCTTGATTTGATTTATTTTGATATTTTACTAAAAAAATTTGACTTTTAAAAATTATTTTATTTTTAATATTTTAAATATAATTTTTGCTTATTTCATATTATATATATTTATGCAATCAAATTACTAGGAATACTATATATAAAATTACAGAGAAAACTTAACACCAGCTCTTCTGTGGCGCTGTGATGATTGTGCTGTGGATTTGCCCTTCATGTCGCAGGTTCAAGGGTTAGGTGATTATCAGTCTGCCCAATTAAGGTATTTCAAAATACCTCTTTTTATTTTTATTTTAAAAAATACAAAAAATTTTAATTATAAAAAAAGGAAAATAGAAATTGAGAAACTAAGATGAGTATAAAATCATAAACAAATATCAACACAGTTTGTTAAGCACAAAAATACTTTTTTTAATTTCTTTTTTTATGGACAATTGTATCTTTTTTATTATTTAATGAATAAATCTTGACAAAAATAATTCAAATAAAAAACTGGAGAAAATTATGATAAACACATAAGCAGGGACAAAGCAGAACTAGCTTGCTTCCAGTTTTACTGGGTTGGGCACTTACAGAGCCACTCCAGGGGCAGCTTCGACCTTTGATGATGGCGATCATATTTATTCAACTGGGGTAAATTAATAATACGTGATAATTTAATAAAATAAATTATTTTATTTTATTTTATTTTTATTATATCAACTGAAAAAATTAGATATTTTATCAACATATATTAAATCAACTGAAAATAATAATTTTATCAAAATATTGTCCTTGTGTGCTTTTTTTTTTTCAATTGGAAGAAATATTCTAAAGAAAAAATCAGATATTTTCTCGATTTGATTTTCGTTAATATTTTAATAAAAACTTTATTTTTTAACATTTAAAATATAATTCTTACTTTTTTTGTATTAAATTACGAAGAGCAGTATATATAAAATTAGAGAAAAAATTAGTGTGACCTTGGTGGTTATGCTATGAATTTACCCCTCAAGTCACAGGTTCAAAAGGATAGGTGATCAACGCGAAACAGAATGTACATAAAATGAAAGTATTCCAAAATAGGTTTTTTTTTCTTATTTCTTTTATTTCAGAAATACAGAAAACAAATTTAATTATAAAAAAATTAGGAACATAGACATTTAAAAATTAAGGTGAGTACATGCATAGATCAAAACTATATTTAAAATTAAATTGAGACAATGCCACCATCCTCTGTCGGTGGCCTGTTGGTTTGGCTAATGCTTGACCACAAGGTTTCCGGTTCGAGGCATGGTAAAGGAGAAGGAAGAGAGAGAAAAAGAAATGAAAAAAAGAGAGGTATTATAAAATACCTTTTTTTTAAAAAAAATAAAATTAAACCAGTGGTTGGAGGAAGAGTTCCTAAACAATCACGATAAATTTATATTTTATTTTAAGATTTTTTAAAAAATTTAAATAATTTTAAATTCACAAATTAAAATTCTTAATGAGATTTAAATTGAATTAAATTAAAATTTTAGATATAAAACTGAATTGATTAAAACTTTAACATCTAGATTAAAATTCAGCCAAAATCCAAGGTTTGTTTCAACATATTAATTTAATATTTTTCAAATGATCATACAAAAATAATAAATTAAAAAAATTATAATATTATTAAACAAACTCTCTGCTATTTAATATTTATGTGGTCGGTGATTTACATGTTTTTACAATAAAAAGTCACTCCCAATGTATGAATGAGTTTTGAAATTCGTTGGATTAATTCAAAATAATTTTTTAAAAAAATTCTTGTTTTTCAAGTGGATTTTTGATATTTTAATTCATGATTTGTGCAATAATAAAGATGTAATAACTTAAATATTAGTCTATTGAACGAAAATATATATATATATTTTATATAATAAAACTAAATTGTTAATTTCATGTATCTAATTTGAGGATATTTTCAATAAGTAATTATTGTGATAAATGCAAATAATTAATAATGTCAATTTTGATATCATTTATCAACATATCAATTTATTCAACTTAAAATGTCTAACTTATAAAATTCAAATATATTTTTTACTTATCTGAAAAGAAATTTAAAATATTTTAAAATTTTAATAAATTGTGACATATTAAACTAAAATAGATGAGTTAATGGTTTGAAACGGTCTTAAAAATTATAAACCATAGTAAATGTTATTTGGTTTTATTTTTTATTTTTATATTTATTTTAAAATAATAAATAATTATTTATAATTACATGGCACTGCATTTATATGAGATATTTAAAAGCTTAAAAATCCCTCCACTATTTGGAAGCTTTTTCTCTACAATCTTACTCCAAAGAACTCCTAACAAATCTTTCTTAGAACTTAAAATAAGATCGATTGTTAATTTGGTTGACATCGACACTTTGTTACTTTATTTTAAATTTTATTATTTTATTATTTAAATTATTTATGTTTAATATTTGAAATTTTACAATTAATAATAAATAAACATTGCTTGATATTTATTTTAAAAGCAAATTAATAAATCAAATTATATTCCATTTCGTATTGTAGTTTAGCACAATTTATATCATTCAAATCAAATTATATTATTAGTTATATATACTAAAAAAATATAAATCCATCAAATTGCAAAGTGAGCATTATTTAAAAAATAAAATAAAATTGAGTGGTAAGGCTGAAAAGGCTCAAAACAATGAAAATGGTCCAAAATTAAGTAGTACATGGTTGTTAATTTTGTGCTCATTTGTTAATTCAAATAATTTTAGCCGCCCGACAGACTCGCTAGCCCACCTGGTGGCCTGGTGGAGTAATTCTTGGCTTAGTACCCACAAGAACTGTAGTTCAAGGGCTGGTACCAGAAATCGCCCTTAAGGGTATTCTAAAATACCTCCTTTTTGATTTTATATGTTGTATATATTAAAAATAAATTAAAAAAAACTTCCATGATTATAATAATAATAATAATTATTAAAAATATTTAATAATGATAATAATAATAATAATTATTATTACTTTTATTATAATGATGTGTAGAAATGTGAATATAAATTAATTATTTAGTAAGCTCACAACAGTGAGTCTAAAATCATATTAATGATGTATTTTATTTATTTTTTATATTAATATTAAAAATTATAAAAATATCTTATGTGTTTTGTTAAAAAAAATAATCAGCACAAATCAATAAAAAAATTAATTCTTTTATCAAGATATCAGTTTTTTATTCAACAAAAAATGGTAACTTATAAAATTTGGATTTTTCGGTATAAATTTTTGAAAAAGTAACACTTGATATAGTAAACAAAGCCTGCCCCACACAAAATCATAAAGATAAAATTTCCTATTTTTTTAAGGTTTGTGTCATGCTGCTATCTCTTTTCTTAGCTTCTTCTTTTGTTTGTTCATTTTTTGTCAATTCAAATTAAGAAAATATGTTTTTAAAATAAAAGTTATTTAAAATTTTAAACTATATTTTTTATTTTAAATAAAGTTTTAATATTTTAAAAGTGAAAAATTAAATCTTAATATATCAATTTGATTCAAATTAGAATTTTGTTTAAAATCTAATAAAATATTAAAAATTTATTGTTGAATACTAAAAATGTTTCAAATAAATTTTATATTTTATTTCAAGTCAATAACTCAATTTTAAATAATTTTACTAATGAGTTATTTATTATAAAATTTTTATTACAATAAAAATTTTAAAAACATATTTTGAATATTTAAAATATTTTAAAATTTTTGTGATGGTAACTTGAATATTTATTTACACTTATAAAATATTTCAATTCAAAGTTCATAATATAAGATATCACTTTGAATATCTTCAATGTTAGAATTTTTTTATAAAATTTAATTTGATTCATATTAATAAATATTTTTTATTTTTTAAATATTAAAATTAGATTTAACATATATAATATAATTAATAGTTTTAAATAATCATTTCCATTAAAAAAAACCTACAGAAAATAGAAGATAAGAATGAGGGCTGAGGCTGAAATTAAAGCCCAAAACAATGGAAAAGGTCCAAAATTAAGCTTATGATATAATGCAGTAAATGGCTGTTAATTTCATTTTCTTCAAAAAAAAAGATCATTTAATTTAAACTTGTTACAATAAATTTTTGTAGCACCCAATTAAATTAAACTATTTAATAAGTGACAGCAAGATCACTGGTAACTGAAAAAATCCTAAATCAAAATCTTAAACCTTTGCAATAGAGGTATTTCAAAATACCAAAAATCATTAAATGAAAGGGCAAAAAAAAAAAGAGAGTAAAATTTAAATATATATTAATTCTGAGTGATTACTTTATCAAATTATTTATTAAATTAATTAAAAAAAAACTCATGCGGAGCACTTTGTTCCTCTTTCTTCACTTACAGATTATAGTTTCAATATAGAATTTAAACTTTTTTTTTATTACATGTATCAAGCTTAAATGTGTCATGTGAATAAATGTTAAATAGGTAATCAATTAACCATGGCAGCAGACTACTAAGTAGGCTTAGCTTAGCACAAATTGGATCTGTATCAATGGACCAAATTTGACTATCAAAATCAAGATCTTCCTCCGTACAAGAGCATCGACAAAATCCGATTGATTGATGGATTCAGAACTTGATCTGATCTTAGGAGCTGCTCACTGCATAGTTCAACAACAACAGAAAGAAGAAGAAGAAGAAGACGCCGAATTGGGGCATTAAAAGCTGAGAGAGACTGAGGGATCATCTCTCAAGCTGTAGATTTATGTTTCTTTTTTGATTTCAGAACCAGAAGAAGAACTCTCAATACCCATTTGAATTCAACTCATTCATCAAGGTACAGATACAAATTACAAAAACTAGGAAACTCTACAAGAAAAGACAAAGAGGTGAGAGTTGGAAGAAGCCCTTTTTTGGGTATTGTGTCCTCTACAAGGGACACTAGCCAGTGCTGTTAGGGGTTTGCTTGGGTTTTATCAAAACCTGGAACCAGAAAAACTTGGTAATAACAATGGCATTTGCTGGTCTCCAAGCTTCTTAGTTCAGCATTGGGTATCTAACACCGGCTGCTAGTACTCTCTGCTGTTCTATCTGCAGTACCATCAAATATTAAATTCCCTGTTAGGCCTCCATTCTAGACAAAAAGCGAAAGGAAAAGCTGTTTAGTTTGTGCATACTTGGAAGAGTTCATGCAGCTTGTTCTTGAGGTAGCAGTACTCGTGCTCTAGCAGCTCCAGAGCTCTCAAACACCTGGAAGAAGATACCGGAAACCCAGATACTGAATCAGCTTCTTGTCTTTTGCAACCACAGTTTTACATTTGTGTGTGTGTGGAAAAGGAGAAAGAGGGTGTTTGGGAGCTCGGAAAAAGAGGGAGAAAGGGAAAAAGTAGGTGCGTGGGGGAATACATACCCAGCACGGTTGTTCTGCTCAGAAGCAGCGCGAAAGGCGACGCATACGTTTCTGACCCTTTTAGCTCCAATGCTTGAGCTGCTTCCCATGAACTGGTTCAAATGGATTCCCATTTTCTTGTAGTCCGAGAACTCTCTATCCATCCTGTCCCATCGTCATCACGTCAAAAAAAAAAAACATTTTGATACCCCACATGAAAGACAGATACTTTTAGTGATGTTGGAGAATTTCAGAAGCAAATTCTCTCTTATAGGTAAGTATAACGACGAGGAAGTGGAGAATGAAGATTACAGTAGTGATCTGAGATTCCTCAAGAGCTTTTCCGATTCATGGAAGTAGATGTTGACAACCTCAGAGACGAAGTTGGGGGAGCTCTCGTCTTGAAGCTGTTGCAGCTGCAAGAACTGCTCGTCTAATACCCCCTGAATCCACAACCGACGACGCCCGCCAGAAATTATTAACATGAATGAAAAGAAAAGAATCACCACTACAAATACATTGCATGACACTGCTACGTAGCTAAGCATAGGTCACTGATCCTCATCGTTAAGAATAACATGATGATGATCAGCAAGAAGAAGAAGAAGACGATAAGCAAGAAGTTAACCAAGAGACAGGTGATGGTGATGAACCTGGTGGAAGAGTAGTGCGAGCAAACGATTCATGTCTGCTCGCAAGCGATCCGCACCCAACCCCAGCATCCACAGAGGCAGACCCGTCGTGACCGATTCAACAATTCGACTGTGTGGGTTTTGACTTAGCTTGATCACTTTCTTGCTTTCAGAGTTTAGGGTTTATGCGAGTTTCCTCGGAAGAAGTCGCAGCGTTTCATGGTCACGGCGTTTAGTGGCTACAGCTATTTAAAGCATGCTCCTGGCCAAGGATCTCCACTGTTACAACTCCCAAAATAGAAAATATAAAATAAAAAGCTTTTCACTTTTCAAATATAAGCAGTGTGGTACACGTGCATTTGGTCGTCGTAAAGCGCTGCCTTTGTTTCTTGAAAGGAAGTGAGTCCACGCTCCACCATTGAGAGTTGACCAAGAGCTTTTGTTCTTTAGGGTGAGCGTGGGGCAGTGGGGCCCAAATCGAGGTGAATGTGGGGTATCAACCGGACCAGCCCACACGAAGGCAGAGAGACCCCTGGTCCGAGAGTGGAGGTGAAGGGAAGGTGGCCGGCCGAGTCGTGGTGACCTGCTGTCCCAGTAACCCGTCACCTCGCGTGCTGTCTGTTGCGACAGGCCAGTGCGGCGATGATACCTTCCTCGCACCCGACAACTGCTTGCAGCCGGTCACTTGTCAGTAGCCCTCTTTTTAAAAAATTACTAATAAATTTTTACACTGCCTTTTCACCCTTTAAAAAATTTACTTCTTACCTTTCCTTTTTCTTACATGCTGCTGCAGAAAGCCACCCTTCTGTTCTCTTATTCTGTTTGGTTACTAAGAAAAGGTGTGATTTTTAAGTAACAGTGTAGTTATCGAGGTTTGAATCTTAACTTTTTCTCAAGAGAAAAGAAAAAATATTAGAAATCCCCAATCATCCGAAACTCTTTCTTACCCTATTGCTGTCTCTTTGTTTCCTCATATAAATACCTATATATTTTTTTCCCTCACTTTCTCGAGAAAACTGCAGAGTCTGCATAGAAGCATGGGGGCGGAGAGGGAGAGAGAGAGCGCCCGGTAAACAAGGGTGACTGGGACAGGTCAGGTTCTTCTGCTGACAGAAGTAGAGTGGTGAATGGACACATGGCATAATGGGCAATGCCTTGATTTTGTCTTCTTGTTTGGTCATCATGATGAGACTTTCCGAAAGGGTCATGGCCATGGAGTCAGTCTCATGTTACCGAGCACAAAAATATATGACTATGGATGATAACATTCTTAATCCATTATTCCTTCTTAGTTAAATTACAATAAACTAAATAGGTTAATTTAGATATTATAATTTGAATCTTAATTGATTTTATGGGTTTATAGAGTAAATATAAAAAAATTAAAAATTTAAATGTTAAAGTATGAATTGATTTAATTATAATTTTAATGTTCTATTTAGTTTAATTTAAATATTATTAAAAAATTTATACAATAAGTTTTGATTTGAAAATTTTTACACACGTAAAGAAATTTTAAACTTCTATCATAATTAAAAATATATTTTTAATTTTTTATTATTAAAAACTTGAAAAATTATAAAAATATCTCATAAGTAAAATTATTTAAATTTTAAAAATAAATGATGCAAGATGAATAAATAAAATTTATTTAAATTATTTTAAAAATGTTTTAATAATTTAATCAAATTTAAAATTAAACCAAATCAAAACATTGAAAATACCATTGAACCATCCGTATTTCAGAATTCAAAATTAACAACACATACAAGTTAAAAATTATTTTACCCAATACATTATCTAATATATACACATTAACACGATATAACATAAGAATTTGGTATCACATCAAAATCGAATCTTACATTTAATTCGAGCAAAGAATGATGAGAGTAAAGAGATATTGGAAAGTGAAACGGAAACAAAAAGGTGTGAATGATTAAATTGGTGAAAATTTGAGGCAATCTAACATTGAATTGTGGCATTGAAGAGGGTGATGAGTAGTATGCATTATTTTATATGTTCACATGGTTACAAAAGCATGAACACAAAATAGTCACCTAGAGATGGGTTAAGCATTATTTTACTTATCATTTCATGAAGCATGTTAATTTGTTTATAGAAATCTCGATTTTCTCGCTTTAGAAGAAGCATGCTCGCTCTTGACGTAAGCAAACCCTTATCATATGGTTTATTTAATTTATTGGTTAATTATAACTCTTTTCAGTTTGTCAGATTTTATCATATGGGTTTTTTTTTATCATATTATTTATTTAATTAATCAGCTAATTATCAATTTTACTCTTTTGCTCATATCTTAGTAATATATAAAAAATATATATATTTTTTAATTTTTTATATTTTCATATATGTTTATATATTAAAATTCTTGATTGATCTGATCAGTTGAATTGAATTTTTGAATAAATTATAATATATGACAGTTTAACATATCAATGTATTTTGTAATATTTTTATTGACATGATAAATTATAAAAAATATATTTTTTTAATTTTTTAATAAAAATTTCAACGTAAGGTCAGATTAATACAAAATTTTTATTAATATTTTATAATTATGAAAAAATTTATAAAATTTCAAATAAATATTTAAAATTTAACAATGATTGAAAACTTCATAAACATAAAGTCATGTTTAGTTTATCACAAGAACAATATGTGACGTATTAAGAAGAGTAATATGGCGACAAACTTCCTAGCGAAAAGGACAAATCCGACATTTAAAAATATTCCACATTTTCGGACAACTAGCTTAATAGAAAATTAATAAAGAGGAGAAAGCATGCTTTGGATTGATGTAAGCAAATTATAGAGTAATGAACCGAAGAATGCCTTGTTTATAGGAAACACTTTTTACCGGTGTGATTATACCCACATAAACCCAACACTTACGTACATAATTAAACTTTTAATGCAAGACTTTCATAATCATGCTCATTTGTGCTCCCGTGCTTATGATTAATATTCCCCTTGTCGCTATTAAGCTTTGAAATTCGGAGAGTCGTGTGTGCCCTAAAGTTGAAAATAATGTCTCCTACACTTTTTTGGTGATTAATTAATTTTTAACTATACAAGCTCGTTGGGGGTAATTGAGGTTATTAGACAAATAATTAACGGAAAAAACTCGCTGCTCGAGATGGTTAATTACATTCTCTATTAGTCACTCGGTTCTTAGGATTGTTGTGCCTAATCTTCCACATTCTTGAATCTTGATTCTTGAATTACATTTCAATCATTGTTAAGTGTAAATTGATCACATTATTGGTCCACTTAATTTGACAATGATATGAATCTATGGTTTATATTGGAAATAACGATACCATTTAATTAATTTGTTTAATTAGAGAAAGCTTAACCGAGCTTCCACTTAACTTATTTACAATTCATTTTTTTTCACAATCGATGTGAGATGCTAGTTAGTGCCTCTTTTAATTTTATTAAGTGGAGTTCCTTTTTTTTTTTTTTTTTTTGAATTAATGGGTTTTTAAAACTTCAATTACTATTAAAAATGCATTAATTCTTGTTGCTTGGTTTAAATTCTATGAAATTGTCTTGATGCTCGATGAGAATTAATGGAGATTGTTAATGGAGGATTAACATAGGAGAAATATAATAAATTCAATAAAAATACCTACACCAAGTCGTAATCCAAGGTTAATTAATTACAATATGAAATAACATTCATCATCTTTAACGAAAAATGATTAATTTTATTGACTGATAAATATATGATATTAAAAATAAAATCAACATCATTGGATAATTTTACAAAAAAATAATTTATTTTTTATTCATATAATAAAATATATAAATTAAAAAAATTTAATTCACGAGCAAACAAATGTCCATTTACAAACTCATGATTTGATGAAAATGTTGCTGGGCCAGGCATGTGGGCTCATTCATCAGACTGTCTACAAAATCCCCGCCCTCGGGTCCATGAACCCTAATTCAATTGGTTTGATTTTTACTCATGATAAATCAGAGCAGGAGAAGATTCATTCATGATGCATAATGAGGTAATTTAACAAATTGTCGTCTTCTCGGACTGAAATTAACCAGATTTCAAAGTAAAAGTTCCAGTCACCTATCCTACTGTCTTCGCTCCAAATCGAAAATTGGTAACTTCTCTACTAAGGTGAATGACTGAACTCTCTCTTGCAAAAAGAAAACATGTAAAACATCAACTGAAGACATCTAACCGCATGGAGAATGAGAATGAAATGAAGTTATTTGTATTTGGCATTGGGTAACTTGAGGTTTATGGGCGAGAATTCAGAGTTGCCTAACCAGGTATCACACGGCAATGGCATCAAACTGTAACATGTTAAAGCCTGTATGTGTAGTTGCCATGGCTATTATGCCTCAGTTACTGAAAGCCATTCTTCGCTTGTGACCTTCACTTGGAAGCTTAACGTTAGTTGCCAAGCCAATAAGTTGAAGAAATCTTATGAAATACCAAGTCATGTCCACTTGCCACCATTCAAGGCCATGCCGAGCTGAGTATTCAAAAGCATGGTGGTTGTTGTGCCAACCCTCTCCAAATGCAAGCACTGCAACCCACCTGAGCAATTCCAAATTCACTTTTCTATCAAGAGTTTCAAGAACAACCCATGATTTCATATGCATGTCTTCTAGTGATCTGAGTTGCTCAACATAGATTAAATCAGTAGAAGATTGGTAAGGGAAGTTAAAAAGAGTAGTACCAGTTGTTCCTGGACAAGTCGCCAGTTTTCCACGCTTGCTTTCCCCATACATGGCAAGCTGAGTTTACTAGCCAAGTGACATGGTATACCCAGACAATCCTCACACCCTGTCATGGTGATCAAACCACAAATTGTCAATCCTGTCACGCTTATCGTTTCAGTTTTTTGATTGAAATGGTGAATGTCTATCAGTATTCTAACATTTCAGTGTGTTTTTCCTGATTATTAGTGATAGAACATCGTGTATGTGAGTGAATCTATATGCATAGTTACAAGTAGACAAACATATATGGTAGTCTAAGAAAACAAATAACTATTATCAAGCCATCACAATCATCCAGGGGCACAAGGAAAGCAAGCAAGATGTTGATACTATGAACAAAGGAGGAACTCAATTGCATAGAAAATGAGTCTAAATCTTTTAGTTGTCGTTGCTAAATAACATGAAAGCAAGAAGGGATTTGATCAAACAGCTAGAAACCTCCCAAATCCAAGGTAAAATACCATGTCTGAAACTCTAACAGTTAGGAGACAGGTTTTCTCAAAGTGAGTACCCACCACTGAACACAAAAAAACAAGAGTAAAGGTCAGCCTTCACTATGTAAGAACTCCAGGGACAGATGTTTCTTTCTCCATTCTCAGAATGAAACCATACTCAATAGATCTCTCCCAGTCCCTCTCTTTCTCTTGTGGGGCAGGGAGGTTTTTTTTTGGTTGGGGGGGGGGGGGGGGGGGGGGGAGAAGAGGAGGAAGAGGGGGTTTTCACAACTTTAGGGAAGGAAAAATAAAAAATAACTGAATCAAATATCGACGAGGTAGAAATGTCACTATATGATGGCCCCGCTCACAGATTCAAGATAAGACTTTCGCTTTTATGGCTTAAATTCTATGGTCGTCTTTCTACTTTCTACTTTCTACTTTCTCCAACATGACAGACCCAAGTTGTCCAATTAAAGGCAGGAGGACCAAGTGCAACTGTGGTGTGTGCTGTGAAGAGTGATAGTCACATATTTGTATACATGCATAAAGAAGAAAACTCTACCAACTGCTTGGCACCAGAAAAATATACTGACTGAATTGTGAGCTAGAGATCAACAGGAGAAATTCTGAGTGGGTAAAATTATCTGAGAAGTGGACAGAACTTACCATTCCCCAGACAAGGAAGGGAAATCCGCCCAGTGCATAAAGCAGAACTCCAAGCGCAAGTGGGTGGAAAACGTAGGTAGTTCGAAGAAACCTATAGAATGGCTGCTTCTCTAAATCACTGGCATTGTTTGCTCCTCCACACTGCAAAATGGCCCATTAACGAGCATGTCAACAACATTAGGCTTGTGTATGTGTGTGCCTGTGTGGAGGAAGGAAGAAGAGGCGATACCCTTTCAACCACAGTGTGGGTATCAAAGAGCCAACTCATGTGACTAAACCAGAACCCTTCAAGGGGGCTATGCGGGTCTCTCTCAGAATCACAGAACTGGTGGTGATACCTGTGTGTGCTCACCCAATCAATCGGGTTCCCCTGAAACCACCAAACACATAACAAACGCAATGACATGATCGTCGTCAATAGAAACAGAAAAGAACATGAATTAACGCAAAACAACCCCCAAAACCAGAAGAGAAGGAAGGAAAGAGGAAAAAAAAAAAAACAGAAAATCTCCAATTTCGAGGAACTACTAACCTGAAGCGCTTGGACTCCACAGTAGGCAAACAAGTATTCAAGCCATTTTGGTAGGTTAAAACTTCGATGAGAAAGATTCCTATGAAAAGATAGAGTGATGCCTAGAAGTCCTGTTACTACATAGAGTCCAAAAGCAACCCAGAAAGCAGCCCAATTGAATTGAAAGGGTGCAAGAAGGCTAAGCAAATGCATGGCAAAAACAGCACCAGCAGTGCTTATGTCCAGCGAATTCCATTTCCTCTCCCAAAAAACTCCCCTTTTCCTCTTGACAATCACATCTGACAACAGAATTCTTCCGTAACTCCCCTCCTCTTGCTCTGGCTCTTTGGCTCCCGTCGCTACGGCATTAGCCATTGCTGATACATTTCTCTTATGACTTCTATTCAAGTGATAAAAAACGCTTGCATTTAACTGTCTGTACTTCGTATTTAGTTGATTGCCTTTTGAGTTGCATGGACCACTATTTAGAACAACATAATTCTTAGATTTTGTTGCGGGTTTAGGAGGGGAGCAGAAAGGAAAGGACTTCGGTTTTGTCAATGGTGTTGTGAACAAAGAAGCCATAGACGGGAACTCGGGGTTGTTTCCCTGAGTGCCTAAAACATTTGTGGGTATGAACGTAATTGGGTTTTGGGCGGGATTTATATGCCACTAGGTCCGTCTTTTACTCAGCAAAAATAATTTTTGACGTTGTCAAATTATCCGGATGTGTGAGAGAGAGAGAGAGAGAGAGAGAGAGAGAGAGAGAGAGGAGGAAGGGCGGGGGGATAAGGTTGTGTGGGGCCTTGGATTTGTGTTTGGATGGGGATTTCGGAAGTGGAGAAATAAGATCCAGGTAATCTTAATTTTTGGGATATCGTCATTTTATATTGCTCCTTCATCTTGTTTGTATCTGCTACTATTTATCTGTTCGGATATTTCTCCAAATTCCGTGCTGGAACTTGCTTCTCTTCTGATATCTCTTAAATATCTCGACTTCTTTGTTTATCATCTTGGCCTATTTAATAGATTGACATCTCTCCCTCTCCTGCTGTGTCTCCCTCTAGGAAGTTAAAGCGGCACTGGAAGTGTGACCAATGGCGGCAGCAAGCGCGTCAATCTTTGCGTCTCCGCCGCAAACTATATTGGCCACGAGGTCCAAATCTGGCGGAAAAGCAAGCTCATCCATGCCAAGCACGGTCGGTGAGTCCCTTCGAACTGTGTTGTCATCTGGTCCTTGTATATTTTTTTCTACTGCAAATTGGCTGTCTGAGTTATTGATAGACATGGGATTGAAACAATCAATCTCTTGCTTGTGGGGTTTCGAGAGGATGATTGTGCATGAATTCGAACTGGGTTGTTTCCAGTTTGTACTAAATTGAAGTTCAGGTATTCATTTTTATAATGGTAGCTGGTTAAATTCCTTATGAAGAATTAGGATTTGCTTCATCCAGGATTGTCTGTTTCTCCATCAAAAATTACGTACAAGTAGAACAGGATTGTCTCTGCCTGAACCTTAAATTGAAATTGGCAAGAGGGCTTTTTGTTTTTAAAAGACCACGAACAGTAACTTTTAATCTTCTAATGCAGCTAGGAACTTTATGGGTGCTCCATTGCGGAGGACTTCTCACAGAAGGAATAAATTAGTGAAAATTAGTGGAAAAGTGAGTGCAGCAGCAGCAGCTGTTACAGCACCTCCCATGGAAGAAATTAAAGAGTACAAATTATCACTTGCTTTGCTTGTTATTTTTCTTTTGGCCTTCTTGGCTCTAAGCTTTCTTATCATTTTTGAAGTTATCCTTCTTCAAGAATGGGAAAGTGACATGCCATACTCATTGAATCTGAATTGATACCTTGGTTAACTCCATATTCCTTCCTTACAGGTATGTGCTTCCATCTTGGGCTATGTTTGAACTTGGAAGGGCTCCTGTATACTGGAAAACCATGAATGGCCTTCCACCCACTTCTGTAAGTTTGGCTGGGTGACAGGAACACACTTCATGCATGCTGGGATGAGCTTTGGATTTATGTTCTGCTAATTTAAATGGAATACCGACTTTTGACAGGGAGAGAAGTTAAAGCTTTTCTTCAATCCAGCTGCAAGTAACATTGTTCCTAATGGAGAATATGGGATTGCTTTTAATGGTAACTCCTGATTCACTTACCGGGACATTTCAACTAATTTCCATAGCACTTGAAGGAAAAAAACCTAACCCCTATGAGAAAGAATATATTTTGTGTTATTCAACTAAAGTAAAGTATTTATTCCATGTCCAAATGCCTCTTCTGTTGCAACATCTACTGGTTTCTCGAAGGGTGAAAGGCCTTTGATTTCCTTGCAAGGAATCTGTTTAGCTGTGACTAACTTGCTGAGTTTTTCACCCTTTGCAGGAGGGTTTAATCAGCCTATTATGTGCGGTGGAGAACCAAGGGCAATGCGCAGGAAAGATAGAGGCAAAGCTGATTCTCCTATATATACCATCCAGATATGCATTCCAAAGCATGGTTGGTACCATGTCACGGTTTTTATGCCCTTCTGGGATATTCGATTCAGTCCTTATGAACTTTCTATCCTTTGCAGCTCTCAACTTGATCTGTTCTTTCACGAATGGAGTTGACTGGGATGGTCCTTACAGATTACAGTTTCAAATACCCAAGGCCTGGCGGAGCAAACCAATTGATTTCTTTAATGAGGTAATAAGCAAGATCTATTTTACCATTAGCTTAAGGCAATGTATGCAACTCTCAAAGCTCATTCAGGACTGCAAATAAGAAAAGCTGAGAGGAGAGATGATGTGGTTCACTTTGACATTGTTTGGAAGACTGGATTCTCAATTCGACATAACTGGAGAATCAGATATACTGGAAATCTATTTGTTTTGAAATGCTGTGAAACTATTTGAACTTGCATTTTTGTGACAGGGTTTGGCTGAGGAGTTGAGTAAAGAAGGTGCATGTGACAGAGCAATCTTTCCAGACTCTAACATTGTAATCCAGAGATGTGCAATGATAGGCAACTTGTCTGTTGAAGGAGTAAGTAAACCTTGTTCCTCTAGTTCGTTTCTGCATTATCTGGTATAATTCTAGTACTGAAACTGACAAATAAGAGGATACCGTTTCAGGGTGATCGATGCAATCTTGATCTCGTTCAAGGATGCATGGATCCTAATTCACATTTGTACAACCCACTTGCCATTGTAGATGATGGATCCTGCCCGATTGAATCAGATTCCGAGGAGTAACCCTCACTCTGACCATGGCCTCAAACTGTACCTAATTGTCATGGGTATGTAATACATCTGCAAGAGCACAGATCGCGATGCTTATGATTGCTTACAAATGCAGAAAAATTTGTAGAGTTACTGTTGCAACTATATATATACATTCTCCACCTGTAAATTGCTTAAATAATTGAACACTTAAACAGAGTGCATATACTTCAAGAATATCACTAATAGAATCAGCTAGATGATGGCAATTTAAGTCCATCACTTTCTTTCTTATGTTGTCTTCGTAGTACTGATAACGAGCAACTAAATGAATTGCTTAGTGGATCTGATGACTACTTGTGTAGTCCTGGCTATGCCCTGTTTCTCAACAGTGACAAATTTCTTTCAAAATCCTTGACCACATTGCCTTGTCCAATATCAGCTATGTTATTATCCACATCTCTGTTTCATCTTTCAACATCATCTACTAAATAGTTAGAGCATCTTCAAAGGTAAAAAGGATTCAAGCCAATCTAAGTTGTGTTTTGCATGAGTCCGATATAAAAAGTAAATCTTCCTCCTGTTCAACAGTATCATGGCATGTTTCACATTTTTCTTCTTACTTGTACGCTGAGCAATCAGCATACCAATCAATACCAGAATTATATTATCATTGACCTGCCGTCCAAATTGAATGAGGAGGAAATTTAAAGAAGAAATGACAACCCATTGAACCATTATTTCAACGTACTAGAGGTGCCCATTAGTTCCAATAACCAACTCTACCTACTAGTCTTCTAGCAAAAGTAATTTCTTGTGAAATGAAAGACAAATAGAAAAATCAACTTCTGTATTATGGTCTAACCCACTTTGATAGCTACTCACCTATACACCCATTATGCAATCAAGTAACACTCCCTATGGGCAACAGAGTATTGCATAACACGCCAAATAACCCAAAGGAACCTGTAACATAATTCTCCATCCAGTAGTTGTAACAGTATTTGTACTAAAGTTGCTTATATGAACCCAAAAAGAAAAAAGTGGGATCTCAATCTAAATTTCAAAGAAAACCAGATCAGGCCTTACTATATTTCTTCACATCAAAACAAGATGCACATTTCACATGAGCTACATCCCCATCCATTATGTTTCTGTTCATTTCAAGCATTAAAGATAATGTACGAAAAGGTGTTAACAGCAACTAATAGTAAATACCCATAATAGAAAATGGCAACATCAAGAAAAATAATGGAAAAGAAATGATAGATCTAACAAAATCTATTATATTGAATCCTACATTTGACACCCACCTTTCTTTCTTTCTTTGCTCCTTTTGCTTTCTCTTTTGACCATTTTTTTTCCTTCCATCAAGGAGCTAACAGAGGCATTTCTTTTCATTTAAGCTTCCAGTTTCTTTTTCCCTAAGAAAAGTTATACCTACGTTACTCTACATTTGCTCTCTCCTTTTTGCAGAGGCTACATTTGCTCAAGTTAACAGACACTCCTTTAAACCATTACAAGGAACATGTTTTCTTCTACTCTCCTCATACTTCCCAGCTAGAGAATCAAATAAAATGCCAGCACCAACACCAACAGCCAAATCAATAGTATAGTGACCTCTTGTACCCAGCAGCCTTACAGCTTGAAGAACATTGAGCACATCAAATAAGCATGCCAATTCACACCTCTGCATTCTTCGCATGTCTATTGATGCAATCACAGACCCTGCAACATGGCCTGAGAAGAATAGGAAGAAGGACACATTACCGACCGGGAAATCCACACCTGACCCCAAAAATCCCTGGAATAATTATTTCAAGAAAAGGCCATATATCAATAGCTGGCAATCAATGGCAACAACTGCTGCACATGATGTTGGATTAACGAATGAATCAGTGCAAGCTATGAGAAGGTGGATTCTAATGAGATAGTGGAGGCTGCTAGCTACCTGAGGCAGTGGTAGCTGTGTGGAATAACCAAGAATCCCCCGACATGTGAACATAAAGAGTGCCGATATTGTAGCTCTTGGTCGGCCTTCAATCAGCCACGTCCATAGTATATAAACTGTTTGCAATCCAACAAACACCTAAAGCCAAGAACGTACAAATGGTGAGAGGAACTACAAGACAACATCAGCTGGCACAGCATGTGCATATTCAAGTTGCTCTCATTGTCTGTCCTCTCTCCCTTTGAAATGATATTGTATGTGAACCGGCTCCAGCCCCAAATTAGTATTACTTATCTTCATATGTTTCTTTTAGTAAATAGCATCCAAGAACTTGAAATTTGAAATTACTTCACCACAAGAGAATTGGGATTACAGAGCCGAGATATAAAAATTTCAAATCAAGCATTCTACCTCTAAAATATGAAACAAGTATTGTGTATATCCGCAACTTGCCAGAAAATGCAGATGAGCAGCAGAATAAATAAACAGATGAAGATATCTCTTTCCCACTTTTGATTTCAGAATCCAGATTAGGCCCAAATGGCAAAGCAAACAAGATGCAGCAATAATCTCAAACTTAATTCAAGACGTCAAGACTCTCCCAAACAAAACCCGTCAAATCAGAAAACTCAAAACAGTTATTTTGATTAATTACATCATATACAGAAGATACACATAAAGCAGAGACATTTAACATACCGTGTTGAGAAAAGCCAAGAAAGTATTAAGCTCAGGCCAAGAAGCCAACACGTGATGAAGGGGGCGCGTGGCCGCAAACCCAATATCAAAGGGCGGAGAAGAAGACGGCACCATGCGAAGCGTGTACTCCACGCCCATGAAAAACAGCAACCCGGCCGCGAAGATGCAAGGTATCCAATGGTATCTCGCCACGTAGGAGACGTCCCTCAGGGTCCATTTCATGAACGAGGCCTTACGGGAGGCCCCAGTGCCGCCACCGCAGCCATTGACGGCAATGCCCATTTTCTTACTGGGCATAGCTTTAGTGTGGGAATGATGGTGATCAGAGTGGAGGCCGTTGGCGTGTTTCCTCTTAGGTTTAGGCCTGTGATGAAGCGGCGCGGTGGCTGCAGCGACGATAGCCATTGAAGGTCACGGAGAGAGACATGAGGGAAAGGGGGTGTGTGAATGATATAAAGCAAGAGGACGAGGGTGGGTGGCGAGGTTTCCAAAGAACTGTTGGTTGGCAAATGAACCCTCAACACAAATGTGTGTCGTGCGGGTACGCCAGAGAGAGACAGAGACAGAAGAAAGAGAGATCCGTGTTGACTGTTTGGGACTTTCGGTATGGGAACGTAATGCGAATGTTGAATTTTATTGCTCCGTACAGATCTCCTGCTAATCGGCTCATTATTATGTTTATTATAAGATTTCAACTATTAAAAGTTTTCAAAAATTTTAAATTAAAAATTATATGCAAATATCGAAATAAATATTATGCTATTTTTGTTTTTCAATCTACATAGTATTTACTATTTTTATAAATAAATTTTTAATTTAAATTAAATTAAATTTTAAAAAAATTATATAAAGACTTAATGTTTATCTTGTATACAAAAACTAATTAATCGAATTTTAATCTATTAATTTAATATCAAATTAAATCTTAGTTTAAATGATCATAAAAAATTAATAATATTTTTATTATTAAAATATTTTAAAAATAATTTAAATAAATATTTCACTTTATTTTAAATTTATCTCTCACCTTTAAATAATTTTTTATATAAGATTTAAATTAAAATTTAAAAAAATTACATAAACACTTAATGTTTATTTTGTATACAAAAACCAATGAATCAAATTTTAAGCTATTAATTTGATATCAAATTAAATCTTATTTTAAATGATCATAAAAAATTAATAATATTTTTATTGTTACAATATTTCAAAAATAATTCAAATAAATATTTTGCTTTATTTTAAATTTATCTCTCACCTTTAAATAATTTTTTATGTAAGATTTATTTTTTATATTTTTTTAAATTTTTTTATAGTATAAATTTTAAAAATATATTTTTAATACTCAAAAAATTCTAAAATTTTTTTGTGATGGTAACTTAAATATTTATTTAATAAAATTAAATTGAGTTTGATTTGTGACTTTTTAAACATGAAAATTTGATTGAAAATATAAAATAAGCATAAGCATTACATACAATATTTATTTTGATTTTAATTTTAATTTTTTTGAAAAATTATTTACATTGACATTTTATAATAAATTTTAGTTTGAAATTTATCATGTAAAAAATATTCAAGTTATTATTACAACAAATTTTAAAATTTATTTTTAATTTTCAAAATTTTTATGATTTAAAATATTAAAAATTTATTTAAAAATTTTAAAAATTATAAAATTAAAATTAAAATTCATTGTATAAAAAAAATCCATTCCAATAATTTTTTAAAAAATAAAAAATAAAAATAGATTAAGATCAAATTAACATTTTTTATATAAAATTAATTAAAAATTATAAAAATTTTAATTGAAAAACACAAATAATACAAAATTTACTTTTAATGATTATCCTAAAATTTGAGCCTATGAATCTTATTAGGTTGCCATTCTTCTCCACTTACATTTTTTAAACAATTTTTTATTAATATTTGATTAGTTATTTTATTAAAATAGGTAAAAAATTATTTAAAATCCTAACTCATTGTGTTAAATTGAATTTAATATTTAAAAATAACAAATATTAATTTTGAACAAATCAGATATTATTAAAAATTAAAAATTAAGGATATATAAATTGAAGATCTTGTGTTATGAATTTTAACTTGAAATGTTATATATATATATATATATATATAAAGAAATATTTCAAGTTACTATCACAAAAAAATTTCAGATTAAATTAATAAATTAAGATTTAATTTATTATTACCTAAATATTAAAATTTAATTTGAATTTAAATTTTAAATAATATTTATCAAAAAAATATAAATAAAAAAGTTAAGACTAAAATAAATTTCAATAAAAATGTTTATGAAAAATAATAAAAAATAAAGATAAAATAACTTTAAATAGATGATTTCAGATAATGATTTATTTTAAAAAGTTAAATTCATGATGAGTTTTTTTTTTATATGAAATTTAAAATGTTGTTTTTATATTTTTAAATGATAATTGAAACTAAAAATTATAAAAAATATCAAAACAGAATTTAAAATTTGTTCATATATTACTTTAAACCTTATTGTTTTAATTTTCTCAATTATATATATAAAATTTTAATTTAATTTCAATGTGATTCAATGTAGATTTTGAGTCAAATGATTTTAAAAAAATTAATAATATTTTTCTTATTAAGATATTTTCAAAATAACTTCAGAAAATTATGTACTTTTTTTAAAAAATTCATTCTTTAATTTTAAACAATTTTCAATTCAAGAGTTCTTTTATAAATTTTCAAATATTTGATCGTATAAAATTAAAAAATATATTTAACATTTAAAAAGTTTAAAAATTCTTTTTGATGATAATTTGAAAATTTCTTTAAGTCAATGTAAAATTTTAAAGCGAAATTTATTATATTTTTAATTTTTAAATTTTTGGCAAGATCAAAATTGACTCAAATTAAAATTTTAAAAGTATAGGAGAAATATTGAAATGAAGATATTTAAATTGAAATTTGTAAAACCTTAGAGAATAGTTAAAAAATATTTTTAGTATTGAAGAAATTTTAAATTTTTTGTAATGGTAATTTAAATATTTTTTTATATACATAAAAATTTCAAATCAAAATTCATAGTAAAATTTTCGCAATTTAAAAAAAATATCTCTAATTTTTAAATTTTTTAATAAATTTTAATTCAATTATTTTCTATGAATTAAGATCTTCGTTAAAAATATTTTAAACTTCTTATGCATCTATAAAAGCATGTTTAGATGCCCTACTCTTTGTGGTATTTATTGAAGTACTTAGGCAGCCTAAATATAAGTTTGCATGATGAGTTTCATCCACAGTATTAAATATAAGGAGGAGTAGGGTCCATCCTCATGTCTCTATTGGGAATGCATGATGCAACCAGAAAAAAAGGCTTAATAAATAATGATATTGAGGGACCATAATTAAAGAGGTGAGTGGAAAATAATTAATGTGTGTAGTTGATGGAAAGGTGTTTGGGTGGTGAGAAAAGAAGGTGGAAAGGAAAGGAAAAATTAACATGGATGCAAATGAGATGAGTTTTATGGTCATCAAAGGGTCCCAATTGCTTCATCCAATTTGATTGGAACTTTATACTAATTATATCTTTTCCATAATTTGAAAAAACATTTGAAAATCAAAATTTGATTAAAAAGTAAAAATTTAAATTTTAAATAATTTTTATTCATTTTTTTTGCATCCATAAAAAATTTCAAATTAAAATTTGTAATACAAAACCATTCAATATTCTCAATTAGCTTTATTTTTCATCAATTTAAAAATGTTTTAAATTTTAAAATAAAAACTAAAAAAATTGATAATATTTATTTTTTAATTTTTTTAAAATAAAAAAATTCCAATCCATTCCAGTGGAAACTCAGACTCTGTTTCTGGCGATTACATTGTTTCTATAAATTATAGTGCAACAGATTTAGTCAGTCAATAAGCTGAATTGCTCATCCAATGCTTTCCTCAGGCCCTCATGGCTTCAGATCCACAACACTCCCAAATCTACGAAACCCTAATTCTGGCCCAAGGCAGTTCACCTACCGTAAACCTTCTGCCACCATTCACTTCTCTCTTTGCTTCACCTAATTGCCACCATTCACAATCATATAAAAAACACACATTTTCATCAACCTGCAGCTACTCAATATAAAAAACATATCAAACCATATGTCATATACGTATACATTTCATTTCACCTGCAGGCTTAGAAACAAAGCAAAAAGACAGCCACATAATCTTACATAGTCTAGAAAAAGCACCAAGTTCCCTTGTCTACCATCATTCTGGTTGGGTATCAGACAGTAATGCCACCCTCAAGACTCCTAGTATGTCTGAGAGAGAAACAAGCCCTACCAGAAAGCCCTGTTGATCCACAACCCAGATTCTGTGCACATGTCTAGTGACAACCTTGTCGATTACTTTAGCCAGGGGCGAGTCAGTATGGCAAGTCACCAGTTCCCTTGGTTGCGTCCCTGAATTGGAACCTGCAAACAAAGGGCTTGTCCAGATTTTCTGAGTGTAATCTAGAGCAGTTAGAGGCAACCAAGTCTGCATTGTAGCTAAATGGCAACCTCTTAGATCTGTTGCTGAGAATGTACCTATCAGCTTCCTGCCTTTTCCCTGCAACCCAACGTAAATCAATGAATTTTGTTTTACTGGCTGCATACGCAAACTAATTTTCTGCTGATCTGAACTGCATTTTCAAATCTTAATCCATTATCATCGTCCATGAAATGCATAACAAACTTTCTGAACCAAAATCAAAACTGCCCTTGAATTGGATAAATGTATGTGAAACAGGATGGGCAGGAAACTTACATTTATCAGCTGGTTGTGGTCCTCTTGAATGACATCTGAGGACTGAACTATAGGAACAGCATTGAGCAAAGCAGTTTTCATGCACTTGATGGCTTCAATGACTCTGGTACGATCTGTGATGGCATAAACATTCTCATTTACAGCTCCTAATTCCCAGACAGATCGTGATGTGATATTTTCCAGACCAGAGCCATATTCCTTCACAAACCTCAACAAGTCCGTTTGTGTAATCAATTTGTAACTGGAAGCAGACTCTACAAGCTCAACTCCTGATATGTCTTCTGTCTGGCTGTCCCCTGGAACTAAAGCACGGTGGATTCCTTTGCTAAACACTTCCATACAGCCGAGAAAGCTATGGTTTCCAGAAACAATTTAATGGATCATCATCGTGATTCTGAGCTATGAAATGCTCGGAATCAATGTTTGTTTCGAGCAGGACAGGTGATTTGTGAATTAGATTTCAGATCAAACAAGATTTCGAATGAAATTAGAATCTTAGTTTGGCCGCAGAAATAATTATTTTCAGATTGATATATGAGATAGCATGAAGCATTTATAAGACTCACCTGGTATTGGGATTGAGAGTCCACAAACTGAGCCCCTCAAGGCAATGACCAATGATGGAGGAGACTGGAACTGACATCTTTCGATCGAGATCGGATGACTCACCATCGCCACCGTCCCACCCTTCATTATCCCCTTCATCATCTGCAATATGCGCCAAGATATCGAGCATGGTCACTATCCCTATGTATTGCTTCCGTACAACCCCAGTCTGTTTGTCGGATTCCATTATCATAGATCCACCGGCACCGATCCACTGACCTGGAGGCGCAGCCACAGGCAAAGCCGAAACCTGGTTGGCGAGCAGAGCGTTCATTGTGTGGGCCAGGGTGGCAGTGTAGGGCACCTCCACCAATCGCCTCTTCCCCAGTGCAATTATATCCTTGACCTTCTTTCCTTTGATGCGTTGGTCTTGGGTGGTCTTCTGGGCTCGTACGGTCTCCGTGGTGGTTTGCTCTCTTGCTTCCTGCATATTTACCTTCTTGCTTGGCTTGGATCGAGACTGAAGTCACCATAACCGGAGCTGTAAACATGGCTTATCACATGGGCGCATGTTAATATTATGTACGCATGGGAGAAAACGTGTCAAGTTCTGGTATGTTGTTATCTGCATGGCTACATTTACTCCGCGACGTGGCATTGGTTGGCAGTGTAACGAGAGAATGACCATACTGTTCACATAACGCGTGGCAATTGGGGTCTGCTTAGCCTCTCCCTATCTCTAACTTAACGGGCTCTTCTCGTGTATCCCTGTAAGGAAACAAAGGGAAACATTTAAGCCATTTGGCACAGTCCTGCAATTTTCTTTCCTGGGTATGGTTGTGCAAATGATATAATACTACCCAATCTTAACAGATTTGCTGAGCACACATAGAAAGAGAGAGGGAGACTGTACAAAATCTCAACATTTGGACAAGCTATAAACTTGATTCATATACTTCTAAAGTTCAGCACAATCACAGTTGGCATCCTATCCTCTAAATTTTCAGTTATATCAACATTTCTCTACCGTTTCACAGCTATCTACAACATAATATCCATCTGATCCACCTGCAGAAGACATGTTAGCCCCTGCATCACCTTGATGGGGAGGCCAGGTGCCCGGTTTTCTCCTGACTCTGCTTTGTTTTCTCCTGACACTGTATGGTTCTTTCCTGATTCTGAGTGGCTCCAGAACATGGACTTCGCTGTGGGAAAGTCCAATTGCAAATTGCTGATGCTTAGATGGATGAGCTGCAATGACAACTGGAAATACCCTTGAGCTGCCAAATTAGAATAGTATGAGCATCCTGTATGGCAAAATAAGGCATCTATGAATTCAAGTTGACTTTCATTAATCCACAAGACACCTGGTAAATAAGCACTGGGACGAATTCAAGGGTTGTGGCTGTGGCACTTAAAATACAAACATTTACGTCATCAAAGCCCAGACTGATCCGCCATCATGTGAATACACAGCATATGTGATCCAACATCTTTGTTCTCGAGGAACCTACTGTCATGAAGTTCAAAAAAAGAAAAGAAAAAATCCTCGAAAAGTTGTTGATAGTGATTCTGAGAAAGTAAAAGAGAAGAAAAATATTCATCAGGAACACAATATATCATCCACATGGTGACTCAACAAAAGGTGTTCTATTAGGAGCACATCAAAAACAAATCTGATAGGTTTCATCCTGTGACAATAACATTGTAAAAGGAAATACTCTACAACTCATAAAATAATGAAGCATGTCTGACCGACCTCCTCAAGGTACTTCAGATTTGCTCCTTCATATATCGCTACATGAGTTGCATGGACAGCCAGCGCATGTAACCCATTTGGGTGAGTGAACACAAGTATCTGCAAGAGTGTTTGACAGATGTTCAGGAATCTTCAAGAAATTGAACGCCTGCATTTTCCATCCATTTATTCTCCAAGCACACAGCTGTAACAATAAAAGAAATAAAATTTTTGATGATGCTACTAACTGGTGTTGAGACAAAGGCAATGAATATTCACCAGGCAAAGCAACGAAATTAGTGCAGCATAACAAACATGTTAAAACCACAGGGATCTGTAATTCATCTGAATTAATAGCTTTCTTTTATTCAACTCCCTCTGAGATCCAAACTTCATCCTAGATCCTGAATCAAGCTAGGAATGTAATTATAATTACTAGAGAGACTGGAAGTTTAATTATAGCGAGTAAATGCTGTGGATTTTCTTAACCATAAGCATGTATCAAGCAAATTGAGAAGCATGAAAAGCTAAATCCAAACACACAGATCTTCAAATGATGGCATGCTCAAGAGGAAGATTCAATGTGTGTTTACTAGACAATGATGGGTATTTACAGAACCAAGTCACTTATGCAGCCATCTCATGGGTGCTAATAGCAGTGAGGAGGTTTATGTCCAATTATTTTAGTGCCATGATCTTGGCTTCTGTGAGATTTTGTGACCTTCTCCTCATGATAGACATCCTGTAAATTTTATATGTGGCCCTAGTTACTTCTCAAATGTAGTATGTACTCCATAATGACCATTTATCAGGACAAATTCCATATCATGTGTAAGCAATAAATACCTCACTATTTATAAATGCACGAATCAATTAATTCAGGCTCAGGTGTACATAGACATATATGAACACATACACATGGAGAACATTTAATTAAAGCATACCATAGCATCAGCGCCTGATGATACAAGAATATTTAAAGCATTTGAGAATGCAAGGCCTGTTACTCTGTTCTGATGACCTTTGAGCTTCCATTTACCTGTCCACATATAATTTATAAAAATTCTCAGAAGTACTTATGGTATTTACCAACAAAATTCAGGTCTCAGTTCAGGCAAAAACACCTGATCAGCTGGGGTGCAGTAAATTTCAATTGATGAATCCTCCATGCCAATTGCAATAATGTTGTTATCTCGAGGATTGAAGGCAAGAGAAGTTGCTGCAAGAGGTAGGGTCAGGAATGTTGCCATCGTCAGCACATAGAATGTAAAAGAGTTCAAGTAGTAAAGGAAAAAAAAAAAGTGAAGAAAAATCAGCAAGTGACCTACAATCGAATAAAGGAGACTCACTAAGCTTTTACAAATATAGTTACCTTGAAACTCCTGACATTAAAAAGGGAAATTTTTCCTCCTGAAGCAGATGTAAGATAAGAATCAATTTTGGAGAGAGCAAAGCATGGAACATTTTCTTCATTTATCTCAAGTACATCATTCCTCATCAGTCTTCCACTAGATGGTTGCATCAACTGTGGTGCCAGGCCACTAGTCGTCTGTAGCACCGAAAGCACTCATAGGGGACATGCCCACTAAAAACAATTGTGACGATGTTTGGAAAATGTTTATACAGATACCTTTCCTGAGGGATTTTGCTCATTCTTCTGCCATTTCCATAACTTATGTACACCATTTTATGGCATCCCCTCAATTTGTATATGTCAATCAAACAACCTGCATCAAGAAGTAAAACAGTTAGAACAACTTGTATCAACATACTACTCAAACTATGTGTGCGTATGTGTTAACTCACTAAGCTTAAAGGACATTTTACTTCTGATAATTTGAATCATGGAACTAAGAAATTTCTTTACATTCAAACCAAAGGGAGCACAGAGCTCTGCACATGTAAATACTAGAGATAGTAGTCTGAAAAAAAGTGAACATAACAACAAGCACATGCAGATTACATAAAGCATGCATGCAAACAAAACTCTTTCTTGTCATGAAGAAAAATCTTATGAGAAGGCAGAGCAAAAGTTTAGTCCCATTCCGTATGCAGATCCCTAATGCTTAGTCACAAGTTCAAATTCTTAATTAAACAATGGTCTAGAATCTTCCCTGAGGGAAAATAAAATGGAAAAGATAAGTGATTAAGTACTTTGCTATAAAATTGATACCGAGCTCCAAAGAAACTGACATCAAAGTCAGGATCTATGTGGATTAATACAACATATATGCACCCTCACTGGCAGCTGGTTATCATCAGGAAGGCGTAAGGAACATAGTTGAGAGGGTTCATTGATTTTAATCTGCTTCCAGATCCTTTCTACCTCATCAGTAACTCTTGATCACACATCTGGTAAATTCTGGCCATCTCCGTTCTGAAAGAGCTAAGAAGGTCAATTGGTGATCCTACAAGTTATAGTGAATATGCAAATGAGAACCACAATGTGCACAGAACTACCAGCATGTGAAATCTTTCTGCTGACCGAGCATCTAAACCTAAAAAATTACATACTTGTTAACAGTAACTGCAATGCTTACTCCTGCAAATGAAGTTGAAGAGCCAGATGTGCCAACAGTAGATCTGCAGAAGAGAAACATGTATTCATATTTGTTATGTTTGCTTGCCAGGTTACATAAGAAAGAATTTAAAAGATCAGTTTACCTTCACCACATCTCCAGAGGTGGCACCAGGAGCACGAGTTTCTGTGGAGTCCAAAAGCTGAGCACCATAAGCACTCCAAAAGCTGAGCACCATAAGCATTTGCTAGTAGTTTAATTCCATTGTCACTGTTGAGACAGCCAACAGAGTTTCTTGTTGAATTGTATATGCATGGGGAAGCCTGAATGGTACCCAAGTTAACAATTAAGTACCATGGAATCCTCCACAAAAATGAGAATCAGATCAAGAAGAAAGCCCTTACTGGTAATTCCTCTTCTGCATCAGTGGAAAACAAGAGGTCAACATTGTCCATATCCCAAATTTTGGTTTTAAAATCATCAGCAGCAGCTAAGAAATGTTCTTAGTTGTATCAAATTGCACAACCCCCACACTGTTTCTTGGGTCCCTTATAGCTCCACTTGACTTGTCCATACCTCCATCCCACTCTTCAGTGTACGACTGTCTTCCTTTTTTAGTGCCACAACAGAACAACCTATGACGTGCATAACGAGACAAAGGTGATAATAATGTGAGGGATCAATTTATCACATTAAAAAGCAAAAGACCTAGAAAATAGTTGCTACACTAATAAATATCATATGATACCTTGTCCAATCAGCACTGTAACCCATTCTTGTAGAGGACTGAGCTAGAGCAATATACGCAAGCCTAGAATGCACTTTATCATATAATTAAACCTTTACGTTCCCATCAATAGCTGTTGAGTAGATGAACTGATGAAGAAAAAAATGCAGCAATTCATGGAAGGTTCATGATGATCAAATATATTGTAAAACCTCAAGAATAATCATATAGCATAAAAACAGAGGAAGAAAGCTTCTCAATGTGAGGGAAAGTGAATATTTAATTTGATAGAGAAAAAGGAACATATTTCCTAGTCTAACTACTAATTCTTAGGCTAAGCATGTTCACTTTAAGCATGAAAATACCAAGCAAACATGGTAATCTTCTTCAGGCCCAAAAATATATCATGCAGGTCAGAAGAAACACTTCAATTATCTGAAAATAAGGTGAAGCAAAGCTGAACTATCGAGTTTATGTGCTACAAAAGACAGAATATATACCTTAATATTTAGCTTATTACATGCACAGATGGAATAAACAGTTGCCTTATGGCCTTCAAAATTGTACAGCTGATTGCCAGTGATAGCATCCCACACCTGCACATAAAAACTGTTACAGTTGCAGGTATAGAGTGATTATTCTGCCAAAGCAACAAGCTATCATAACAAACCTTAATGAGCTTGTCTTCTCCACAAGTAATGACACAAAAATTGCCTTTGGCATGAGAGAAAGCAAGATCACTGACATTTCCAATATGAGCATCAATCTGAGCCATGGAAAACAAGTAGAAAGAGAAATCAGTCAGTAAGTAATATAAATCAAAGTAAATAAACATCATACTCCAAAAACTGAATAGACTGGCTTCGGTGCAATAAAAAAAAAACTCTAATGTGGAGGTCTCAGCTACCAGAGCTGATAAGTCTTTTGGTACTTGTGTCACAAACTTCAAAAATGAATCCTTTTTTAGAAATGATTTGTTAAGGATGGTGGCACAAGATGGTAAAGCACTTTTGTGCAGCCGTGCCATTGTAACTGCTCATGGAAACCCTCCAACATCCGCCACTCCTGCCCCTCACCAAAAATACAAATCATTATTCCTCCTTTTGCGAAAGTTACATGATTCTAACCCAACAACCAAGACACTCACCTCAACACAGACAGACATGCAACCACTGCCCAAAGAGATCACTATCATCACCAATACGCAACCAAATTTTTACCATAATTCCATACATTCCATCCACAATGCATAACATCCCTAGAAACCCACTATACCCAACAACACCATTATAACTGTCAATTTCAATGCTAATGGTAGGATCTTTGCCTAAATTGTACTTCACGTGGGCACCTCTGTGGCAATAAAGAAGCACCAGAGCACAGTATTCCCAGTCTAATTAGGGTGGCAAATGCATGGTTCTCATACTAACAATTAATGTCATTCCTGACAACTCTTTATTTTTCAGATTTAATGACAGACATAAATGTCAATGGGCAACAAGGATGGCCTTTTCTTCTGAGGGTTATTATTGGACACTTAAGCAAGAACCTAGATTCATATTGCAATTAGCAAGGAAAAGATGAACTATGATAACAAGTTTATGCTTTGTAGAACAAGTTACAAGTATAACACAAACCTCTAGATGATTCTGTAAATCATCACCATCATGATATGAATATACTTCCATGATATGCTTGGAATATGCCACACCTGAATCAAAAATTAAATATCATTAAAAAATGGGACAAACTTGAACTCATATGTGCAATCATCTTAACAAAATTAAAGTAAAACAAGAATGACACATATATCTACTAAAACATACTGAAAAAATTACCGGCAACATTCCAAATAACACGGTTTACTGCTGCGGCATACTCATTAGCCAGGGAACCCTATTATGTCAGATAAAGACTAGGTGAGCCCATTCTTCGGTAATAAAGATTATATAATATATAAACAGGACCAAAGAAAAAGGCACATGAACCTCTACCTGCAGAATTATTGAACATGCACTTAGGTCCCAAACCTTGAAGTGTTGAGAAACAATCCTCTCTGCCCCACGTACCTCCCAGATGGTGATATCACCAATATTTGTCCCCACTAAATTAGAGAAGAAGATACAAACTCAAACACATACAATTTCGGCTCAAAACCTTCAAGAACTGCGTATTTGATAGAAAAGAAGAAAAAAAATACAAGGAACAAACAGATTTTAAAAGCAGAAGCAAACTAAGAAGCAGATTTTGTTGCAATGGATGAAAATCCATGCTCGTAATGACAGACCTGACTTAAGTTCCTGTGGTCCGTCTTCTGTAAGTCATCAGAAGAGGATGTTGCATGAGTGTTGCTCTACCCCGGGTACGTGATTGCTAAGTGATCATCTGGCAGATCACTGAACTGCATGCAGAATTGCACAGATGTTCAATTTTTCAAAAGCCAAAATATTCGATAAGTTGAACTAGAGAAGGAATGGAAACATCGTGGACATGCTTCTTTGATGTTGAAAAGTTGAATTCATCTATTTAATAACAAGAAGTTTGAAATAGTATCTATAATACCTGATCTGATCCAAAAGGTCCTGATCTCTATATTCAGTATTTGCAGTTTGATTGTCCATTTCCAAGTTATTAGTTGGAAGAGGCCTTGCATGCTTTAGCATATGTGCTATTGAAAAAAATATTTCAAAAGATAATGATAAGATCGACTTGCACAAGGAAATATTTTCGCAAAAAGAAAATAAGAAAGAGAAAACTACAAACTCTGTTTGATCTGGATGTATTAGATGAAAGTAACCAAAAAAAGATAAAACCACTTATCAATATATATATATATATATATATATATATAGAAAACATTGCCTAGATGTTGCTAAAGAGTGTAGAAGTAAAGAGGCGCTTTGCATCATAGCTGAGAAAAAGCAACAGAAGATTGACCGTAATTCTCTTTGAATGTACAACCGCACGTGAAGGCAATGCAAAGAAGAAAAAGATGAATAAAAGTGAATATAACAAGTGTTGAAAATCTAAAACAGAGAAGGCCAGGAATCTCTCTCACATATAATTAAAAATTTAGAATATATAATCAATCTGGTCACTCTACTTGTTTTTCCAAGAATGAATATCAAATTACCAAGAAGATACACCTAACTACAGGCATGACATAAATTTAAAAGAATAATATTTGCCTGCCTAATGCTGAAATTTTTATTAGGTGTGGCATTCATCAGGATAGACATATACAAGTGAAGGAGATGAGCTGTCAAAGACAGACAAGGGTCAAAATTAACATTTTTTCAAAAATCATGAAAGAAGTATCTGCCAAGAGAGCCTTCTAAGACATATTTGATCATCATAATAGATAGGAGTGAATACTCACAGAAGATAGATCAATGAAATTTTTGCGCTTATCTTTCCATATTCCTTTCCCATTGAGAGAAAATGGCTTGCATGTTTTCCTATTTATATTGGGATAGTTTAACACTACCCACTGCCAGAGTATCAACTAGGGGGAAGATTGCTTTTTGCTTGTTTTAAATGCTCTATTCTCTACTAAGTTATAATGAAAAAAAATTAGGGGGATAAATGAGTCAAGCAAGACACCATTGCTTAGGCTTGGCTCAGAAAATACTTTTCTTTTTTCTGTTGAAAGTAGGTCAGCACAGATTTGACTAGAAATATGTGACCCATGCATCCAGCAACCAGCAAGCTTATATGATGCGCCATGGGCCAAGCTTCTTCTTGAGTTCCAATTATTGCAAACTCCATGGAACTCTAAACACCAGAGCCCACAATAAGCTCAAATATGGAGAATGCGCTAAGGAATACTATTATGGCACGAAAAAGGGGAGACTTGTAGAGGCGACAAGCCTTCTCCTGTCTCCAATTCACAAGTAATTTGATTTGTATATCACTTGAGAGTGGGATAAGGGAAAGGCTCATTCCCTAAAAAAAAACCTGCTTTAGTTTATTTTACACATTATAATGATATATGCTGGACCCACATAATTCATTTTAAAAAGTAACAGTTAATGCTAAAACTAATTGATTAACTTATTTGTAAATTTAGATTTGGTCTATATAACACTCATTAGAATCCTGTTTACAAGCTTAAACAAGCTGAACTTGATGCGGTTTCAAAGAAGAGTATTTTAACAATGATAAACAAACACAAACATTGCTTTTATTGACCAAAACCCAAGCAATTCATAAAAAAGTAGATACAAGTACATGCCAACCAAAGATGCCACTAGTGACCTTTCATACATGTGTCCCACATGTCACGAATATATTAGATATCAAAGTAGGGGGGTGCAGGATTGGAAAGTGAGTAATGTAGGTTGTTTCTTTTGAAAAATCTGCACCTTCAAACTGGATGGGATTGATGGGAACACAGTATTTTAGAGAGGAAGTGGTACTGTCAACCACATCCTATTATAGTGTAAATGGACAAGGCGGATATGGGAAAGTATCATGACATTGTTGGGTTACAGTTGGGTGGTAGTTGGCTCACTGGCGTGTGAGGTATGTGCTTGGGGAGGGCTGCGGCTGGCAAAAAAAGAAAGATGAAAGTGGCTGCTAAGATCCCACTGTTAGTATTTTAGTTATAGTGGAATGAAAGACATAAGAAAGCTTTTGAGGAGAGGGAAGCTCCTCTTTTTGTGATTAGAGACGGATGGGTTAAAATATTGAAAGTATGGATAATGAGGGTAGATTTTGTAAATGATGAAAAATTTGTGGATTTCATTGAACTTCTTATCCCCAGGTAAATATAAACTAAACGTGTTTGTATAAACTATATATATGGGAGGTACTCCCTTGGTGGCATTAATAACTATAAATATAAATTAAAAATGTCTGTATAAAAAAAAAAGAGATACCGAGTGGTATTCAATCTGTTATTGGTTTTCTTTTCTTATTTGATTTTTTTTTTTTTGGTGATCTTGACATTGCTCCTTAAAAGTTCTTTTCTATTTTTTATTTTTATTTGGAGGAGGCTCATGAGATCAAGGGAATATCCCTCAAGTGATGGTACTTATATATAATTTCCTTAATTGATCCTCTTCAGTTTCTAGCCTTCTAATCTTTCTTAATATACCAATGCGGTACCACAAAAAATCAACCATACAAGTTCTACCCAAATTGGTCCTATAGTAGAAAAACAATAATAACAAAACTCCAGCAGGGGATCCAGAACTAATTTCCAGGAAGACAGTCATTACCTTCATCACCAGGAGAACTTAGACCTTCAGAAACAGCTTGGTGATGTACAAAAGGTGGTGCTAGCGTTAGCTGTAAACGGTGAACAATATGTCAACAAAATAATCAGAGAAGCATATTTCCCACAAAAGAAAAAAATACAAAAGAGTTTCTCCCAACAAACAATAATTTTTTCGTCTCGACTTACATCATGAGCACCTACTGGGAGGGAAATACTTTAGGAACAGAGGGATTAGTTGCAGGGGAAGGAGCACTAGCACTACTTGATGGCTCACAAGGGTGGTCCACAATCAAGGTTTTCATATCAGGATTAGCCCTTTGATTCTTGCAAAGGAGGTCCTGTTGGCTTAAACTAAAAATCAATATATGCAACAGGACAAACAATCTCTGATAATGATGATTCACCATTAAAATTAACTGATTTGAACCACAGCAAACAGAAATAACTCGTCACCTCTCATTGATTAAGGTCTTCAGCTTTGAGTTCTCTAAGCTGGGAAAACGAAGCTTATCGCGGAAAAGAGGATTTAACTCAATCATTTTTTTTCAAGCTCAACAGGAGTAGCAGCCCTGGCAGACTTAATATCTCCATATCCTTCATTCTCCCTGAAATTTTATAAATGAAATTTTTTTCCAAGAAATTACATAAAAGAAAATTATTTTCACAAAAATTCAAATAAAAGTACATCCAGACAGATACTGACCTGCATTTATTCACAAATTAACACATAACAACAAATGTTCATTTTGTGGTCCTCCTTGTACATGGTTTGTGATAAATCTAGACTTGCATCACCATAAGAGTCTATCCCACTTCTTACAAATGTAATCATGGCAAGGGAAAACAGGACCATTTGTGTTTTGAATGCACACAAGTAATAATATCGCAGTCAGAACTGAGTTTTAATTCTCTATGTGAAGCTTCTACATCCAGATACCTAATATCCAGAACTTATGCTTGATTGTCAATAAGCAACTACCAGTTCAGCCAATATACCTTTTGGTATTTCTAACTAATTACCATTTCACTCCAAAATCATAACTGTGAAGCTCTAGTAAGCGAAAACAGCCTTTGCCCATTTGTGCTTCACAGCATTGTGAGGATAGTTGTGATCATCAAGAAATGTGAAGCGAAATAAAATAATTTTCTAGGAAGTGTTTGATTTAGAAGGACACTGAATATTAAAATCTTAGTAACATACTCTTGAATGAATAACCAAGAAGAAGAAGAACAATCTGCATGAATGGCCCATGCCAGAGGACAAGAGAAACAAGTAAAATATATATTAAACAGTTAACATCCATTGTTGATTAATAGACTACATAGCGTACAAATTTTTGAGCAATGTGATTATGAACAACAATATTACAGTTTCCCTAGAAAGCTCTTTATTGAATCTTGAGAACGCTTTCAAATCTTTCACGAGAACCTCGGGAGATTTGTCACCATCATTACTGCAAAAGCAAACAAAAAATAAATGAAAATAAAAATCTGAAATATGTTAAAGCCATTATCCTACTTTATACTTAAAATACACACTTGAATTAGTCTACTTCTTGAACAGCAATGAGCTTACTTGTCAAGTGCTTCAATGTAGTTTTGCCTCTGAATCAGGAAGAAAATCATCCCTGAGTATTTATTGTCATCAACCCTTGTGAACCAAGATATGTATTTCTCAATCTTATCCCAATCACCATTTGCGAAACAATCTTTGAAGAACCTCATCGAAGAAAATACCTGACTCTTTCTCCAATCTTGAAGCATGATCATTTATTTGATCATGCTTCAAGATTGAAGACAAAAATAATTCACAAATTGGATACTAGCTACAAGCTACTTTTTAAGTGAAGAGAATATTTTGAGGAAAAAAATTAAAACAAAAACTTACATTCAAGACATTCAATTAATCATTATTTGATCCCCATTGACAAAACTGGTTTTCCACAGACGAAAATTCAGAAAAGAGAACAAAACTGGTCATCCATATATTGTCTCTCTACCTCTTTAAAGAAAAAACATGAATAGTAATGTTCCACATCTAAAGAAGATAATGAAAAGATTTATGGTGAAGTCACTTCACATCATTCTTAAAAAATAAGCATAAAATTCAAAATTCCGTTGACTTCATCCAGTCCTTTCTGTTCATTTTCCTCAAAATTTCTCGGCAAGCAAAGAAAAACAAGCCACAACCAGAAATCCGAGAAAGAAAGAGAAGAAAGATAGCGTGAATTACAAATGTAATGAAATGAGAACACCGTCCGCGTGTACTGTCTCTTTATAATTCTCTTCTCTCAAGAACTGAAGTATGAGAAAAAAAAGGTCTTCCCTCGAATACATTCTTATCGTCCCACAGGTCGGCGAATCTGAAAAACTTCAGTCACATCACAAAGTCACCAAGTTAGGGCTCGAATTCACAAAATCATCATCTCTCACACCCCGAATTGAAGCCAAACGCAAACACAGACATTAATACATGACAACAGACTCAGCCATTCATATAGGCACAGGATTTTACACACGTAGATACGTACACATGCGTTACGCGCAGGCATCACTTTGCTGCATTAACTGGCCAAGAGAGGGGCAGCGCAGAGAAACAGCAGAGCGAGACACTGAGAATCCGAAGTGAGACGCTTGGCTATTTATAGGTTATCTCTCCTTGCGTTAGGCGCGTGGTTTGCATGTAGATCAACGTACAGTGATAAGGTGCTGTTGCCGAGAAGCCAGTTATAACCCAATCGGCTTATACAATGAGAAGCTCAGACCAAAGGCACATTACTGATAAGTCAACTGCGTTACATCTAGAAATAAGTACTGATTATCAAATCGGCTGAGTACGCGGAGGAGAAGTAAAGTATCAGAGATAGTTTACAGGAAAATAATAAAGGGTATGCCACCATTATTATAAATTTTAATATTTATTTATATTATTTAATAAAATTTTAATTTATTAATTTAAGTTGAATTAAATTTTTATTCAAAGAATTATTAAACATTAAAATATTTTTGTTATTGAAATATTTTTAAAATAATTTAAATAAATAATTTATTTTATTTTAGATTTATTTGTCAAATTTAAATAATTTTTTATGTAAAATTTATCTTTTATAATTTTTTAAAAAATTTAATAGTATAAATTTAAAAATATATATTTACAGTACTAAAAAAATTTTAAAATTTTTTGTAACGATGACCTGAATATTTTTTATATCTATGAATTTTAAGTTAAAATTTGATAGTATAAATTTGATAATATAAATTTAAAAAATATATATATTCAATACTTAAAATTTTTTTGAATTTTTTGTGATGATATTTTAAATATTTTTTTATATCTGTGAAAAATTTGAAATCAAAATTTGTTGTTTAAAATTTTTGATTTGAATATCTTTAATTTTTAATTTGATAATATTCAATTTAATTCAAATTAAGAGATCTTAGTCAATTTTTTACTTTTAGAATATGAAGATTTAATTAATAATATAAAAATATAAAAATTTTATGAAATATTTATTTTAATATTTTTATACAAAAATAATTAATTATTTTTATAACTAAATTATCATATATCATTTTTTAATTCAAAAAATTCTGAGGCCAATAGGTGATTATTGAAAGACAATAGTTAAAGAAAAAGAAAAGGGATAATGAAAGTGCTCCTAGACACTTGAGGACTTATAACCAAAAAAATGAAGAACCATACATATCTCTATAAACGTGATTAAGTTCATCATTGTGTAATTGCATACCATAAAAAGGGATTGTCCAATTAATGAATAAAAGAGATTAATTAATCTTAAAAGGATCAAATTAAAAATTGATTAAGTTTTCTAAATTTCAATTATAATTTGATTAATCTTCCAATTAATGGGTGGGATTAATACTTAAGACCAAAACAAGATTATGGTGAGAGTATTTTATAGTAAATTAAACAGCATATGTTGCATATGGGCAAATATGACTCCATCAATCAGCCAAATTGTTTAATCGTGTGATGTGATGGTGGCATATGCAGCCAAACAGGGAAGACGACATTTATCTTCCAACCTTTTAAGGCATCGAAACGGGCGAGATTCCCAAACCGGGTTCGGATTCCAGACAATGACTCTAAACCGGGTTCGCGTCCCAAACCAAAGATGGGCAACATTCCCGTGAAACCCATTAATGCGCAAATTCCATGGGATTCATTTCCATTTCCTCCAATTTCCCGTGAACCCATTATGAGCTCAAGCTTCATTCTGCCTACCAACCCGACCGGTCTCATTAACTTCCCTTCGTAGCCGTTATATAAACCCCCCCTCGCACTATCCGCACACTACACAGCGGCACCCATCTCTGAAATGGCATCCGATTGGCTTCTCCGGGTATTAATCGTTTTCATGTTTTATCTCCGACTTGCGAGGCCTTTCACGGTCATCATGTCGGATTCGGGCTCTCCTTCGGCTCTTGTTGACGGGCCGCAAACTGGGTTCTCGATGAATAACAACGGCGCCCGGACTGACGCTCGCGAGCAAGAAGCAGTCTACGATATAATGAAGGCCACGGGGAACGATTGGGCCACCGAAATTCCCGACGTTTGCCGTGGCCGGTGGCACGGCATCGAGTGCATGCCTGACAAAGATAACGTGTATCACGTTGTTTCATTATCATTCGGGGCACTTTCCGATGACACGGCGTTCCCGACATGCGACCCGACCCGGTCGTATATTTCCGAGTCCATCACGAAGCTTCCTTACCTTAGGACCTTGTTTTTTTACCGTTGTCTGAGTTACAATCCGCAGCCTATCCCGTCGTTTTTGGGGCGACTGGGGTCCACTTTGCAAACCTTGGTTCTTAGGGAAAACGGGCACGTGGGTCCCATCCCAAATGAACTGGGCAACATTACTCGATTAAGGGTTCTTGATCTGCACAGAAACAATCTCAACGGCTCAATTCCGGTGGCATTAGGTCGGATCACCGGTCTAAGGTCGTTGGATTTGAGCGGGAACAAATTGACCGGTTCAATTCCCGAATTGGGGTTACCAGTTTTGAGTGTTCTGGACTTGAGCCAAAATCTCCTAACGGGTTCAATTCCATCTACCATCGGAACCTTCTATTCTCTGATTAAACTCGATTTTAGCCGTAATCGTCTCACTGGTCCGATCCCTGATTCAATCGACGGCCTCGAAGACCTTATTCTTATGGATTTAAGCTATAATCGCCTCACTGGACCACTCCCATTCTCCCTCAAAAACCTAACTTCTCTCCAATCTTTGATTCTCAAAGGAAATGCAATCGGGTCAGCGACAATTCCGGCTGACGGGTTCGACGGGATGAAGAGCTTAATGATCCTAATTTTATCGTACACGAACCTACATGGTCCGATCCCCGAGTCCCTCTCCCGGTTGCCAAATCTCCGTGTTCTTCATCTTGACGGGAACCGCATGAACGGTTCGATTCCTCAAAGCTTCAAGGACTTGAAGCATCTCAGTGAATTACGACTGAACGATAACCAATTAACCGGACCGGTTCCGTTTGGGAGAGAAATGGTATGGAGGATGAGAAGGAAGCTCCGGCTTCATAACAATTCCGGGTTATGTTACAACGCGAACAGTGACCTAGAAGACGCTCTGGATTCATCAATCGATTCCAGCATCGGCTTATGCGACAATTCGCAGAGACCCGGTTTGCCGAGGACAGTGCAACATCTCTCTACGACAACGTCAAGAACAGTAAGTGTATCAAGTGGGGTAGTTCATAAAGCTTCGAAGCTTGTCTGTTTGTTCCAAGCAACAAAGGTTCTTGTGTTCATTTCACTTTTACTGTAACACACTGTGCAATAGTACTACTTGTGTAATAAATAACTTTAGTCTGTGTAGGTTAAGAGAAATTAATTACTTATTTTGTTTGTTTATGGGTATGGTTCTTCGTGCTTGTTTGTAATTTTTTTGATTTGTTTTGGGATTTTATAAGCAAATGGTGTACATGAAACAACACCCAATTCACCAAATTTCTTGCTCTTCTTGCTTCTTGCTTCTTGCTTCTTGCTCACTGATCTCTCTGCTCCATTATATTTACCAAAAAAGAATAGAATCATCGATATAAAAGTTGAATGTTTGATATTTGATATTTGATTTCATATTATATAATATCATATTATAAATATTATATGTTTTATAATTTGAAAATAATTTAAAACACTATAATTAATTCTTTTTTAATTATATAAATGTAAAATTTACATGATAAAATAATTTATATAATTAAATTAAAGATTATATATCTTAATTAGAAATAACAATTTGTGGAATATTTTTATCTATTTAAAAAATTTAAAACTTGAATTGAGTTAAAATATGATTACTCAAACTCGTTTTAAATTTATTTTTAGAAACTGATTTTAATACTTGAATCTGTCTCACATTCCTTTTATAGTTATTCGTATATTACTAAAATTCGTCCAAATTTGTGAATCATATTTTATATATTTATACATATTTTATAAATTTTAATAAAATAGTAAATATCTGTTAAATATTTATTTAATTTTAATGTAGTTAAATTTTAAACTTGATATTAATATTTTGAAATTTAAATTAGAAATTTAATATAATTAAATTTCAAATAAAAATTTTAAGATACTAATAGAATTACATATTTGAATAAAAAGTATCAAAAATCTAAAATTTAAATATTAAATATATTTAAATTCAACTAAATATCATCTGAACCTATTCTATTAAAATTTAATCAAATCGGACACTAACATTATCGTCTTTAATTTTAACATCTAATTTGCGGTCGGGAACAAAAGTGGAATGTAATATACTGCTTTGGATTGGAAACAGCAACGAATTTGCAATTAATATTATGAGATTCATATGAAATTTGTACAGCAAACCCAATCTAGTAAGTTTCGAACAATTATTGAATTTTAGTGCAAGTTGCTCTGTTACTGGAGCAAAACTCTGGCCTGTTTTATAACTAGACTTTAGGCATTTGAGGCCCATCTAATTAGTCTTAGCTCCATCTGACTTTAAATTAGAATGGTTATTTGAGCCCAATCTAATGGGTTTAGTTTGACTTATTTTGTGATTGAAGTTTAGTTGAATCATTTAATTTACAAAATGGATGTTTATGAGCCGATTCAATGGACCATAGCTCAGTTTGTTTTGTAATATGGATACAAAATATGGCATGCTGGATATTGAAAATTTAAATTAATTATATCAACAGAATATATATTTTATTAATAAATTTTTAAAAAAATTATATTTATTTAAAAATTATATTTTTATTAAATTTCAATATAAGATTTTTGTTTATAATTTTTATTAATATTAACGATTTTGTACAAATATATGATACGCAAATGATTTTTAATTATATAATTACCACATGTGAAGACAAATAAAATTTATTTTTTATTTTTTAAATATTTATATTTTTATATTTTTACTAAATTTGATATAAAAAATTATTTATTTTAATAATGTATAAAGAGTTATTAAGATAATTACAAGTTAAAGTTATGTATACATCACGTGTGTGAGCAAAACTAGAAATAAATAATATAGATAAGAATCTCACATTAAAAATTCAACAAAATTTTAAATTTTAAATAAATATAATTTTTTAAGTTTTAATTTGAGATAATAAATAAAATATAATTTTTTAATATAATTAACTTTTAAAATTTTAAATCCAATCATTGGAAGGATCAATCTAATTGATTAATCAAATAAATAAAAACAAATCATATTTAAATCCAAATATAATAAAGTCATATTATTAATCGAATCCATTTGATCTTTTGAGATTTAAAATCAAATCTTTTATAATGATTTTTTAATATAAAAAATTTATCTAGTAAAATAATTAATATCATGATCCATCAATACAATTTTTTTATTAACTGTTCATTTTAAAAAATTATGGAATTAACAAAATATGTATACTGTATTATGAATAAAATTCAGGGTAAATATGAAAAGGAAAATTTTGAACTTTACTTGGATTTTAATTTAAATCTTATTATTTCATTTTTTTAATTATGCATTTAAAGTTTCAATTTGATTCGATTTGAATCGTGACTCAAAAGATTATACAAAATTAATGATATTTTCATTGTTGAAGTCTACTACCTGTATTGGCTTACTAATTGTTATCCTAAAAAAAGGGAGCAAGTATGGAGAATCTGTGTGATTTCACCAACTTGAATAAGGTCTACTTTAAGGATCCCTACTAGTTGACTATAATAAATTACTTGATTATCGGTCACCAATTTATGGATGATTTCTCTAAATGACTAGATACTGATGGAATCATCGAACCAAGAGAAGACTAGCTTTGTTACTGACCAAAGCATTTATTACTACAAAGTTATGCCTTTTGGTCTTAAGAATGCAAGGGCCATATGCCAAAGATTGGTCAACAAAGTCTTCCTTATCATGTCAAGTGTAACTGATATGATTGATAGAAGTCGAACTTGGGCTCGACAAATAGTTGATCTCGAGGAAGCTTTTGACGTCTTAAGACAATATCACTTGAAGTTGAATCCCTTGAAGTGTACTTTTGGGTAGTTTCAAGGAAATTTCTTGGCTATATGATTATGTCAAGGAGCTTGAAGCCAATCTAGAAAAGATCAAGGCTAGACATGGTAGCTTCTCGTATTTGGGACATCCAGTGCATGATTGGCAGGTTAACTACTCTGAGTAGATTAATCCATAGAATTAAAAGCTTGCCTTTCTTCAAGGTACTTTTTTAGAGAGCAAATTTTGCATGGACCCTCAAATGCTAGCAAACATTTAAATGGTTGAAGCATTACCTAACATCTCGGCCTTTGTTTTCAAAGCCCAGCTTGGGAGAAGATATTTTGGTTTAATTGGTAGTCTCAAAATTAGCTGTTAGCTCAATACTACTCAAAGAAGGATGTAATTAAGAATCTTGTTTATTACACTGGTGAGGTTTTGTGAGAGATTGAGGAACAATACTTGCCCTTTAAAAAGGAGGCATCTGCCCTCTTGATTTCAACATGGTGATTCCAAAGATTTTTTTTTAAATCATATTTAGGGTATTGCCTTCCACCTTGCTTTTTTCTCTCTTATCCAAGATGTCTGTGAAAGAATTTCATAATCCATTTTAAGGGGGAGTATTAGAAGAGTTGTCCTTTGTGTTAAGTTGTCATTTATTGATTGGTTGGTTAGTATTTTTTGTAATTCACTTTACATATTGAAAGCTTTCTTTGAAAATTGGAAAAAAAAAAAGTGGACTTAATTACAAAGGATACTAATGAACCAATCAACAAATGACAACTCAATAGAAATCATAACTTACTAGTCAACTACATATAACCTCTAATACTTCCCCTCAAGATTGATTGTGAATATCTTTCATTGACATTTTGGACAAGATCGAAAAAAGCAAGGTAGAAAGTAATGGTTTTATGAACACATTGTCAAGCTACTGTTGAGAATGAATTGGCATGAACTTAATGAGATAGTCATCATTTGATTAGATCTAAAAAATTTATATTATCTGATTGGTTGATTTGATCAATTGGTTAGATTGAAAAAAATGATCTAATTTGATCAGATCTGATCTAATCTTACGGGTGATTAAGAAAAAATCAGTTGATCAATCTAATCAAGTTTGATAAGATCTAATAGTAAGACCATATCAGATTGATCTTATGAAGAAAAAATCCTGACTTGATGATTAGATTTGATTTCCCATCAACCTTATCTGATATGATATCCCATTAAATCTATCAAATGCAAATCATAAAATTTTTTGAAGTTAAATGCAAAATTTTTAAAATTAGAATTAGAGGTAAAAAAAACTAATCTGATCTAATCTAAAAAATTGATATGATTTAATTTGTTGATTTAATCCATAAAAAAATTGATTTGATCTAATCAATTGACTCAATGAAAAAAATTGATATGATTTGACCATCTAATCTCATGGAAGATAAAAAACAAAAAAAAAAAAAACTAATTGATCAATTTGATCAAGTCTAATAAGATTTGATCAACGAGATCATATTAGATTTGATCTCATGAAGAAAAAACCCTAACTTGATCCGATTAAATGTGATTTTCCATTAACCTTATCTAATATCATCTCTTTATATCTATCTTTTTTTAATGTCTATCTCGTGGTATTTTTCTCATTTTTATAAAAATATCACGTGTCCTATTTGTACAAAAAGACTTAACCCTAAAAAAATTAACAAAAACCTAATTCGTTAAAATTCTCGACTAGAGCAATTGATTTTTTGTTGACTTTTACTTTATTTTTTTAAAATGATCTAACTGTAAAAACAAACTAAAAATTCTAATTAACTAATAAAACAAGTAAAAAGACTCGTTAGTAAAACTACCTCATCAATAAGTTGCTGCATTATGATTTACATTAAGTAAGATACACATTATTTCTTTTGTTTTCAATTTCTCTCTCTTTACACCTATTCAAATATTTTTGCTTACAAGTGAAAAAAAGAGTTTTTTTTAAAACACTTTTGCATTAATATTTTGTGGACTTGTAACTACATGTTTTAGATCTCACTTTGCACTCTACTTTCTCTCATCCTAACCAGTTATTCTTTAGACTTATAAGGAAAGGACCTTTCTTGTTTGTTAGCATTTAACTTTTAGGGTAATATTTAATGAATCTAGAACTCCATTAAATGGGTATTTTAGTTTATACAAACCTATGCAGATTTTCAAAAACCTTAGTGCAATTTGCATTTGCCCATGCAATATTGTTCATATTGTAGTTTTCATGAAAGATTTGGTTATGACAGTTTTTATGCAATATTTGGTGATGTGGTATTTTTCATAAATTATATATAAGTTTCATGCATTTTTTTTTATAGTTTTCATGTATTATTTATGAGTTTCATGCATTATTATTTAATGTTTTCATGTATTATTTTAATCGAGTATCATGTTGGATGATATAAAATGGTGGTGTTATTATTTACAATTTTCATGCCTTATTTATAAGTTTCATGCGTTATTATTTAATGTTTTTGTGTATTATTTTAATCAAATATCACATTTAATGATATCAATTCATGATGCCGTTATTCAGGATGGCTAATGATATGAGAGTTCCTTTTTTTTTTTTAATCTTACAGTTAACAAATTATTGTTCAATGTTAATGAGTAAGAGTTGCATAGTTAAACAAAATGACATATTGGAGATATGAAGAAAAAGTATAGTATCTAAATTTTTGTACAACAAAGTTTGGAAGACAAATGAATATGAATTGACATTGATGTATAGGACCCAGTAAACCTACACCAATAGTTATCTTCACCTTATTACTTATTGCGGCAAAGCTACCTAGTTACAAGTATCAAAATAAAAATAAATGAACATAAAAGATTTGAGTAATTTTTAATTTATGACACTTAAACAATCAATAAAGGTATTTTATGCAGTGATTAGTTAGCTATTGCAATTGATGGAACTTATTTGAAGTATAGACTCAATGGAACAATGTTTCTTGTTGGATGCAAGGATGGTAACTTTGGTTATCATGATTTAGAGAACATAAACTCATGGAAATGGTTCTTAAAGCAACTTCAAAATACACTTGGTCTTGTCAATGACTTGGTTGTTGTATTAGATTGTCGTCAAAGCATAGCTAAGTGAGTTGCATCAATCTTTTCATAAGCCATAAATAGTTTATGTTCTTGGCATATGATTTATAACATAAAGAATAAGTTTTAAAAGAAGAAGTAGTAAGGCTATTTTACATCAGAGCAAAGGTTTATCATGTAAGCGAGTTTGACCAACTTATGTGTGAGTTAAAGACACATCACTCTTCCATCATAATTAAGAAAGATCTCAAGAAATTGTAGATGTTTATTCCCCGAGAACATGATTTCATCGAGTAAAAACTTAATGAATACTATGTTTGCTGAAAATATCATGCATGCTTCCATGTTAAGGATGTGACCAAAGCAATATCCCTTGAACTTATTTCTCACCACACCATCCTCGTTCATTTTTGTGAACACATTTGAGGTACTTCTTAGTATTTAGAGGCAGGAGCAGTTGCTGATATTATAGTCAACCCACACCTTTTCGAGAGTTTTATAATATGTTTTCTTCATCATCTACATTTAGTAAATGAATGATAAAACAATCATAATAATGATTTTAAAAAGTGAATAATACATGAAAAAAATAACAAAATAATATATTATATGAATTAATGCATGAAAACTATAAAAATTACATGATACCCAAAATAATACTAATGACTGAATAATAAATGAAAACTTTAAATAGTAAATGAATACTGAAATAATCCACGATGGCTAAAATAATGTACAAAAACTATAAATATTACATGATGCGCGCTTAAAATAATGCATAATGTATGAAAATTTCAAATATTACATGATACTTTAACAAATACATTATGTTTGAAACAATGCATGCAAATGCAAATATTACATGAAATCTAAAATAATACATACATAATGTCTAAACTAAGTATATGAAAAATTAAAAATATCATATGATACCAAAAATAATTACAATGTCGCTAAATATTAACTTAACATGAATTCAGCACTTTGAAGTATTAAACTCTAAAAAAAAAAAAAAAAGAATCATTATAATGTCTACCAGAGCTTTTTCATGCTTAAACCCATAAAGAATAACCATACTCAAGCAATACAACAACAAATATAACCTATAAGATCTAATATACAGTACATATATCATTCAAATGAAACATATTTTATAGATTTGTAGTATATTTCAATATTATGAACGTAGAAAATACCTAAAAATCTGAAAAATGAAAGATCTTTCCTATGTGTTTTTGACCCTTTATTTTCCTATATTTCTCAAGATATATTACACGGAAGTTTTTCAAAATAATTTTTTTTTTTTAAGATTTAGTAGAAGATTTCAACGAGAATGAACAAAAATTGAGTAAGACTTGAAAAATTAAGAAGAGAGAATGAAACCTAAAAAATGCATCAATCTATATGCCAAGTGGTTGGTAAAACCGTGATTTCGATTTATTGTCAAAGACAATTTTGTTTGAAATTAAAAACATGAGTTATTAATTTTAATATCTTTAATAATATACATAAAATCTTAATTTTCAATTTTTAAATATATTAACTCATAATAAAAATAATTTTAAAAAATAAATAATATCTATCGCATAATGTATTTAAAAAAATAAACCACCACTATGCCCGTAAAATTCAATATCATCAACTGAATTAAGCTTCTAAGTTCTAACCTTTCATTCTCTCCTTTTCAATTTATGCCACATACCCAATGGTTTGTGGGTCTCCACCCACTGTGGATGGGTTGTTGTCCAACTTTGCTTGAAAATTGAAAGCTTTGGTCTGAATAAAGTGAAGTCCATGGCTTTGTGATTATCAACAAGTCCAATTGGGTTTACTTTAAGAAGGAAAATTTTAAAGATGATCTAAGGTTCTTTATACATGTTAATTTTTAATAATTAAAACATAAAATAGTGAAGGATTTTAACAAATAATTACAATTTTTAAGTTTTTAAATTTTTTTAAAAAATTTACGATAAATATATAAAAAAAAAGTTTCTCTAATGTTTCAATTTGATTTAATTTGAACATTAATTCACATGATTATAAAATAATAATGATATTTTTATTATTAAAATATTTTAAAAATAAATAAGATAAATTATGTATTTTATTTTAAGTTGATTTCTTAAATTTAAATATTTTTTATTTACAAATTTTTAAAAATTTGTATAATGTAAAATATAAAAAATAATATTTTTAATATTCAAAAAAATTTAAAATTTTTATAATAATAATTTAAATATTTTTATATTTAAATGTTTTTAATTTTATAAATTATTTCTTGATACAATGACACCAGAGATTTAATAACTGACCCAGAAGTTCAAGATATGAAGTAGATGATTTCTTTCTCTTATCAGATTTCCCTATTTTTAGAGAAAGTGCTCTCATTTTTTTAAAATTTTTTTTAATTTTGAATTTATTAATAAAATTTAAATTAAATCAAAATTATAATATTTAAAATATAATTAATTTAATTAATATTTTAAAATTAAAATTAAAATCTCATGCAATATAAATTTTTTTTATATTTACCTGAAAACTCAACAGAAATATCAAAATTTTTATATAATCATTCTAAAATTTCAAAGTGGTTTGTGTGAACTTCAAATCAAATGTTTTTACCTGTGTAAAACTGCACTACCTGCTTAAATTCTATTTTTTTTTTTTGGCCTAAGTAATTAAATATTAAAAACCAGAAAATAACATATGAACTAATTCATAATTATATATTATATCTTAATAGATTTTAAATTTGTGATAACTATCAAGATTCTTTCACCTAATATTATTTATTTTAAATTATAATTATTTTTTAAAAATAAAAAAACTTGACTTGTCCCAAAAACAAACAAATTATACCAACTAATATAAGAAAACATGATAATTTAAAGATAAGAGATAATAAGAAATGAGAGGAGAGGGGGTCCACTAACAAATTACAAAGTTGTGATTGAGGGGTGGACCCCACTCGCCCACTAGGAGAATATTTTGTTATTTTTTTGAAAATAGAATACAGCTAGCCCAAAAAAAATTTAAAAAAATTTAGAAAAGCGAAAGGAGAAGATGGTTGGAGAAGAAGAAAGAGGAGACTTTGCTTACACACTTCCTTGATCCCGCTTTCTTCTGCTGCAAAAAACAAGGAAAAAAAAAAGAAATCTTTCTCTCTCTCTGTCTCTCTATCTGGTCTCTGAGCGCAACATTCGCCTGGAAAAGCAGAGGGTGGAGACATGTCTGCTGCTAGCTCATCCGGTAGGGCGTTACGTTTGGTATCAACTCGGAGATAAACGTGGAGAGAGGAAGTACGGTTTACAACCACGGGAACGGAAGTAAGGTGGAGCTAAAGACGGTCTAGAGAGTGGGGGAGAGAGAGAGAAGTGGAAAAGGCCTTAATTGGTGTGTGGAAAATGGCGTTTTGCAGTATGTTCTGTTGTGGAAAGGGTTTAGATCGGTACGTATTAGTCATGGGTTGGTTGATGGAAGCTGAAGGTCCTTTTTCTTTTTTCATTTTGTTTTGGTTGATCTGATTTTTCTTGAAATGGGTATTGTTGGGTTTTTTTTGAAATTTGATTTTGATGGATGTCTTCTGGTTTGTGGCTGTTCTGGGTGGCAAGCCAGGAATTAGGTGGGTTTAAGATGTTGGGTTTTGTCCAGGGTTTAGGATTAATCTCCTGGGTGTTGGTTCAAATTTCTCTCTTTTATTTTTCATGCTTTGGTACTGCAAAAATTGGACAGAAAAATGGAAGTAGACATAGTATCGTGAGTGCCAGTCCTCAAATACTTGGGAGTTTAGGTAAAGTAACATAGTGGACTGAGCCTAGCCTGCGTGCTAAGTTTAGTGGCAGTGAAGCCTCCAATTTTTGGGGACTACTGTACCATATTATTTTCATGGTTCATTTTATGTACTTTCTTTTTTCCCTGAACCCATGTTCATTTTGATTCCCTTTTCTATTTTGTTTGACATCAATCTGATGTAAAAAGTTTGAAATTCTACAGGAAAGAAGGGAAGAAGCAGCCAACATGGAGGATTTTTTCATTGAAAGAATTGCACGCAGCTACAAACAACTTTAATTATGACAACAAGCTTGGAGAAGGGGGATTTGGCAGTGTTTACTGGGGTCAGCTATGGGATGGATCACAAGTAATGAGTTTTCTTTCTTTCTTTCTTTTTCTTTTTCTGTTTTCTGGTCAACATTGTTATCATCTTCCCATCTGGATTTTACTGAGTTTAACCCTATAAGTTGGTCTTATTCTTTTTCAAAAAGATAAAGTCGATTTTCTGTGGAAAGATATTCAGTTGCTTCTTAATCTGGTGTAGCACAATAGCAAGCTATTGTAAATGTTGTTGTTAGAAGATGCTGTTTGAGCACTAAACTTTCTTTACTTACAAATCTTATTTATATGGTCTAGATTCTCAGAATTCAAAGAGACACAGAACCAATTAAATTGAGGGTTTTGTTGGTTAGCTTTGAGATGGGGTCTTTACTTTCTTCGCCATAGTTTTTATGTTCATATAGGTTTTGACAATAAGGCATGGAAATTAGTCGCTCTACGAAGTGGTCCAAGTGCTTCGCAACTATTAGGACTAGTGGTATTCATAGAATGACAAGAAGATAACGATACTGCCTCTCGTTGAGATGGTACGCTGCTGACATGCACCTGTTTTCCAAGAAATATAAGAATATAAAAACGGGAGACCAATCTTGAAAATTGCTGTGTACAATTAGTTTCCTAATCTTCATCTTGAGCTAATTGGTGGTGAAGCAGAATAATCAAGTGTGAGGCTTCATTTTTACCCAATCTGTTTAGGCTGTAGTATAGGCCAATTTAGGCCTGTGGAGCTATTATATTTTTGAAAATTTTGGATATACAATTCCTGGTTTAGTGTTTCCTTGTTGTCTTGGTAGTTCCATATATCATTAGAAACTAGGTTTGGATGTGTGTATTTCATTAGCGACAGTATATTTCTTCTAATCTGGCAAATGATGGCATATTCTTATGCCTTTCCTTTTTCTAATTTCACGAAGGATGGCGTTGGTTACATCTGGCAAGAATTCCAGATTTTTGCTTCATAAGTATCGAATCGCTTGGGTTAATTTTACACTTCATAGAAGCATTAATTATCTTAATTTAAGGACAATCTTTGCTATTGCATATTTTCTGATGTTCTATTACGTTATAGCGACTGGTATCTTCTAAGACTTACTTTTCTCCATTTGTCTTTCACATAAACTATTTTCCATTGATGAAGAAGTATACCTGCAGATTGCAGTCAAGAGACTGAAGGTTTGGAGCAACAAAGCTGAGATGGAGTTTTCTGTTGAGGTTGAGATACTGGCACGAGTTCGGCACAAGAATTTGTTAAGTTTACGTGGCTATTGTGCTGAAGGCCAAGAACGTCTTATTGTATATGATTACATGCCAAACCTGAGTTTGCTTTCTCATCTTCATGGGCAGCACTCGGCTGAGTGCCTTCTTGATTGGAGCAGGCGGATGAATATTGCAATAGGGTCTGCAGAGGGTATATCGTAAGTCTTGAACTCCAAAGTTTTTCCTGTCTTATTAAATTTATCTGATGTTATTGACACTGGCTTCTTAATTTGACTGGTTCAGTTATCTCCACCACCATGCAACCCCACATATAATCCACAGAGACATCAAAGCTAGCAATGTATTACTATCTTCAGATTTCCAGGCTCAGGTTGCTGATTTTGGATTCGCCAAATTGATTCCTGATGGCGCAACACATGTGACCACAAGAGTCAAAGGTACCCTTGGCTACCTTGCCCCCGAATATGCTATGTTGGGAAAAGCATCCGAGAGCTGTGATGTTTACAGCTTTGGCATTCTCTTGCTGGAGTTGGCCAGTGGCAAGAAACCCATTGAGAAGCTGAATGCAACGATGAAACGCACGATCACAGATTGGGCTTTGCCTTTGGCTTGCGAGAAGAAGTTCAGCGAAATTGCTGATCCTAGGCTGAATGGGAAGTTTGTGGAGACGGAATTGAAAAGAGTTGTCCTTGTTGGGCTTATATGTGCTGACAGTCGACCTGAAAAAAGACCCACTATGCTTGAGGTGGTGGAGCTTCTCAAGGGGGAATCAAAAGAGAAGTTAGCTGAACTAGAAAATGACGAACTCTTCAAGAAACCTGTCCCTACAGATTGTAATGATGGGAAGCCAGCCACTGAAGAGCACTCAGACTTCATCTCAGAAGAGAGGGATACACAGCAGGAGTTGAAGAAGACTGCAAGTGGAGAAGCTCACAGTGAGTAATGCGACATACAGGTCAAAAGACAGATTGTAGACTTGAGACAGATTGTTTTTGGGTTTTTAGTCTTCTAATGGCAGGTGGTGGTGGTTCATTCATTAACCATTGGCTGGAGTTATGGCTGTTGGGGAAAGCATGTTTTTTGTGAGTGCTTGAAGGTCTCTGTAAGAATCTTTCTTTCTGCTTTCTTTATACGCTTTCTTTAAGTATATGAATGCATCAATAGTTAACTGTTTTATTTGTATTCACATCTTCAGTTCCAAAAGTGTTTTGGATTCACAATAGAATTGTGTTGTATTGTACCATTGTACCTTTGCTTCAAGAAACATTGTATCGAATTGGTTTGCATGACACAGCAGAAATTAAGTGAACTCTTGAGTCATTTGGACAAAATTTACTACTCTTTTCAGATAATATTCTCATTCACTATAAAATATGAGCAATAATCCCACATCTGATTAAAGTTTGTAAGATATTCGCAGCTCCATTGGCAAAGGCCAAATTAGCTTCAACAACTATTTACAGGTACTTCAAGAATTCATTACTGCTCATACAGTTTACAGGTAACCTTCCCATCTAGTTGAATATTCGGGTAGTACGGTACTTGCCACAAAAATGGTACAGGGCTACATTACAAAGAAACAAAAATGGTACAGGGCTACATTACAAAGAAGGAAATGAAAAAGTTCTCCATCACTGCCTGGCTGGGCAGAGTTTGAGTAATAGACTAAGATCATTGCAGGATCTATGAGAAGGTATCCTCCCGATCTCCTTCAGCAGTCTCACCCTCCTCTAAGTTGCTAAACTCAAGGAAATGGGTAGGTCTGTGATCTTCGTGGTAGTATTCTCGAGGTGCTCCAAGCTTGACACCATACTTCATGCTGACCGTATGCTTCACTCCCATAAAGTTGTAATTCCACGGGCCATTATCAGGAATCTAAGTGACAATAGAAACTCACAATAAGCAACTGAATGATAACACTTAGCTACAAAAGACAAAATTCACTTGTGTAGAGGAAAACACAGTTCTTAAAAAGGGTAGAAGCAGTATCAGAATAAGTTTTTACCATGTAAAACCCAAGGAACCGGTCACTTAATAGCATCTGGACCTTCTCATAGTGTGTTGGAAGGTAGCCATGAGGATTGCTTCCTGTATCCTTGTTGACACGCCCCCACTCATACCCACTTGGCGTAAGCTTATAAGCAGTTAAAGAGCAGGAACCTGGAGTAAAACTGCAGGTCAAGATGATACATTTCTCTCCATCCCATTGCTTGTTGTTCTCCAAAATTCGAGCATGATTTGTGAGATCCTGCAAGGATTACCTGAGTCGGTGATTCATTGTTCTAACAGTAGCAACCTTAATGTATCAAAGTAACATTAAGAAAAATAGCAAGCACACACCTGTGGAGACAACTGAGGAAGCTCATTTGGCTGCGTATGCATCCATCCCAGAGGCTCAAGATCATTCAAGAAATCATGCTCAGGAAGAGCTGATGGAAGATGAACTTGCTGATGGGTACCCCACTGTGGTGGCATGGCAATACAACGAATTTCCTTGACCTGAGGATTGTCTGGAGGACTTATGCCATACAAGTATCCAGCTATTTGAGTTCGGAGATCTGCTATGCAGATGAACTTCTTTAAGATGTTCTTGGGCATAATGTAAGTGTATCCAGTCTCCTGCACCATCAGGTGAAATCCAATGTTAGCAAACAAAGAAACCTTTAATCTTTATCATTCAGTTTAAAATGAAAAGATAGAATTGTACCTTTATGTCCTCTGAATTAACATATATATGGTTGACTCTAAGATAGAGGTTAGTGGCTGATATTGCTCTCACACGCCAATCAGTTTTAGACCCAAATGCAGCTTGCTCATAGGGACTTGTGGTGGTGACAATTAGTTCATCACCATGCACATTAGTAGTCTTTGTTGTGACTGCTGTCAGCTGGCTCGCTTCCTTTGCCTGGAATTACAGATTACTAGTAAATAACAAGCAAGGAACAGCAGTAGCATGCTGGATTAAACTTCAACAATTAGATTAAACCAAGCAAAAAAGAACTAAAATGTCACCTGTTTCTCAATCTCTGCTATCTGTTGCCTCTGCTGCGAAGGTGGAGTAATTTCAGCTCCAAGAATGATATCACGAATCTCAGACTGCGTCAAAGCTGATGTATTCACGTTATTCTTCTTTGCATAGTCTGAGAGTATGAGATCTCTTAGGGCAACCTCAACCTGCATAAGGCAATTTTTAGTAAACTTTTGCAATAACATAATATATCTACACAAAAATTAGATAAAACATCTTAAAGAGGCCTGAGACAGTTATGGTAGTTGTAGTGACACCTCTAGGATAACATAGTTTTATGATGGACAAATGCAGGCAGGCATCCAGAAAATTATACAAGAGACAGTACCTTCATCCATTGATCGTCAGTAAGAGAAGGCCAAATATGGTGTGGCTCAGTAATGATTGTTTTGTCAGGCTTCAGCAACATCTTTGCCTTCTCATTATTCACGTGTAGTGCACGAAGGATCAAAATGAGTCTTGAGAATGCTGTGTATGATGAAATACTCTTCAACCAATCATCATAGATGTTGAACAAAACCATTTGTGGCTCTGTAGCCTTCAAAATCAGGTCCCCAAATTTCTCAATCTTCAGGCAAGCTTGGAATGGAAGCTGCAGTTCACTTCCCTTGATGACTATGTTGGGGAAATCCAGCAGGTGAACCTCCAGAGGATCCAACATTCCTTTACGGGTCACGATAATTTGTTTCGGCTGTTCTTCAACAGGCAAAGACCGCACAAGAGCAGCAACCTCTTCAGCAGTTTTCCACTTAGCTAACTGACCAAGACGCTTTTGACCTGCCCACACGCTTGTGTGGATGACCTACAAGAAGCCATATCATCAAGTTGAGAATGCACTCCATAGTACAATATTGAAGAGGGAAACTAGTTTCTAGAGTTTCATATGACAAGGGTAAACAACTAACCTTAAGGAACAGCTGTCCAGTCCTTGGATTAAAGATAAAGATGGCACCATTGATGGGCTTTGTTGTGAGATTTCCTTCAAAGGTCTTGTGAATCGTAACACGATACACATTGGTGTCATCAACAAACCATATTATTTGATTGCTAAAGATCTCCCCATAGTTTTGGGATGATAAGTATGGTTCTGTAGGCTCAGAAGAATACAACTGCAAACCTTTCCTTATCCGCTCCCTCAGAACATATAAAGCTGGATTTGACTGCAGTTACAAAACAGGTAATCAGTACATGAGATGCTATGCTAGCAGAAGTTTCAAATAAGTCAACGAGCATAACCAAATATCCATTGTAAAAAGTGACTACCTTCATAATTTTGTTCATTGCCTGAGCAAGTAGTGGCTTCGAACCAGGGAACCAGTTACCAAAAGCAGAATGCAAATTGTATGCCAAATCAAGCCCAATCATGACCCCTACATCCAACACAGTAATAATCAAGTCAAAGCAAAGCACAAGGAAGCATAGAAGAGAGCAACAAATGGAACATAGAAAGCAAACACATACCAGTTGGAGATGGATATATAGACATATTGTCTGTTGTATAATCCATGAATTTGGCCCGAGTATAACGCTCAATATCGTGAGAGTCATAATCTCCCCATCTGAGCTGCACATCTATCCAGTACTTATTACTTGCCTTTTGATCAAACATATCCTTTGACTCAGCCACAAGACTGGGCTTTGACATAGGCCATCTATGGGCAGCAAAAAGAAGAATATCTGCGCAAGAGCTGTTCATTTTGTAACTCTTCCTTGGATGAATGGTTTCCTTCTGCACGGTTTCAATTTCTAAAGCATCCAGCTCCTGGTCCAAGACTTGACAAAGATCCATAACCACACTCTCATGAATCTTCTGCCACAGATGGGCACGGAATATTTGAATGAGGGATATCTTCAAGGTTGGAATCTTTCCATGCATGAAAATTCCAGTTAAATCTAACTGCACTTGGAAACCCACGTAAACATTGGCTCGGTTAATAGTAGGTGACCACCAAAGAGTAAATCTGCGGTTAGGAATTTGATTGAGACCAGATCTCTGAGCATTTGTCAGTTTCTTGTATTTCATGGACTCCTCAAACCCAGATGCCTTCTCCCAGAACAGACCTTCCCAAGTTGGAAAGCTGAAAAAAATTCAGAGTAAACAAAATCAGTTCATTTTCTTCTTTTTGATAAGCTAACTTCTCCCAGTTGAATAGTATATATAAAATCCCACCCAAACTCAGGAGGTGAAGTGATGGGATGTCGGTCGCACAGGTTAACAGTCAGCCAAATAGAGCCAAATTAGAAAGGGATCAAGTAGAGCCAAATTAGAAAGGGATGACTGCTAATATTATTGATTAGAAGTTTTATTTCCTAATATCATGTAAACCGAAGTATATCTGAAATGATCATGCTAATAATCAACTTAAAGAAACTTAACTGCTCGGATTAAAAAAAAAAAAAAGAAGAACAAAACCTAACTGCTTTCAAAGTTAAGAATCTATCTATGAAATGTACAAATTACCAAAAAATTAAGAATGTGAACCACTATCATAATAATGCATACTGATGGGAGAACTAGATGAAGAATTTGAAAAAATTAGAAAAAAAAAGGCACTTACTATGTTCCTTTGAATAAGGTGTGTTCAAGAATTCCTTCGACACCTCCAAGTGCTTGGATGACATCAGTTCTATAATTGTTCAAGTTCCACAATTTCCCATCATGTCTCTGGTGTGTCCACCAGAAAGGGTTCTGTTTCAAAACTTGATACTGCTTAAAGTCAGTCCGCACTCTCCAACCTTTATCATATGCCAGAGTGTGTCTGTCCTTCTGGAACAAAGTATTTATACGTGGTATTCCCCTATCCCATGAATCCTGCCAACATGATTGGAAAAGTCATATGAATAACGATATTCCAGTACTTGGATGATCTTCACATAAGTAAACATTCTACACCTTGTTGCCCTCACAAAGTCCTAAAAAGGACAAACATGAAGCATGCTTCAATATGCTCAAGAAAGTGCTAAGTGCAAACAAGAATACTCACCTCCAGATCCTCAAGAGTTAACCGCCTATTTTGCGCCTGAGCTTCCTGCCTCTTCAGTGCATACTCTGCCCAGACACGCTGGGAATCTATGAACTCACTCTCCCATGGCTGTTAAAAAACCAGCAAGATGATCAAGAACTGAAGAAAAACAAAGAACACATGACAGATATGAAAAAAGCATTTGATTAGGAAAAACAAATAACACATAAACTGCACCTGTATATAACGATAAAGATTTGGAATGAGCTGGTCCTCCTCATGACTCATACCACTCCTAAAGTGAGTTACACCGACATCTGTCTGCTGACTGTACCGAAGGTCACTTTGTGGAATCAATATGTGACCCATGGATAACATGCCGAGTCCTCCTATTTCTTTTGGGGTATAGAAAATGACCGGGGGAAATCTGAAAAGAGAACAAGATTAAGAAACACAATAAAAAAGATATTGTATAAAAGATGATTAACCAAACATTGAAGATCATATGACCCAACTAACACTTACCGGCTAGGCATTTTTGAATTCAGCCCAATCTTAATCCGAGTTTGGATTTTATTTTCACATTTAACAAGCAGATCCAAAAGCTCTTGTGTATGCACAGTTGCCTCACGGAAGTAAGTCATAAGACCTATTCAAAAGGGGCAGAAAAGGGTTCAGAAACCAAGCTAACAATGTATTTCACAGGTAAGATATTAAGCCTCTTCCTTGCCCCAAGGAGAAGGGGGGGAAAAAAAATAAGAAAGGTAAGGAACATACCTATCAAGGCAGTATTCCACTTATTGACAATTTTTGTAAATGTTGTAGACCCAGAAGACATAAGAATCTGCCTCACACGATTCTCAAACACCTTCATGTGTTCATCATCAACCCGTAAGAAAGCAACTGCAGTTCGCTCTTTGGTCTGCTCGTTCTGCAGGTTCCAAACTCCATCCCTCGTGTTACTAAATGCTTCCTGTGTCATTCTTATTTTTGGAAGTATGCGAACTTCAAATCCACACCTACGTGTCAGGAAAAAGATATGTCAAGACACTTTATCTCCAAAGAGAGTGCCATAACCACAATTGTTGATATTTCATAATTGCTAATGGTCAGGGTCCAAAGAAATAGTTTGAGACAACTTCACAAAAACGCAAAACAGACAAAATAATATACTGGGATTTATGGATGTACACAACAATGTCAAAGATAAAATGCAATCTACAAAAACCGAATATACGTAACACAAACGGGATCAAATAATCTCAGACATAACCAAACAAGAGAATATGGTGGAACAGATTTCCATTGCTCTTCCAGACATAACAACTATGCTCTCACACTAAGCTAAAGCATTGCAAACAACCACAGTTAAAAAATCATCCGCATAAATGTTAAATCTCAAACAATAATCACTGAAGCAAATACATCTGCATAAAGGATTACAGAAAGCATCAAAAGAATTATGAAACAACTATCTGACTGCACAATTAAGATATGACCAAGACACAAGATAAAACCCTAAAACTTATTGGAAAAAGACACATACATGCTGAAAAGCAGGTTAGGATTGTCCTTGCTGTACACAGACACAAAGCTGTTCTCCCATTCCAATGTTGTGATGCTTCGAGGAAGACGATTCTTCATGTCCCAAAAGACACTCCTACCAAGATTCACTGAAAACAGAGCATTCAAAATAAAAAAAAAAAATCATTTTTGAATCTGTCAGGTACAGTGATGAGAAGGGGAAGGAAATGGATTCAAGTCGCAAACAGTTACTAACAACACTTACCATCATGTTTCATTAGCCTCATTCTTGCATCTCTAGGCCAGCACTTCTTGTTGTTGTATCCAACCATGTTTTCATTGTTGGGATCAGGATGCTCAGTGAGATATCGCTGGATAAGGTCTCGAGCCTCCTCATGTGTAAATCGGAACAATATATGAACCTTATCAATGTACCTAGAGTACAGTCGTATTGGATGTCGTGTCTCAACTTTTGTATCCCAATAAGTGATGAACTCATTTGGCATCTGCGGTGGACCAGCAATCTCACTGGCTCGAGTCAATCCAAGAATCAAGAGATCCAGCACAAGTCCATAGTACTGTACTACAAAAGAAGCAAACTGAAGGCCCCGAATAAGACCATATGAATTTGTGTGACTCATATCTTTGTAAGACAAGACCACATTATTCTTGGCAGTGACATAGTCTGCAATGTTGTGGTCAAGAACCAAACGTAGAAGCCTGGAAAGGAACATGAAAGGAATGTTATTCAAGAACTTGTAGACTTCACTAATTACAGTTGAGAAAAATATTTACAATGCTAACCTGTTCAACATAGTCAAATCAATCTTTTCGAAAAACTTTTCAAACTTAGTTTGAAGCATCACGACACACTGCCCCTCACTTGTGTCCCATATGCCTTGCAAATTGTTTATACCTTGACACCATTTATATACCAAGAGGGGAGGTGGCTCTGAATCTGCAGGCTTAATCCAATTAGGAAAGAGGTGGCGCTTGTCACCTTCATACCACAAATATTGATCAAGATAAGCATCTGTAATTTTCTCAAGAGGCTCAATTTCATAAACTGGAATCAGATAGCTGTATAAATCCATAAACTCTATGCCAACCTGCAACAATAATATTAAAATTTTAGTTCAAATTCTACCAATCAAACAAGACACAAAGAGATTGAACCCAAGTCAAATGCAATATAAATTATTTACTCACTTCTTTAAAGGCACGCTGGGTAAGCAGGTGACGCTTGATTCGTGACAAAGCCTCATGTGGATTATCATAAGCCTGTTCAATGAGACCCAGCTCTTCCCTTTGCAGTTGATTTAATCTCACGGCCACACTATAAGATTCCTTCAATCTTTCTAATGCGAGGATAAGCAACTTTGTATCATGCTTGTAGGATAATGGAGGGAATGGAATGGGAGAGAACTTCCTTGACTCCAACCAATGCACAGTTGTTGTATAAATGGCAACTGCTTCCTCTGGGGTGACATATGGACCATCTTTCAAGTAGTTGTGTTGTCGCTCCTAGAATACAGTGGAGAAAATTTAGGAGAACAGAAAGATGAAAGAGACTCACTATTTTAAATAACAATCTTGGAATATATGCTAAGAAGTCAAAGATAGAAGAGGTGCAAGGCAAACCTGTTCAGCCTTCAGCCAAAGGCGAGTCAGCCTTCCAAGGTTCTTCCGACAAACTGTCTTATCGACTGTTGCACCTCTCCTAATACGTTCACGGTTGTAATGTGCAACATTTGTCCACCAATCTGCTTTTGACTTGACATACCGAAGGATCATGTTTTCAATTGGAACTGGCAACCCAGGAACCTTCCACGGAATGTTAGCCTTCCAACAACGCCATGCCTCACTCAGATGCTGCAATATAGTTCTAGCTTTATTTTGCTTGATACCCTCTGCATGTTAACATAGCCTTGTTAGGTAAACAAATGACAAGAGCCAGTCATAATGCCATTTTAAGAGAACATTAGAGACAAGAGATCATAACCTGGCATGGCATCAAGAACATCATGCATAACAGCAGCTCGAAGCTCCAAATCGAAATGGCTTTCAACACGCTGTTTCGTCACAGTCTTGGCCACTCCTTTTGAATGGCGTCCTTCAAATTGACGTGCGAGTAGATTCCCTAACCACCGTTCCAAAAGAGGCACTATACCACGAAGGAAAAACAGCCACACCCTCCACATTGGTGCCCAGAATCCACAACCTGGCCCTTTCCCCACAGGTCCAGTATTAAAGCGATAGTAAATTAAGTGTTTTAAATCTTTGCACATCCTAATCTGTCTCATTAACCTGTACTTGTAACGGTACATGCCAGTCAACTGGCCAACATGTGAAAATGTGTATTGCAGACCATCAGCCAATTGGAAGGCATCAACATTACCAAGTCGGAACTGGATGTTGGCATCAACAACAAGCTTTGTCAAACGCAGGATTTCACGGCAGAGATGAAATGCATTGCCAAATCGTGACTTCTTACGCTCTTTGGTAGTGAGAGTCTTCACAGGCTTCAAATTAAAGTTATAGTCCAGATGCAAATAGTTCAAATTTTTCCTGTGTATCAACAGATTCAACATGTTGTATCCCTGCTTGCAAACTTGAAGACCTGCTTCAGCCCAATCAAGTTCCGTGGTTTGGAAAAACTTGGTAGCTTGCAGAGACCGGAACAAGTGCTTCTTCTTCTGAGCCTTAGGTGGCCTATGGTGCAGCTCATTCAACACATAACATTTCAAAAGTTTCTGATAGCTGACTCGAACTTTAACTGGATATGATGGAGGACTGCAAAAGCAGAAAGCAATAGGAGATTCAGGTTGTTCATTCCATAGACAAGTAGCCAATCTATTCAAATAACACAACAAATTTAGTCTTACCAGTGCTCCTTATACCACTCTGACACAAGAGGTATATCTTCTGCCCGTCGCATCCGACCAGACCTCATGTTGAAGGGCCGTGGGGCAAATAATAAAGATATGCCAGCAGCTGTTGTGTCAGTATACAGCTGTGTGTCCTGAAGCAAAGGTTCCACCCCTTCTGGTAAAGTGAAAGCATCATCGTCCTCATCGTCATGGATCTTCTTCTCACGCTTTTCCTTGTTAGTGGTGGTTATGGGATGTATTAAAGGATCATAATAAAATGCTGGTAAATCAGGATCCTCAGTTTTTATGTACATGACCATTGGAGTGTGATAAACGCAAAGTTTTACTTTCCTGGGCCTATTGTTATAAAGATGTGGAAATGCAATCCTGTACTCTGTCCGTAGAGGTGACCGAATAATTAGTTTGTTGATGTCATTGAACTCGTTCCAGTCCTCATCCCCTTTCTCCATGTCACGGTACAAAGGCTCAAACTTAGGCCCTCCTACAAAAGAATGCAGCAGTCAGAATAGATATGAATACATAATATCAATATAGCATACTTTTACCTTCCAAGAAACAGCATAAACATGAAAACATTTGACCTAGAGAATTCTAAAGAGACTGTACTTGAGCAGATGCAAACACTCGAATATGTAAAAATGCATGTTCCAATTCAAAGAATTTTTGCATAGTGAAACCCTCAAGTCACAAGTCACCAACCCAAACATTTTTGCCATGTGCATGTTGTATACTCAAATTATAGATCTAAACTAGATGCATAATGGATCTTCACCAGCCGTTCACATCGCAAAATTGGTGCAGCAAGGACCTATATTTGTTCGATGTGGAGAATGTAAATGTACATAAACATATATGAACATAAATATATACACATATATGTACAAATATAAACAACCAAGGACCAGGGAATATACCAGGAATGCACATGTTCAGTGCTTTCGCTGTAAAGAATGACTGCATGTCAAACAAGTAAAAGTAATTCCGGTCAATTAAATCAGAAAGCAGTTGTCCTGCAAGCCGGTGAAGAGTGGCCATAATTGGAAGGGAGAGATGCCACTTCCTGTAACTAGGGCCATTGATTAGCTTTGTTTTCACAAGAGGCTTATGGTCATAAAACCAAGTATATACAGCAGAATCTTCTTCTTCATCCAGCTCCAACTGAATTGGCTCTAGGGGATCAACATCTAACAAATTATCAGCATAATCTAATGGAGGTTCCTCATCATCAAATGGTGGAAACCTCATTCTTTTGAAATGCCGACGATCCCTTTTCTCTCTCCGCATCATGATCCACATTGTACCCCACTGTAAAATCAAATGATAAGTGATTTAGCAATCACGAACCAAATAACATATTACACCCTAAAACAATATTGATCTATATGGTGAAAAAGACTTGCTGCAAAAGGAAAAGTGCATGGCAAAAGAACACAACAACAAAGCTTTTCATTCTGAATGAATTAGAGAGGAGGAAGTGAGATTGGATCAGCATACCTGAGCCAAGTAAATAGGTTCAACAACCCATGGTATTTCATTCACAAATGTAATAGCCCCAGTAATATGATATAAGACCTTCACATCACGGACCTAAAATAATACAAACATTATAAGTTCAGTACAGGTACAGATAAATTTAACCAGTGCAAAAGAGACAGTTAAGCAAATCCGAAAAAAGAAATTTTACTTGTTCCCAAGGCATTGGCATATTTTCAAGAAGCTTATAGACTGCATGAGGGATGAATTTGAGTGCTCCAAGGTAGACACGTTTATCATGGCGATATTTCTTTGACGACATGTCCCCATGGTCTCTGCCACATAGAACAAAAATGATCATGTTATCAAACAGCTAGAGCCTAGTTATGGTAGCTCTACTGCTAATCTATGCGATATTAAATTGATGCGAGACGCAAGGTACCCTAAATGACTCAATATAAATACATAAATTGATATAGAAATAACACCTCAATTAAGTCCAACCACAAAAAATCTGGATATATCTTCCATGAAAAGCTACAAATTCCAAAGCTTAAGTCAAGGTTCAATAAACTTTCCTCAATTCATCAGATTCTAACCCCTATGATGCAAAACAATTCAATGAAGCCAACATTACTTGTATGTTCTATTACATATTCTATGGATCCAATAGCTAAACACTAACAATTAATCGACCAACTGTAGCTAACAAACTAAGCTGATGCTTAGAACAATTTCAAAAAAAAAAAAAAAAAGAACTTAATTAAAATAGAAGTAGTTCAGATAAGCAACAACAACAACACATGCTCTCCACAGCGAAGTTAAAAAGAAAACCCCTGTTCATGTAACTTCTGTCTAGTTTTTTCCTCCGCTTTCTCATTTCTGCATGTATAACTTTTTAAGAGACTCCTTTCCACGAAAAACACAAAACCCAGCCAACAAAACCACTTAACAAAGCTCCAGGCTAAATAATCCCCCAAAGAGAAAAAATTATAACACGGAACCCAATAAACTTGCTCACTAACCAGAAAATCAAGTTAACCCAATTACCTACCACGAAAAGCCATAAGTAAAAAGCAAAAAGAAAACAGAAATAGAAACCACCTGAACTAATGAACTTAATTCAAGGATCCACCCAAAAATCTTCATTCGATGGCCAGGAACATACCCAAAAAAACCCCAAAAGAAAGCACACTAATCCGAAAATAGTATCAACCAACAAATCTCACCAAAGGAACACCTCAGAAGCTCACCTAATAATCTTCCTGACATGCTCAGGAGGCATGTCTTCCTTCTGCGTCTCCACAAACCCGAACTTCCTCTTATCCCCATAACGCTTAGAGTTTAGCTGCATCCATTTCCTAGCCTTCTCCTCGAGCTTTGCCTCCGCTTCCTGAGGCGATGGGTTCTGCTGCGGTGGAGGGTTCGGCGGAAGCACCGTGTACGAAGGTTGTGCCGCAGGCGGCGGTGGTATAACAGAGCCACCAGTGCCCGGTGGCACAATTGGCTGGCCTCCGTTGTTCCACATAGAGCTGGATTTCAGTTCAGCCTATGCAAACAGCTAGAAAATGTGTCCCGTACAAAACCCTCTGCTAGAGATATATACAGGAAAACGAATTCGAATACTTGAAGATTCAGAAAAGAGTCCTTTGAATGGCGGTTTCTAGGGTTTTAGGGGTTTGGGTCCTGCTATGCCTTTCCCTCCCCCTGGTTCGAGCTGGAGAGAGTGAAGTGGGAATTAGACAGATTTGGGACTCGGGTTGTGCTTTTATATCATTTTGCATTTTCTTAGAGATAAGTGTGATCGGATCCGTCAAGACCGCCATTGCTGTTTTGTAATGACGGGTACCGTTTGGGCCTAAAACTAATCGTAGGCCCAACCGACTTCCTTATTTGGTCCATGGAAATCATAATCGGATGGGGAGTGAAAGTCGGGCTTAAACCATTCTTATTCGGATCAAATAAACAAGCCGATAAGCAGATGGAAAGAGATGACAACACAAAAAGAAAAATTTGTATTCATGTGATAAATAATATTTATTTATATTAAAATAAAAAATATATAAATTTTAATATTTATCATATATTACTAACTAAATTTTTATATTTAAAAAATAATAAATAAAATTTTAATTTATCAATTTAATATCAACTTAGACATTAGTTCAATTGAATATGAAAAATTAAAAGTATTTTTGCTATTGAAATATTTTAAAAATAATTCAAACGAATTTTTTACTTTATTTTGATCCATTTCTCAAATTTGAATAATTTTTGATATAGTATATATTTTTATAAATTTTTAAAATTTTTGACAATATAAATTAAATATAATATACATATTTAGTATTCAAAAATTTTTAAAACTTTTTATGGTGACAGATTTAATTTTTTTGTATCTATAAAAAAATTTAAATTAAAATTTATTATATAAGATTTCTAATTTAAATATTTTTTTATTTTTAAATTTTTGGATACAATTTAATTTAATTTAAATTGATAGATTAAGATTCGATTTTATTAATTTTAAAATATAAAAATTTGATTAGTAATATCATATAAAATAAATATTAAGATCTTATATAAAATTTGTCCTAAATATTACTTAAAATTAGAATAAATTCTCATTTTTATCATTAAAAGATTTTTTTTTCTTTAAGAATAACTTGAATCCATATTTTGATTTCTTAATACTTGTTTCCTAGGCAATACCAAAATATCCTCATGTTATTAGTTGTTGGGAATACCTTTACCCATGAATGGAAACAAACAAAAAGAAAGCTACAAGATTGTGTACTCTTTTCTCTCACATTAGTTTTGTATCTTCTTTTTCAACACTTTTTCTTTTTTTTTTTTTTGTCGGAATGATATCTTTGAGTAATTATGTGTCGCTAAATTTGATTGGATTCTTTAGAAACACAAAAAGCTTTCTTAACTTCTGAAAGCATAAATCTTGAAACTTTTTTACTTTTTAATTTGACTGCATTTGAGTTTGAGGTATATTTTTGTTCTTAAAGTACATTGAAGATATGTTTTCCGTCAATGTCACCTAAATAGTTCATGGTGCAACCACCTTATTATATTTTTATAATTTCACACTGATAAAATGCATCAATTCTATACCATTGTGTAGGATAATTTTCGTATTATAATTTCGCACCATTAACATTTAGTTTTATTTCCACCACTTTGAGATTACGTTGTCACGCCAATTTTTATTTTTGCACACATTTTCATTGTTGCACAAATTGTTTAGGCATATTAGCACCATTTTTTTTAACATGTTCATATTATTTTAATGTATTGTTTTTTGTGTTAATGCATATGTTCGCACCATTTTGCATGAAATTAGTATTTTTTTATAATTTGAGGATGACAATATCAAGAGTTGTAATAATGTATAATAAGTGCTACATAAAATTAAAAAATAATAATTATATTGAAAAAAGTGTCAAACAAGAACCCAAAATTTCAAAGTTAAAACTGGTTTCACCGATGCACAATCGTTGAAGAACATTCGGTCATTTCGTTCAAGTTGATTTTTTCAAGTTTGACACTTTATTGTGCAGGTGGCTTAAACATAAACTAATTAAACACATATTGAGATAACATCTGATGATGATGTTGATTTCATGTGGCTACATAATAGTTGTATTCTTGAAATTTTCGTAGATTAAGTGTCATTAGATATTGATCCATCAACTAATGAACACATGAGATATGGTGTATACGGTGACGAGGCGCCTAAAAGATATGGTTATTTTAATTCTTGCATTCACAATAATCAAGTGAGTAAAACAATCCTAACTATGCAACCTCAATCCTCTCATTAATGTCATTATTCAGGTATGGAGCAAAAATGTCTACCCGAGGAACACCTTCAGAATATGGTCACCAATTTAAACATGATTGATGTTATGAGTTATAATGTTAGGTGCGATTATCCAATTTTTGATACTCAAAGGATCGATGAAGAAGTTCATGACACTTTCTCTAAAATAGCTCAAAAGAATTATCGACTAAAATCAAAATTAGAATGAAAATTAGAATCAGAACAATAATCAGGATCACAATCAGAGTTATAATGTTTTGACCATGTGCTTACTTACGTTGAAGAGTTGATTAATACTATTGCAAATAATGTGAATAAATACTTCCAAATAACTTGTGAGCACTTGGTTAGTATTGACGATGTATCGATCACTAGCTTCATGGCTTCTGTTTATTCCTTAGCTAGTGGCAACCTTTTTGTAAATAAGAAAGAATTGAAATAAGTTTTAGAATTATATACTTTGATTGAGAAGAGTTTAAAGTGATCAGATCTAATAAAAAAGTATTATGAGAGGAAGCTTGTCAATGAAAACTTCACATAATTTAAGTTCAAGATAGGTCATTCTTGATTTGACCCATACTTGCACCAATTAAAGAAGCTCATCGAAGACACCATTAAATTGATGCTATCACATTGGGTAAGTTGTAAATTAAAGGCTAAGATAGGATGATCGAAAATAAAGTCGAAGGGCATGATTGGCGATGTAAAAGAAATATATGGCATTCAAATTCTTTATAGCAAAGCACTGTCACTAACATATGAGAATCCAACTGAATCTTACCAACAGTTACCTTCTTATTGTTATATGTTAAAATCGTAATCCTATTACTATAATCGAGATACTTACAAATGAAATCGCCAATCTTTATAGACATTTTTTATAACACTTGATCAATCATGAAGAGGTTTTCAATAATCATGCCAATAATTACTCTACAAAAAACTCGTTTAAAAGTTCAATTTAATGGTGTCATGTTTGTGATTGCATGCAAGAACAAAAACAAACAAATATATCTTTTTGCTTTTGGGTACAATTCTAAAAACAACACTTTGTAAATGGTTTCTACTTTAACAAAAGAAAATTATCAATCTTGTTGAGAATTTAATTATTATATCTGATTGAAATGCCAGCATTATAAATGTTATTGCATCAATGTTTCTTCAAGTCACACATGAATTGTGTTCTTAGTATTTGGTATAAAATATAAAGAACAAATTCAAGAGGAAAGATGTATCATACTATTTTATAAGGTAGTAAGGGCTTACAAGGAAAGTGAGTTTTCTTAATTAATGCTTGAATTACCAACACATCATCCAACTACATTTGCAAGAAATGAAAAAATGGTCACATATATATTACCTTAAAAGAAAGCATCAAGTGATGACTACTAACATCATAGAAAATTTTTAACTGTTGTCTTTAGTTTGCACACGAGTTATCAATTACCATATTTGCTAATTTTATTAGGGACATGATATAGTAGTGGTTTTTTTTGACCGACATGAAAAGGTAAAAGCATTGCGGTCACAATTGACTGAATGAGTGCATAATATGTTAAATGAAAGACAGAAAGCTTATCAGTAAATAACCATGGTGATTAAAATTTTTTTTGTGAAACATCGGGACAAAAAGTTTGTAGTAAACTTTTGTGAGTATACGTGCACTTGTAATAAGTTTCAGACTGATTCGTTTCCTTGCTTACATGCATTCACGGCATCAAGTTAATATTATGACATGCTTTTTTTTTTGTTTTATCCCTTAATTATATTGATATTTTGACAATATTATTTGTATTTAAGGAAGAAATATAAATGTTATATCTTTGTGTATAAATTACTACGAATAAGGTCACTAAGTCATAATATATTTTGAGCCTATTCATCCTTTTGATGATAAATTTACTTAAAAATTTTTAATGAAGTGAGACAAAGAATCGTTCTCCCACTAGTAAATAGCAAAGTAGTCGGTCCACTAAAAAAGCATAGGATATTTTCTAGCGGTGAGGAATAAGGTAAAATAATGTTCGAACTGTGATCAATATGGACACAACCACTTGACATGTCCTAACTGGCAATTGATTAACACTGATGGTACATCAACATGTGTAAATTTTTTAAATATTTTAGATATTTTAAAAAGTAAATAATATAATTGTGGTATTATTGGACACAATTGCCCTACATGTCTTGTCCTTTTGCTTAGATGTTAGTAAATGAAGAAGTATGTGATTTAAATTTTTCATAAATAGTGTGCTTTCATTTGTTGGTTAGTGGATCTCAATGAATGATTATTTCTTTTTAGAAGTTTTGAATGTGTGTTGGTATTGACTAGGCAACTTTTTTCATTCTAGGTTATTTGAAATATTCTAAGTTGGATTATAAATTATTAACGATGTGTTTCACATATTATCTGAACTATTTTGCACTATTTTTGGGTAGCTTTTGCATCACTTGTGTTTTACTTTAATGCATTGCCTGCAATAGTGGTTTTTGAACTAAATTTATGTTTACTATAAACATTTTTGCACTATTTATAAAGACATGATCGTACTATTAAAAATATCTTACATCATTTTTAATGTCCATTTTTATCCCAATATTGATATACTGTTTCACACCATTTGTACATGTTCCTCCACGCTTTTGTGTCATCCATACATACAATTTTAAGTGATTCAAAAGTATTTTTATCTTTTGATTTTACTTCTCAATTATACTTTGCATTGTAATTTACACTTTAATTTATAAGTAACTACGTGTACAACCAATTTCGTATCTATACTATTGACAAATATCTCAATGGTCAAATTCTTTTAAATTTTAGGTATCTTATCCTCATTTTGTTTGAATAATTTGTTGGCCAACAAATATTTTATAATCTTCAATATATACATCTCATAATTTTTACTGCATAATATACAAAATATTTTTATTATTAAATTTTAATAAAAATAAATTAAAAAAGTAAATTTCAATTATGACAATAATTATTGACATATTTTGTTTATGTCGCGAATGTTAAACTTCAAAAGGCATTGAAGGACCTTAACAAAAGTCATCACGAGAAGAAATGATCTTACAAATTGATGCTTAATTATATTTAAAGAAAAAAAGTTAAGAGAAAATTTTGCATAAACGATGAATAAGTGAAAAAAAAAAAAGCGAGAGAGAGAACTGATTGAAAATCAAATGACAGAGAGAAAGTGAGTTTTTGCTAAAAGGCTTAATGTTATTTTCAAATTAATGATAGATTTATAATTTTGAGATAAAAAGTAATAACATTTTTAGAAATTAAATTAATAAAAAAATCAAATTAGTGATTGTGATTATTTTTAAAATTTTGATTCCACCAATAACGGTCCCTTTCCCCCACAAGGAAACAACTAACAAACAAACAGATTCACTCACTCTCGGTTTTCTCTGCTTCCTATAAAGCATGCACGCACGAAGAAATACAAAAAGGAAAAACTCTAGTCTGTACAAGCGTCTCCTGCTTCTATCGCCGCAGAAAGCACACACACACTTCGACGAAGTAAAGAATCGAACCCTAAAATTGGAAGAAAATTTGGGAGCAAAACGAAGATTATGATTATGCGAGGCACTATTGGTAAGGAAGAGAGTGAAAATAGTAACGATTATCGAAATTTAAGGGGTTTGATACAGAGGCAGCGGTGCTTGGCTCCGCGGACTCTAAACGGCGACGGCGATGACGATCAGGATACAGTTGTTGTACAAGGGTTGTCGTACCGGAAACTCCCTCCTCAGCGTCTCATTAAGCTCTCTGTTCTCAAGCTCGACGGTTCTCTCTTTGGTATGTTTTTGTACTCTCGTTGTTGTTTCCTGTATTTTCTTTATTTTTTATTTTTTTTTATTATTGAGAATTTTGTGAATATATCTTATGTAAATTTTAACAAAATTTTAGGAATTATGGAGGCCTATGTAGTAGTGGTTTCCGTATTTAGTCACGAGAAATAATCGATGGAATTTTTAGATTAATATAAGATGCTAGTAGTTCCCTGGAAGTAAAGACGCACATTGCTTTGTTCTTTCTTTTTTCTGGGTTAATTTTTACTTTTGTTAACGATACAAAAGGTGATTGATGCAAATCAACAAAAGGTTCCAGTGTCTGTTGACTAGCTGAGTGTAGCCACCATCAGTTGGGTTATTTCGAATTTGAGGGTAACGATTTTTCTTCTATCAAATATGATTTAACAGATGTTCATGTTGCAAAGAATGGTACAGTGGCAGAGCTAAAGCAAGCCATAGAGGAGGTTTTCACTGCGTCCCCAAAGGAAGGTCAGGGGAAGATTTCATGGTAAAGTTATGTCTTGTTAATTAACTTTCTGACTATGGATAGTAGAGCCATTTCATTTAATACCATCTTAATATGGTTTTATTTTTATTTAATAATTTCATTTTCATTCCATGCTTGTAGGTCTCATGTGTGGGGCCACTTTTGCTTGTGCTATCAAGGACAGAAGCTAATTAATGATAAGACATGCATCCGAAATTTTGAGATCAAGGATGGTGATCAGGTATTTTATCTTCACTTTTCTTATCTTTAAGTGAAAATGAGTGAATGAATGTAGTTGATTCTTGGTAATAACATTTGCAGGTGAATCTAGTGTTATAACATAGGATGATTTCTATATTGATCAGCTTAAGTTATGTTGATAATTCTAATATACTCTCATGCTTGGCTCTTTTGTTACACTTTAAGTTGGTCACATATCACATATTGTATCTTGTTATGGTATAGAGACATTGGCTTGTCAATAATTTGTCAATCTGGGTGTATAATACTGAACATTATGCTAATAACAGAATGAGGAAGGAGTGAATCAAATTTTGAAGACTCTGAAAGCTCATTCTCTGTGTTCCCGAGTGTTTCTGGTTTTCAAAGAGTAATTTTGCGTTCTGGATGAATGGAGGAGATTCAATTGATAATTATTTACACCTGTGACAGTTGGGTGATACAAAATCAAAATGTCCTGGAATAAATGCATTTGGAATTTATTGATCGCTTTGACCTGTTTACTTCTGAAAGAGAGAAAAATGCATGGAGCCTTAACCAAGATTGAAGAATCTATGGTTTTGACTTCCTCTATGATACTTAAATTGACTTTCTTTCCAATGGGCTACTGTGACATTCTGATATCAGCTAATTTCTTGTTCCTCTCACCACCCCTGCATGCGTTTTTGCCTTCTACTTCTAGACCCTTATACTAAACTAAATTTCCTTCTGGTACTGTGAGGCTCTTCTACTTCAGATATGAGGAAGCACTTAAAAATTCAATTGATTTGATAATGCAGACTTTTCTTTAATTACTATGTAGAGTGCCAGACTTTAAACAATGATGAGTAAGGAAATGGGTTGTCACTCAAAAGCAATTATTTTTTGGTGCCTTTTTTGGTGCCTTTGTCAACATTTATACTTTCCATAATTCAACAGAAGTAGGGATTTTTTCCCACTTTCAGGCTGCCAGATGCAGATATGGAAGTTTTAATTTGTATTACAGATTAACTGCTGTCATCCTTCGGTACCTTTGGGTAAAATTTCTTAATGTTTCTCTTTGTTGAACATGCAGCTTCATTTCATTCGGCATATGTCCATCAACTATTCACCTTTGAAAAGAAGATCCAAAAAGGAAAATGTTGCTTGCAACCAGTACACAGAGTAAGGATCTCTATTTGGCTGTTCTTTGTCATTCGTGTACAAGTGCATGTGAGCACTCAGAGACACAAAGACGCACTCAGAACCATGATTAGTTCCTGCCTGTGAGATGACATGCTGAAAATCAATGTGTTGATAGTAAACAATGCTCATTAGAGGATCTCGTCATGATTTTTCTGTCACTGCCATGCAGTGACATTCTCAGTAGCAATGCTGAGCATCCACCATATTAATGCACAATACATGTCGTCTTTGTGAAGCTGCTACTCATATTAGGTAGTTACCATAGTTAAGCTGAAAAATGTATTACCTGGACTGGTCTAGACATAACAAATTGGAGGGGCAGAAAAGGAAATAAGGAGTCTATGCTTGGACCCAATAAGAGGATATGTCATGACAGTGGACAGTTTTTTTATTGATATTACATGCCTTGATAGCATAAAATTTTGACCCCTATCCTTTCCAAATTGAGCACGATTCTTGAGTATGAACATCTTGTTTTCTCCTTTTCTCTTGTTTTTTTTTTTTTTTTTTTGGGGCCGGGTGGGAAGAATGGGTTAGCAAGTAGCAAAATCAATAGCTTTCCTATATTACCTTTCCTTTTATAAGCAGAAGGTTCATCAAGAGTGACATATTTGTTAGAACCTGGTAATTTGATTGAGTACAACTGATATTTCTCTTCTAAACATATCCCATGCACCGTATTAAGTATTTCCCTCCTGTTTCATGTTCTGATGCTGTGCATATTTGAACAAAAGAACTGATATTTTTTTTTTTGTAAGGCCGTCAACAGGATCAAATGTTATTAAAGAGAATGCTCCAGATGATGGTGATGGAAAGGATGACAGTCACAAGGATAGCTCCATTTACTGTCATTATGAAGATCAAGACGAGGTCCCTGGGACAGAGTTCAAGCTAGCTAATTTCTTGAGAGGTTGGCTCTCGTACTCCAGATTGTGGAGCGTTTCAAGAAGAGGATCAGGAGGCCGGAGCCGTCCTTCCAGATTTTCTCTGCAATGTTTAGGAGGTGGACCTAGGACAATACAACTTTAATGCTAATTAGCCAGTCAGAGACAGAATTGAGTGAGCTTAGGTGTATGTCTTTTTTAGCTCAAATTTTGCCTGAATATATTCTGTCTCAGTCTGCTTTGTTTACTGGTTTAGGCAACCATTCTTCAGTGTAAATGCTTTTCCCTCCCCAGAAGTTCCTTCTGGGAGACTGGCTACAACCTGTGAAGAAATCAGCCGAAAAGGAAAGAAGTTTGGATCCAGAGAATGCTCATGCTCAGCCAATAAATTAATAAATAATGAGCACCCACATATTTGATTTGATTTTTATTGATTTTTTTAATAGTTATTAGTTTCATCTAGTTTATTTTTTATTTAATTTTTTATAATTATTATAAAGATTCAATTAACTGTATTTTTTATACAAATAATCCATTTCTTTTCAATTATAATTAAAATTAGTTTTTAATTTAAATAAATAAAATTAAAAAATACTATTAACAAGAATATGTCAGATTCTTTAAGAATTATTTCTCAATGTTTGAGGATTTTGTATGTCAACTTTTAATTTTGATTTGAATGTTTAATCTTGTGATCTGGAAACTTGCAAGATCCAATAATTGTTTTATAATATAGTAAAGAAAGCATGTCAAATTCACGAATTTATTAATTAATACAAGACAGATTTAGGCATGCTGGTATAATATATTCTCCTCCATTTTTTTAAAGAGAGAATAAAACAATTAGCTTTTATTGCTAATTATTTCTTAACTTTCTTTAAATGATTTTTATAAATCAATTTATTGTTTTCAAAATTCTTAAATTTTACAAAATTACAAGTCAGAGTGGAGCATTGCCTCTCCACACACGTGCAAGAGCCAATAGTGTGGCAGAGTAACACGTGTCCACAAAAAGATCTTTTCCTAGGATGCATGGCGAAGTGGTCAAGAGACTCGAGAGGACAGAGAGAGCGCCATCAGGTAACGAACTCACCTTAACTCTTGTTGAAGTCGTCCTCTTCTTCTGACGATCCAACTTGCCGACTTACCATCTAGTTCTATCTCTCTCTCTCTCTTGGTGAGTTTTCTTTTTATGATTTTCTTTTCCTAGAAACTGCGGGAAAAATGAAGAGAACTGGGTATTGAATTTTTAATTTTTAATTTTTACTGAAAAAGGAAACCGAAAAGGTCAAATTTTTGCGGACTGTTTGAATCCACTTCTTCTATGTGTTTGAATTTAGAAATTAGTCCTGTGTATGCTTACAGGTTTATATGCATGGACATGGACGTTATTGTTTTATCATTACAATTTTTTTAGTAGTTGGTTTGGTTTAGATGAATTACATTAATAGCTAAAAGAAACAGGGTTGAAATTTGAAGATTTTGGTGGATATTGTATACTAAGCTCAAACAGGCGATTCCTAGTATGTCGTGTTTCTTTATGGACGAAATATCAGGATATGAATTCTTTTCAAGATTAGACCCATAGTTGTGGTGCTCGCATTGCTTAATGAAGGAGGTAGAATAGATGGTGAACTACATAGTCTTGGAGTTCCTTTTCTTCTTCTTTTTGAACCTGCTATTAGCATAACTGTGTAGTTAGTTGATTGCTCTTGCCTTAGGTGTTTGTGGATATTGAGGCTGTTTTGATTGGTAATGGTTCTTTGCCCTAAATGTAGAGTTGGGTGGAGGGTAGCTCAGAGTGATGTTTTATTTTGAATGAATTTCTCTGAAAGGTAATTACAATTAAACACAGCAAACCAGGAGATCTTTTTTTCTGGTGTCATTTTCTATGTTTACAATATGAGAACCAATGGCCTGATGAGCTTCTGAATTAAAGATTCCTGCAGGACTTCATGTACTTTGTACTGAATGGTTTGTTGATTATCTAAAGTCTAATATTGTGATTCAGATTCATTATTGAGCAAATGGTATCCTTGATCAATAATAAGATGTACTAATACTTGCTTGAATTGCTTTGTTTCCTAGGCTATTGGGGGAGAACTTCAAGCTGTAAATATTAACGAAAAATAAAAATTATAATGAAATGGGAAAAATTACTTGATTATATGTCTCCTGGTTCTTGTGTGATATTATTGGCACTATTCAAGATGCCAACTTAATGATGCACTTGAGGCTGATGAAATTGGTATTTTAAATCTGTGTTGATCCAAGTAGCTTTGCTTAAGCATTCTTAATTTTTAGATTTTTTGCTTACAAGATTAACGAATGGTCCAAAGTTCAATTATTCAGTGATGGACACAATAATTTTGTATATAATTGGTAACATATTAGTCTTCGGGTTTTATTCTAGATGGATGATAGAGCAAAAAAAACCTCTATTCGTGTTATCCTCTCTTGCTTAATGCTTGACTATGTCGACTTTGATGGACTCCTTGCTGATTTTTTATTTTTTATTTTTGGCCCTCCTAACTTCATAGGACAAATGGCTCGACGGATTAGGGCACCTCAACCTGCAGCTGCCTTTGAGTATGAGCTGTTTGAAGGAGATCCTGACCACCTTAGAACTGTTGTGGCAACACCTACTCAGATTAGCCCATGGATTGATCCTAACTCATTGAAACTTAAGCATAGAATTGGGCGTGGCCCCTTCGGTGATGTTTGGTTAGCTACTCATCATCAGTCTGCTTATGATTTTGATGAGTATCATGAAGTAGCTGTGAAGATGTTGCATCCATTGACAGAAGAAAGCACCCCAACGTTTGTTGATAACTTTGAAGAGCTATTTCTGAAATGCAGAGAGCTCCAAGATGTTTGTTGGTTGCATGGTATCTCAGTTATAAATGGAAAGGTGAGTTTTCAAGTTAACTTTTCTTTTTCTGAGTTGTATAATGTAGCTTCTGTCTTCTTGATGGAACATTGAGATTTATGGAAATTTTTGGTTTGCCTAAGGTGCTCTCTTTTCTCTGTCATTGTAGAGTAACACCAGATGTAAACTAGACTTCTGGAATTTCTGAATAATTTACGTGGTTTATAAATGGGATGTTTCCTATATGCATATGTTTCTGAGGTGGCAAGATGTTTCCCACATGCAACCCTTGTATGCCCAAACGGGTCTTAATGACAGCACATTGCATGTTGAGATGTCATCTCAGCTTGTGTTTGCAGCCATGAATATGTGCATGTGTGTGTGTGTGTGTGTGTGTATATATATATGTGAAATTGACTGTTAAAATGTTTCCCTCTTGGATTTCCTCATCAGTTAGATGGAAAAAAAAGGGAAAAAGAAAAAACCTTGAAGTATTGCTTGCTTTTTCATCTCTTGGCAGATCTGTATTGCTATGAAATTTTATGAGGGATCAGTGGGTGATCAAATAGCTCATTTGAAAGAAGGCAAGCTTCCATTGTCTGATATCTTGAGGTGATTACTTTAAACATGTATTTCTCTGTGAAGCTGTTGTTAGAACAGGGCTCAGAAGATGCTAATGTCTGCAGATACGGGATCCAATTGGCGAAAGGAATCATACAGTTGCACTCAATAGGGTTGTTGGTGTTGAACTTAAAGCCTTCTAACTTTCTTCTCAGTGAACATGACAAATTACTCCTTGGAGACTTTGGGATCCCATACTTACTTCTTGGTCTTCCATTGTCTGACTCAAACATGGCTCTGAGACTTGGAACTCCTAATTACATGGCCCCAGAGCAGTGGGAACCAGAAGTGAGGGGTCCAATATCATTTGAGACTGACACATGGGGGTTTGGATGTAGCATTCTTGAGATGTTAACTGGCATCCAGCCGTGGTTTGGGAAATCAATTGAAGAAATATATAACTCAGTTGTGGTGAAGCAAGAAAAACCACACGTTCCAAGTGGTTTACCACCTGCTGTTGAGAGTGCAATTAATGGTTGCTTTGAGTGTGACCTACGGAATCGACCATTGATGATAGATATTTTACATGCATTTGAAAGGTATTTACACCTGCTTATTATTTAATTTCCTCATGCCATATCATTTTTGTTAGGATCATTGGATTCTGGTTTGCAATATCTTTCTCATCTTCTGGAAATAAGAAACAAGGAATGAGCTCATCTGACATGTTTTTCTTTTTTTGTTTTTGCTAAGCCCATCAATTACATCAAATTATTTACTTAGAAATGGCTACTTAGTTAATCGTGTGTCGTCTGTCTTTTGGTTTTCTATTTTCAGTTTAGAGTTATTTGGGACACAAGAAAATATTAAATAGTTTTTCTTCCTTTGTTTTTCTCCCTTCATTTATGGTGTGTGTTTTCTCAAGTTTGCTTGTTTCTTCATGCACGAAGATTGTTTACGAATCCTACAAATTTGTATCCTCACCAAGATAAAGGATTCTCATACCATTATAAGGTAAGAGGCTTGCCAATACGACTGTTTTACTAACACTGAACTTTAAGATGACACAAAATGGTAAAACCTGGGGGAAAAAGAATGCTATTATTAAGTTGCAATGTGATAGTGCAAGTGTACGCAGTATGGTTCAGAACTAATTGTGGATTACTATTGGGGTAGAGATGGGTTAGTGTGTATTTGATTTGGATAAAACTTATGTAAGATGATCCAGTTGAATATGACTGAGGTACTACTGACAAGTGTTACCAATGTGGATCTGCAACTTCATTTGTTAGATTTTAAAGGTTGCTGCTTGATTTAGTGAAGTGACATGATACGTCTTCTGATATAATCAAGTCTGCTCTGAACTGCTATGACATCTTATAACTGGCTTGGTACTGCAGTGTGCATGCTTTCATTGTAAAACTAAATGAAAAGCACAGATCTAAATATTCTATTGCCTTTCTGGGTTATTAATATGCCACTGAACTTACAGCTCTCAAAATGCTGTCTACAACGATGGAGGATGGATTGGATTAGGAAGCCAAATACCTGTGGAAAGACAAGTTGCTAGTGGCTATACTTCATGGTTTCTCTTCAAAGATTACCTCCAAGTAGGCGACAAGGTTCGTTCAAGAAAGCAGATTAATGCATGCAAATCTCAGAGCATGGATGTATCTGAAGGAACTGTGGTCGGTCTAGAAAGTGAAGGTCAAAGAAACAGTTTTGTTCTGGTGAAAGTCCCTGGAATTCACAACCCTCTAAGAGTGCAGGGATCAACACTAGAAAGGGTCACATCTGGCTTTGCAGTTGGGGATTGGGTTTGCTTGCAGGAGAGCAACAATCACTCTCCTGTGGGAATTCTACATTCTGTGCTGCGCGATGGAAGTGTTGGTGTTGGATTTGTAGGGTTAGAAACTCTATGGATAGGGAACTCTTCTGCGCTTAAACTGGCTACATTTTACTATGTGGGGCAATTTGTTAGGCTGAAGGAAAATATAGCCATCCCTCGCTTCAGGTGGCCACGTAAGAAGGGAGGAACATGGGCCACTGGGAAAATTGCACAAGTCCTTCCGAATGGGTGCCTCATTGTAGATTTTCCAGGAAGGCTTGTATTAGGAGACGAACCCAACAGATTCTTGGCAGATCCAGCTGAAGTAGAGCCAGTGTCTTTTGAGACATGTCCTGGAGTGGTGCAGAAGTATCAACACGCTGAAGATTTTCACTGGGCTGTGAGGCCATCTGCAATTGCACTGGCTTTGATTATGGTCATGAGGCTTGGTATATCTGTTGGACAAAATCTGGGTAGAAGATTAAAGAAAGACAGAAGAAATTGTCAGGATGGGCAAGCTGGAGGGAATGCAGCATGGCTTCCACCACCAGTTGCAAACATTTTCAGAGACAGTGTTCCTACCGCTGCTAGGTGATTCTGTCAGACATTGTTAAGTTTGATAAAACCCGACAGACAGAGGAAAATGTTAATCTAGGCCACTCATAAAACCTTGGCCTTTCAAGCTCAGACCTGTAGTTCTGAACTGCATTTAATTTAATTCTGCTCCAGGAGAAAAGGCTGTGATTAAGTAGAAAACAACAAAGTAAATATATTTGTGAAAGATTGTTTACTTGCTCATGCTTGTAAATAAATTGGCTTTATATGATATTAAATGAAATATTTTGTTTATTTATTTATTTGCTCTTATCCAAGATGCAAGTTAATAAAAATTTGAGATCAAAAACCTTCCAATTTCAAATTTCACTGTTAGTCAAAGAAATGTAGACCAGTACCAATATTAAATATATTATTTTTATAATTAATGATATTAATATAAAAATAATTAATTATTAATTTTGATAAATTATTATATATCATGATGTATTTAAAAATATAATTTAAATTAATAAAAAATAATTTATAATATTAATACAAAAATAAAAATAAAAAATAAAATTATTAATTTTTATTAAATTATTTTTTTAATAATTTTTTCAAAAAATTATAATTCAAATTAGTAGGATATTTAGTATGATATGTCTATTATTTTTAAAAAATAATAATTTGGGTACTCATAACCAAACCGGGTCCTGCTTGGATGAACCGGGTCGGACTAATTGCCTCGATCTGAATGACCAAACTGACCCCTACCGATTTCTTATAACTGACGGAACATTTCACCATCTTAAGAAATGAAGAGAAACGAATCAAGAAAGTGAAAGAGAGGGAAGGAAAGGAGCAATGTCTCGAACTCTCCTGTGAGCTTACTAACATAATCTTCTCTGTCTTGTTCTTTTTTCGATTTATTGTGTTCTTGTAAAGCACCCAAAATGTTTAGTAAAGTACCTAAGGTTCCATCATCCCCTGTTTGGTTATCGGAAAACAGAACCTAACAACGTCACTGGATTTGTTTAGTAACAGACCTGGATTTTCATTTAGCTATGCTTCAGGCATTCTCTCGGTTTGTTTCCCAGAAATAGTGGGAAGAAAATAAAATGTGGATTAGTTCTTCTGTTCAGATCATCATTGCCTACTTCATTGTAAACATGAATTTTATGTTTCTTGTAAGTATATAATTTCATCAGAGATGCTACCACTGGATATTTTTCTGTTTGGTTCTTGAGAAAGCAGCAATAGAAAATAATAGTAGGGTTAGTAATAGAAATTACGACCATTCGAATCAGTTGAAAGTTCCTAGGTTCTGTAAGTTTCACCCAATGGAAAGTAAGTGGATTTCCCTTGGGCTTCTTAAGGTATGGTCGACTGGGAGGAACACGAAAGAAATTAAATTGGAAGATTTTACAACCATCCTTTATTACTAAAAAGATCGCATTTCTTGTTCATTTGCTGAGACAGCGGGAAAAAAGGGAAATGTGAGTTTGTCAGTGCAATCACAGCCACAATAGTTGAAAGGCCTTAAATTTTCTCTTCTTTACATTTCAAGGAGGTGAATGGACGTAATGTATCTTTGTTTGTTTGGTGAGAAAATGAAGAAAGGAAATGTAATATCGGATATTTGAAACCAATTCAACCAGAAACAGTTCTGAGGTCACATGGTTCCTTTTCATGTCAAGAACCTACTTAGAAGCTGTTTGGTTGCGTGAAAATTTAAGATTCCTGCTAAATTTGGCACCATTTGATATGCTCTCTGGGCTTTGAATCTTACATACTATGGTTTTCTTGGTCCAAAGACAGATGCTGATGGCCTAAACTGTGGTCTGCTTGTTTTCCAAGAAAATAAGGGTGAATAGAAAAAATCAACATGGAAAAGTATTGTGAATTATTCTTAGTAGTTGAAAATTGCTAATAAATGTTACTTTACCTCCGTTTTGTAGCTAAGTAGAGAGAATTTCTTTTTTGCAGGAATTACTTTGAAGAGAATGGCCAGGAACAACAAGAAGAAGATCAAGCATTAGCAATGGAAGCAATAGAAAGCGGAAGTCTTAGTGAGAGTGAAAGCATATGTGAGAGGCTTCAGTCCATGAGCCTCCATAAACGTGAAACAACCAAACGAGGTGAATAGGAAATCTTTTCCATCAAAATATTTCAGTAATATTAAATTAAAGGAATTTTCTCATGTCCTCATGCCTAGTTTCTGTCAAATTACTTGAGTGACATCAAATTGGAAGAATTTTCTCATGTCCATCGGCCTAGTTCCTGCCAAAACACTTGAGTTATGTTAAATTGAGGAAATTTTCTCACGTCCTTAGGCCTAATCAATATCCTTGCGAGCTAATGTTATAGCATGGTTATCAGGAGAAGAGCTTTCCTGGGATAAGTATGGTCTGTGGAGGCAAGAACAGAAGAACATAGTAGCTAGGCTGGAGAAACAGCTGAAGATGACGTGGGAACTTGAGGAGCTAATTGAGGAACAATTGAACAGATACCATTCCCACTACAACCATGCCATGGTCCCAACCACAGTCAAGGATATATCCAACCTCCTAATGCCAAAATGGTTGCCACCCCACGAACTAGCTGCTCTCTCCTGGCTAGGGGACTGGCGGCCCTCTGCCATTCTTCACCTCGTCCATGGCCTGGCTCAGTCCTCATTGTTGTTGTCAGACTCAACTGAACAGCTTCTTTCCCAGCTTGTCCATGAGATACACATTGAGGAGACAATAATTGACGAGGAAGTAGCTGAGCTTCAAGCTACTTGTATCCTCTACCTTCCGTTTTCTCCATTGAAGAACAATAGGTTAGGTCCTGCTGCTGCCATGAGTTGCATAGAGGATGAATTTAAGAAGATAGAGAGGGTCATCATCAAGGCCCAACAGCTCAGGTCCTAGCTATTGACAGTTAAATTTATACCCACATTGGCTCGAAAATGTTTTCTACAGTTGATGCTGTGTGGGTTTTTTCTTGGCAGGTTCAAGGCATTGGAGTTGGTGGTGAAGAAGGTTCTGAGCCACACTGATGCAGCAGAGTTCCTTGTTGCATTTTCAGTAATTCAAGATGCAATCCACCAGTTTGCAGAGCAGCAGAGGTTAAGAAAAGGCTCACCCACTGTGCCTGTAAAATCCTTGGGATCTAGCTGAACACTTGCTCAGAAAACTAGAATCAGTCCATGGAAGAGCTACTTGGATCCCACTCAGAGGAAGAAATGAAGACTTTTAGGTACTCGTACAAAATAGCATACTGCATTTTCTTTGCCTGTTATTTCATGTCGGTTTAGTCTGCTTTTATTCCTGAAATCTTCAAGGAATTAATCATACAAGCTGATATATTGCTGAATTTAATCATTATTTCATGAATCTCAGCTTGAATTCTTTCAATAATTTACTTTAGTCAATTAAGATTTAATCTTAATTGACTAAAGTAAATTTTGCATAAAAAATATCTTAACTTTCATTTTTATATATTACCAAAAAATTTCAAAGTAAAGATTTTTTTAAAAAAATGTGAACCATTTCAAAATTAAGAAGTGAGCCTTTTAAAAATAATTCAACAAAAGGAAAATGTGTTTGATACACTCTTTCATAACAAAGAGAGTAGGAGGCTGGAGCTCAAATGACTAAAGAAAAAATACAACAATGCATATGGAAGATTTCGGTTGAAAGTTGTCAAGGTCATCTATCAAAATTTCTCCAAAAAGCATATGATACATGAAAAATATTTGGTCAAGTTTAAAAAATCATATAAAAATTTGAACAAAGAAGATTAAATATAAAAGATTGAAAGATAAGATGAAACAATTTAAATGAAATGTACATTAATGAGCTAATAACTTGAAATTAACTAGTGGGTTTGATTAAAAATGAAAAAATTATAGTAAGTGAGACCATGCGGTCATTAATTGTCAAATCTTTAATCTAACTCTAAAGTATTATACATATGATCTATCAATTTATTTAAGTTATACATTAACTCCAAAGGATATGAAAAATTAACAATATTTTATTATTAAAATATTCAAAAAACTCTCAAATAAATTTTACACTCTATTTTAAGTATAACTTTTAAATTTGAATAATTTTTAACTTGTAAAATATTTTTCAATAAATTTTAAATTTTTGACAACGTAAAATTATATAAATATTTATGTTTATACTAAAAAATTCTCAAACTTTTGTGATCATAATTTAAATATTTATTTATATTTATAAAAATTTCAAGTTAAAATTTATTATCAAAATCTCTGATTTGAATAATCACTTTGTTGAAATTAGATTTTGAACACTTGTTCCTATCTTAATCATTTATTCTTGTTTCAAACCTTGTTGTATCTCTGTTTATTTAGGTTTTTATTTATTTAAAAAATATATAAATATTTTTGATAATTATCTTGAAGATAATCATTATTCTTGTAATTATCATAGAGATGATGATTATCCATAATATAATTATCACAAAGCATCTCAATCATTTATGTTTTGAATATCAAACATTAGAGCTTGATTACTAATACAAAATAAACATCAAGGTTTTGTATAATTTTTACTCTACAATTTATTATAAAAATAATACTTAAATAATATTTTTTATTTTTAAATATTAATATTGTAAAAATAATATTCATTAATATTTTATTATCAAATATTATTTTAAAATAATGTTAATATAAATTAATATTTTAATAATATAAACAAGTAAATTAATGATTTAATAATTCTTTCAATGAAATGTCAAAAAAAAAAGAACTTGTAATTCTCTCTTGTGTCATGGAATAACCATTTCCAAAATTCACCCACATAAAAAAAATTAAAAAAATATAATTTTTAATAAAAATAAATTTAATATAAAAATAATAATAAAATTTATATTTTCGCAAACTAAATGACCTATCAATGCCGTTCCTCTTACTACTTAGTTTGCTTTTCTCCTTCTATACGCGTGGTGGTCGACTAAATCATCTAATTTGTTGTGCTTTATGATTGGGTTGGGCACCTCCATGTGGCCCAATATTAATATATTTTAGATCAAAAAACTTAAAACCTAAATTAAGCTTTAAGTTTAGATTAAAATTAATCTTTTTAAAAAAAGGATGATTAAGTTTTTCGAAATTGTTGACTTCATGATTTCCTATGTGTTTATCGATATCTGTTTATTTCATTTTCAATAGCTGGTTTCATGTGAATAGATTAAAATTTTAGGGGTGTACTCCTACATTATACTAATAATTTAAAGAGATATATTTAATTAACATGCATGCTTAAATTGATTAGTTTTATGTTTCTTTTCTTTCACTTTCTATGTAACCTAATGTCTATTGTTGGTTCATAATTTCATTTTATTTTTATTTTTTTAATTTTTGTTATCTATTTTTAATAAAGATTACATAAAACTTTAATATTTAATTTATCTTACTAATCAAATTTTTATACTCAAAAAGTGATAAATCCAACCTTGATTTATTATTTTAGCCTAAATTAGATTTCAACTCAAATAACTATTAAAAATTAAAAATATTTTTGCTGTTGAAATTTCTCAAAATAAGTCTATGAATTCTTTATTTTATTTTAAATACGTCTCTAAATTTGAATAATTTTTTATTGTGAATTTTTCAAAATTTTAAAGGTTTAAAATTTAAAAAATATATTTTTGAGTATCCAAAAATTTGAAAATTTTTTATAATTATAGCTTAATTTTTTTTATATTCATGAAAAATTTTAAATCAAAATTTATTATATAAGATCCATAATTTGAATATCTCCAAATTTTTAATTTTTTGACAATGTACAATTTAGTTCAAATTGATGTATTAAAGTTTTTTTGGTAACTTTTTGAAAATCAAAATGTATTAGATAAATTAAGATAATTGTTACAATTTTATATAACTTTTATTTCATATTTTTTTCAAATCATCAATAGTATTAAAATCTAAGGTTTTCACAAACTATTTTAGGAAAATGATTTTTAATCTTGTAAACTTATTTTTGAATATAGGGTAAAAGTGCTATAAAACTTTTATGTTTAATCCGTGTCACAGATTAAACTTTAATATTCAAAAAGTGACATTATAAACCTTGAAGTAACAAAAATTGACTAAATAACACATTATAAACCTTGAAATAAAAAAAAAAAAAACTAAATAGCCCTCAAAACCTAATATCATTAAAAATTAAAGATAAACTGAAGGATATTTTTATATTAAAAAAAAAGAAATTTGCTAAAGAACTAAACTTCTTCTTTTCCTTGAAAATTTTATTTATTTCTTCTTTTTCGGATTTTCAAAAATTTTCTCTGCAAAAATATCAAAAAACTTCATCCTTTTCGTAAAAATTTCACTTATTTCTTATTTTTTGAATTTTTAAACAGTTCTTTGCAAAAATTCAAAACAACTTTTTCTTCCTTTCTATAAAAATTTTGTTCATTTTCTCATTCTCTCGCTCGAACCATGAATTCTCCATATTCAAAAAAATCTAAAATACACAAAAAAAAAAAACCAATCCAAGAAAAACCCATGAGTCTCAGTAAATGCTTTAGTACTTTAATAGGCAGATTTGCTGCCATTTCATTCATTACTTTGAAGACTCTCAAAACTTTGATCGATCTATCACTTCTAGTCCATTATAATATAAAGTTTAAATGAATGAAAGCAATCGAATGGATCCACATATAGGTAGGTTTGATAAAAATTTTCTAGATGGGTTTATGGATACTAGGGAAAAAAAAAGAATCTCAAAAGAAAAATAACCAAAAAGACATTAATGGTGACGAGTAATAGAAAGATAATGGAAGAAGAGAGAGAAAAGAAGAAAAAGATTTTTTTTTTTCGAAATTTCATCGTTACCCTTCATCAAAGCTTAATTATTAATAATATCATTATCAAAATGTTAAGCCAAAATTTGTCTCTGTCAATACAAAAACTTTAAGATTTATTTCAATATTGACCGTTATGATCCAATTTGTCACCCGAATTAAACATAAAAATTTTATGGAACATTTACTGTTAAATATGATAAGCTCAATAATGAAAATTCTCATGATCACAACCTAATTGTCAAATGATTAGCTGATGTTATAAAAATTTAAAGTTGTTAGGATCAAAGTCACAACCATCAATTAGTAAATAAATAAATAAAAATATAAAATTAAAATACATTTTATTTTTTATTTTAACATAATAAATTACAAATATATATTATTATATTTTTAAAAAAAATCAACACAATTCATATATTAAAAAAAAAAACCTTAATCTTGCACTTTTACATTTTAATAGAAGAACTTATTAAATTACTAAGGAAAAAAACGTTAAAGAAACATAATTAATTGAGATCTAAAATAGTTGAAAGATATTAAAACTAACAATGAAGAGCTAAACATTTATTCGTGATAAAATCTCATATAATATTTATTATTTCATAAATAATCATTATCTTATCTAGCTTTGCTGCAATCCTTAGCAAAAATTCACAAAGTATATGACTTGTTTCTGCTTTACAAGAATATCAACACACATAATTCATAATTAAAAAGATAATTAAAAGTAAATCATATAAGTTCAAATTAAGAGAAAGTACAAAGATTAATTTCAAGATTCATTATGATTGAATATGATTGTGGCACATATATTTGTACAATTATAAACAGTAATAATATTTTTCAGATGATAAAAGATGAAATCAATAGTGATATTTATTGGAGTTATGAGTCTATCGTATTTTAAAAGATGTATTTACCATTTTATCTTATGGATCATGATCAATTTTATTTGAGTTTTTAAAGAAATAATGATGCACGGTAATTTAGCAAATAATGGTAAAATTTTTTAATTTGTTTTTTATGTTAATAAATTAAATAACAAAAAATAATTTATTTTTCAATAGAGCATGTAAATAAATGTATGATTAAGATCATCTAATATACTAATTTTTTAAAGAAATTATGACATGTAAAATATAAAAAAATGATGTATTTTATTTAGTTATTGCAATTTAACATAATAAATCATAAACATATCATCTTATCTTCTTTAAAGAAATATTAACACAAATTAAACTAACTGAGGATTGAATCTTAATTGATTAAAACCAAATGTAAATATAGCTTGGATTGAAAATATCTCCACTTTAATATGTATATATATTACCCAAAAAAAATTAAGATAATGGTTTTGAAAAAAAAATGTGAATCTATTCCAAAAGCTATGAAACTTTTTTAAAAAATTAATCAAATGGAAAATGTGAATAATGAAGAGTAGGAAGCAGAAGTCATATGGCTAGAGAGAAAATGCAACAATGTATAAAGGAAATTTTTGGTTGGAAGTTATTCGGGTCATCTGTCAAAATGTCTCCAAAAATAAAGCATATAATATCTAAAAAATATTTGGTCAAGTGTCAAAAACCATATAAAAATGGGATAAAAGAAGATTAAATCTAAAAAAGATTAAAAGATAAGATATGGAGCAATTTGAATGAAATGTACATTTAATGAGCTAATAACTTGAAATTAACCAGTGGGTTTGATTAAAAATGAGAAAATATAGTATAGTAAGTGAGATTAAGTGAGCATTAAGTTATCAAAATGAATAATCCAACTCTAAAGTCTTAAATACAAGAGCCTTTCAATTTCAGTTTGTTTTCTACATTGGTTGGATAACAAGGTTAATATTATAATAATAATAATAATAATTACCATCATACCCATATTAATGATATCTTTAGCCGTACGATCCCCCTGTTACTGTAAATTTGAAACCCCAGAAAACTATAAATATATTGGCGCGTTAGACGCCAGGTTTCCTTGTCCTACTGGAGTTCTTCCTGATTTCAGGTTTAAATTCTCTCCGTTGCATTCAGAAGGACTTCGATCGTGTTCAGCAAAAGGTGAGAGGAAGAAGATGGCTGAGATGGAGGGTGATGGAAATACCTGGTTCAGAGGGCCTATGATCGGCAAAGGTGCCTTCGGTTCTGTGTACAAGGCGACTGCAAAGAAACCCATTTATCATGGATGGCTTCATCCACGCGCGATGGCCGTGAAGTCCGCGGAAATATCCGTCTCCGCTTCATTGCGGAAGGAGAAAGAGGTTCTCACCAATCTCTCTGAATGCCGCAACGTGCTTCGTTGTTTTGGAGAAGAGACCACTGTTGGCGATGATGGTAGAACGGTTTACAATGTCCTCTTGGAGTATGCACCCGGAGGAACCCTAGCCAGCTTGATCAAGAACTCATCTACCGGCTTGCCTGAGTCAGAGGTAAGACTCTACACCAAACATTTGGTTGATGGGATTCGACAAGTTCATGACTGCGATTACGTCCATTGCGACTTGAAACCCGAAAACGTACTGTTGATGCCCTCTGACAAAACTACTGCTACTGCGTCTAAATTTTTACTGAAGATTGCCGATTTTGGCTTGGCCAAGAGAGCGGGAGAGAGCTACCCTTACTTAAAATGCACTCCCATGTATACGGCGCCTGAAACTTTACTTGACCATGTGCAAGAGCCTCCCTCAGATATCTGGGCGCTCGGTTGCATTGTGCTGGAGATGCTAACAGGGAAACCTCCGTGGGATTTTAAGCCTGACCAAGAGGTGAGGGAACTTCTGCCTTTGATCAAGGACCCTTGTCAATTACCCAAAATCCCAACTGAGATTTCCAAGGAGGCCAAGGATTTCTTGGAAGGATGTTTAGCGAGGAAACCTAAGTTCAGACTGGCGGCTGAGTTTCTCAGTGATCATCCCTTTCTATCATGCAAAGGTGACAATCTTGGAGAAGTTCAAGAAAGGGAGGAATTATCAGAAGCAGCAGGAGTTAGCACGTCATCTTCATCGTTTGAGAGCACTGATGCCTCTGATTCTTTCCTACTCTCTGACTCAGATTCAGAGTTATCGTCCTCTTCTTGGTCGAAGTATGTTGCAGAGTTTGAGAGTAACAGTAGTGAAGAAGCTCCAGGTAGAGGTTTAAAGAGAAAAAGGGAATCAAACTTCAGTTCCATCATCGACACTGATAATTTAATCAACAAAAATGCAACAGTTCCTTTGAAGACAATGCATGAGTACACAATCCCAGAAATCGCCAAAAAAAACAACAGCTACTTCGGAGACAATGCATAAGTGTATAGTGCCCACCACACCTGCTGGATTATAGAACTGATTGGAAGAAGTGCGCAGTAAGCTCCTCATTGGACTTTGGATAGAGTCTGACGACGGCACTGATAATTCCTTTTTTTTTTTTTTCCCTGTTCCATATCATTAGAATTCATAGGAACTTTAAGTCCATATATTAGAAATCAAGTTCATGAACAAATATTGATTCATTTCATTCAATATTAATGTACCATTCAGTAGAGTATTCTTGTTAAGTCTTATCTGCTAAAGATCAAGTTATTACCTATTCTAAAATAGGAATGATGACAGAACATAGATTTTTCTGTTATATTATTTGTTTATTCTTTGTTCTTGTTTTATCATGATATCTTTTTATGTTTTCAACTCATAAACCCTAAAAGATTCATTTTTAAAGACTGGCACATATAAGAATGACGAATTCTATACTTTGGAGATGGCCAGTTAATGATTTTTCATGTATCCCCTTGCCCAAAATGGAAAGAAAAGCTTACAGCTGTTAAACCATAAATCAAAGAATTGTAAACCTCAATGGACTCTTTTTCTTCATTGCATAGAGTCCGAGAGAGTCAAAAGAGATTCCCAATTTTTGAGAAGCAGGAAATCATGTGGGCATAAGAAGTTCTGTTAGGCCCTATATACAACACTTCCGACATTTTTCTCCAAACTCTCTTCTTCAAATACATCAACAGAAATATTACACCAACCAATGAGAATAATGTGAAAGCCCTCGATGTCCAAGGGGAAGAGCTTTCTATTTGCAAGCATGAACTCTTCAACTTCTTCAATGCTACCATGATTACACAGAGCACCCAAGAGATTATAGAATGCTTCTTCATCAGGTCCCAGCTTAAACTTCTACATGACATGGAATGTCCGAATAGCTTTGCATGGGTCATTAGCAGATGCATACCTAATTTAAACCAGATGAAGAAAGTAGAAGAAAGGATGATCATCAATTTAAATTCTAATGAGCTTGTTCTTGCTTATTAGGAAATCTTAAACATCACATAAGAATAGCACGAAAGATGAATATGTATAATTCCTTCAAAATACAAAAATGGTATTTCATCTCAATCAACAGCAGACATGAGAAAAGGAAGAGATAAAGCATGTACAAGGACAAATTTTTGGTTCTCTAATTACTAAAATTGGTAGAAATCCATAACAAAACCTGAAAGAAGTGAAACAATAGCATTCAGGGAGATGCTATCAATGAATAAAAGAGAATGAACTTGGGTTAGATCAAACAACATAGCCAGAATCTCAACTACTATCTGGGGTTTTACAGAAACATAAATTAATTACTTTCATTTCCTTGTTCATTCCATTTTCCATTTGATTTCTCCATGTCAATTCTCTTTATATTACACTCAAGCAACTCAAAATATATTTCGGTGGTGCCCACTTAAATGGGTACAAGGAAACATTCAAACTAGAAGCATACTTTGGGAAATGGAACCAAATGAAAACGAAGTAGTGAATCTGTAGCAACCTCACAGGCCAAGATAACTACAGAAAAGCTAACTCTCACCTATCAATCATAATAAGTATTGTCCTTCTTGCATCCGTTGAAGACCTATACATATCATAAATCAAACACTAAGCATCATTAACTTTCTGTGATTACCCACTACCCAAACCCCCATCACATGCTTTTTTTATCAGAACAACCACACTTATCACCCCATTTAAAGGCCAGAAACGCAAGCCTCCACTGTCCTCTCAGTGCCCAAACCACCGAATCTTAGCTTAATGTCCAACTCAAGGAGAGAAGGCATGGCCTCTGCTTCTGAGTCAAAATGGCCAACCTGTTTAAGCAAATACCAGAAGCGCCAGCTCCTGCGGGTCCAGTGTTTTGGTGGCTGGTTTCAGCAAACTTCAGTAAGTCATTGATGATTGGAGAGCAAACGAAGATAGAAGAAATGGGGCCTGATAGATGGGGTTCGACACTGAACAGAAAGTGACTGGTGAAATGCCGAAGAGAGAGAGGTAACTTTGCATGATGTACAAAGCGTTGAAAGGGAGACTTGGAGATGGCAAGTTTTTGCTACCCTCCTCACAAAAGTGAGAAGTGCCAGTGCTTTCAGAGAAGCGCAGATGGTATTGCGGACTGTAAATCCAGATAACCTTCTCGGACCTCATGATGTATTGCAGTGTCATTTTGCGGAGTTAATAGAATTATAACAAAAATAATAAGAAGTTTAATCAACAAAAAAAAAAAAAAAAACAGATACTGGCTGAAAAATGGAGAGAAAAGCCTACAGCTGTTGCAACAAAACAAATGGCAAAATGGAAATGTTTCATTTCAATTGGTACCTGATGCAACTGATGATCCATTAGTCTCCCACTACCAACAATAAGAACCACTTTTTCAGTCTGCAGTGACGAGACATTTGTTAGCCCCAAGATACATGCAGCAAAAATAAAGAGCAAGTACAGTTTAAACTTTGGAAATGAACTCACTTTCACAATTTCTAAGATTTAATAGTGAACAAGTGAAAGCAGCTACCGCATACATGATAAGAATATCATAAAAGAGGTCGACTTAATTCATGAGAAGGACATTGTAAATAAAGAATGATGGATATGCATGCTGGTGTTAAGTTGATCTAGAACTGACCTCCAAATTGATGCTTCCTTACCAACAGGCTGAAACCCTGTATCTTATAATTGTTATAACATTAAATCACACATTGAACAGCAATGAGAGTTCAAAAGCAATGGGAAAACATACATTAGGCAGGAAGCATTGAAAAGCAACCATGACTAAATGCATACAGGGTCTTTAGGTAAATTAAGCTAGATACTTTTGAAAGATGTCCGGACAAGCTACAAGATTATGGAAACAAACTTGCTTGCACTAAGGATCAGCAAAAAATTCAACAACAGCATAATAGCAGGATGCTGCAGCCAGAACAAATGAAGCGCCCAGATAATAAAGACTATCTAGTCAATGTTCCTCAGGACTTGCCCTTCTTGACAACCAGAAAAGAAAATTTCCGTGCTAAGTCCTTGCAACTTGTCAAGCACAATGCTCCTCTTAAGCATCATATTCTTGCAAGTCGAATACGTTGACAAAAGAGGGATCAGGTTCCTGAGAATAGGCCTCTTCATATTTCTTTTCAGTGACTAATCTATACATAAAGTACAAAATCATTAGCAGCAACTAGGGTAATGATCTTTCTAGAATGTTCAGCCACAGTTTCAGATAGATTTCTCATTTGATCCCTTTTTCTTTTTGGATTGCAGCTGCCTTTTCTTTCGTCTCAAAGAACGGCCTTTCCTAGGTGTAACACTTCTCTTAATCTGTCTCACTTTTTGTTCTACCTTATCACTATTGCCCCACATTGGATCTTTAAGGAGCTTCTGGAGCTTTGGATCCTCCATAAATCCATTTGATCTCATCTCAGAATAGAATTCCCTGGCCTCGATTAGCCATCCGCATGTTGCTAGCCCCTGTACCAATACCGAGTAATGAGCAGGATCAGCCACTACGTCAAAATGCTTCATTTCTGCCCAAATCTTCAATGCATTTTCTGGCTGCAGTATTTTAAAGAATTTGGCAAGAACAAGTAGAAATGTGTCCCTGCTGGGACCCAAACCAGCACTTTTCATTCGGTTAAGAACTTCAAAAGTTTCTTCAAGACCAACACCCTCAAGAAAAGCATGGTAGGTTTCAATGGTTGGGCTGAGGTTCTCAGCGACCATTGTGGCTAAAATATTTCTTGCCCTCTCCAGTTCTTTGGCCTCGCATAGGGGACGTATCATTGAGTCGTAAGTGACTGAATCTGGCTGCAAACCACTTCCTTTCATTTTCTCTAGGATTTTCAGAGCTTCATCAAAGCAATTCTCACGAGTTAAAACAAAAATCAGAGAATGGTAAACCTCGATGGGAGGGACAAAACCTCTCTTCTTCATTTCATCATAGAGTCTGAGAGAGTCAAAGAGATTCCCAACTTTTGAGAAGCAGGAAATCATGTGGGTATAAGAAGTTCCATTAGGTGTTATACAACACTTCGACATTTCTCTCCAAACTCTCTTTGCTTCAAATTTGTCAACATAAGTATTACACCATCCATTGAGAATAATGTTAAAGCCCTCAACGTTCAAGGGGAAAAGCTTCCTATTTGCAAGCATGAACTCTTCAGCCTCTTCAATGTTACCATGATTACACAGAGCACTCAAGAGAGTATAGAATGCTTCTTCATCAGGTCCCAGCTTAACCTTCTCCATGGCATGGAATGTCCGAATAGCTTTGCTTGGGTCATTAGCAGATGCATACCTAGTTTGAACCAGATGAAGAAAGTAGAAGAGCTGATAACCATCAATTTGAATTCCAATGAGCTTCTTCTTGCTTATGGAAAAGAGTGGAAAATCTTAAACATCACATAAGAAAATCATGAAAGATAAAGATATAATTCCTTCAAAATAGAAATCCAAAATATATTTCTGTAGTGCCCACTTAAATGGGGCACAAGGAAACATTCATACTAGAAGCATTAATTGGGAAATGGAACCAAATGAAAACGAAGAGATGAACCTGCAGCAAACTCGCAGGCCAAGAAAACTAACTCTCACCTATCAATCATAATAAGCATTGCCCTTCTCGTATCCATTGAAGACCGATACATGTCACGAATCAAACACCAAGCATTATTGAACTCTCTGTGATTACCCAATACCCAAACCATCAGATCACATGCTTGTTTATCAGAACAACCACATTTCTCGCCCCATTTAAACACAAGAAACGCAAGTCTCCACTGTGCTCTCATCGTCCAAACCACTGAATACACTAGATATTGATTTAGCTTAATGCCCGACTCAAAAAGAGAAGCCATGGCCTCTGTTTCCGAGTCAAAATGAGCTACCTGTTTAAGCAAATCCAGAAGCGCCACTTCCTGTGGGTTCCGCTCTTCGATTTCCGGTTCAGTGAACTCAAGTAAGTCATTGATGGCTTTGGTGGAGAGGGAACGAAGATAAAAGAAACGGTGCCTGATAGATGGGGTACGACAGTGTACAGAAAATGTTTGGTGAAATGCCAAAGAGAGAGAGCTAACTTTGCATGAGATAGAGAGCATTGAGTGAGCACTTGCAGGAAGAAGGAGAAGTGAAAAGGAGAGTTGCAGACGGTGAGTTCTTGCTACCCTCCTTGCAACAGTGAGAAGTGCCATTGCTTTCGGAGGAGAGCAGAGGGCATTGCGGACTGCAAATACCCATAGCCTCTCTGGGACCTATCAATGGAGTGTTGCAGTGTCATTTTGCGGAATTAACATAATCAAAACTGTAATAATTATTATTATAATAATAATAAATTAAGTATTGTTTTTATTATCTATTAAAATTCTGATTTCATATCCAATTTCAAGTTTAACTTGATTTCACAACTGAGTTATTGAATATTACATATATATATATATATATATAGATAGATAGAGAGAGAGAGAGAGTTCATTTCTTTAAATCAAATCTTAAAATTCTACGAATATATTATTTATTTATCTATTATGGCATGAATTAAATAAAAAATAAATATAAAAAATTTTAAATAGTGCACACCTTTTAATTTAAATTTAGTATCTAATAACTCAATTATATCTTAATATTTTAATTTTATTTAATTTGAATATTGATTATCATAAAAAAAAATTAATGATATTTTTTGCAATTGTAATACCTTTAAAATAATTCAAATAAATATTACCCTTCATTTCAAATTCATTTTTAGAATTGTTTTTGACTTACAAGTCATTTTTATGATTTTTTTTAAAAAATTTGACAACATAAGTTAATAAAAAATATTTTCAATTTTTAAAAATATAAATTCTTTTATAATGATAACTCGAATAATTTTTACATTTATTAAAAAATTTAAACTAAATTTTATTATATAATATATCAATTTAAAAATTTTGAATTTTTAATTTTTAGTATAATTTAAATTAAATCAAATTAAAACATTAGAAGTGTAATTCAATCAATCAATATTTTAAAATTGCAATTAAAAAGTTATATAATTTAAAATTCTTTTTTCATATTTACACTAAATAAATTACTATACATTGCATTATTTTTATTATTAATTAATATTTATTTAGAGCATCAGAAAAATTACAAAATATTCTTATACTATTCTATACAAATGCAATTAAATCAAATTAGGGATTGGCATGCATAATATTTTTTTTTTTATACCATGTCATTATTTTTCTCCAAAGTTCAATGATCAAAAACTTTAAAAACTTACCAATATTACCCATTTTTCAATCATTTTCTACGCACTAATGTTGATTTCATAAAAAAGCTCAAATCTTCTAAAATTAATAATTTCACTTTTTTTCCGATCATTTTTTTAAAATTAAAAGTAAACCTCAAAGATTTCGATAAATCTCCACAATATGAATTATATTTTCTTTTAAGTGTGAAAGAAAGTATTTATGGACAAGCAAAATATAGCATTCCGTTAACATTTAATTTAGGTGTTGTTAGAACACAAAATTTAATTTGATTCAAAGTTTTGTTATCAATTTTTTAATATTAAATTTTAATTAATAAATGGTATAAAATATAAATTAAATTTTAAATAACCTTTATTTAGAAAAATATCTAATAACTACATCATGGGAGAATAATGTGTGTACTAAAAAATAAAATAAGATAAATCTATTTATTTTGTAATTTAAATGATAAGGTTATAATGAGATAATTGCTTATGTAATTACATATTTTATTTTAAAATTAATATTATTTAAAAATTTTAAAATATATTTTTTTTCATAATTTTTACTTTGAACTTGATTGATAGGAAATAATCAAATTAGAGTTTGACTCAAATTACTATAATAAAATTAAGTATTTTTATTGTTAAAATGCCTAAAAATTAATCAAATAAATTCTAATATTTTGAGTCAATTATATAATTTTGAATAATTATTCGATTCATGAGTTTTTTATTATGACTTTTAAATATTTAACAATGCATTTTTTAAAAATAAATATTTTTAGAAGTCAATAAATTTTGAAATTTTTTGTTATTATAGTTTGAATATCTTTTTACATTCATAAAAAATTTCAAAGTCAAATTTTGTAACATTAGAACCTTAATTTGAATATATCTAATTTTTGAAATTTTTAACAATGTTTAATTTAACTATTATGGTCTATTTAGAGACATTTTGAAATTCATGTAAAGATCAAAAAAATAGTGTTCTATTATATTTTAAATGATGTTTATCGTAAATTTCAATTTTAATATTATTTAAAATAAAAATATTTTAAAAATTATTTATTTAAGAATAAATTAAAAACTGTAAATTTAACATTCTTTTTAATTCAAAATTTAATTTTAATTTGATTTAATTAAAAATATTTTTGTAGTTGAAGTATTTTAAAAATGATTCAAATAAACACTCTATTTTAATTTAATAACTTAAATTTGGATAATTTTGAATTCACAAGTCATCATTTATAAATTTTTTAAAAAATATTTTTAATACTTAAAATTTATTTTTTATTTTAGTTTAAATTTTTTTACATGTATATAAAATTTATTGTACAAAACTTTTAATTTAAATTTTTTTTATCTTTTTGATTAAAATATAATAAATTAAATTAAATTTAAAATTAATTATTAAATTAAAATTTTAAATTAAAAATATGTATAATTTAAAAATTTTTAATATTTATTATATGTTAATAAAATCTAGTATTTATGGCAACAAATTAAAAAAAGAGAAACTTTTGTATTTTCTGATCTGAATCATAAGGTCAAAATTGTAAAACCAACCAGCGATGAAAGTGGGACACGATGCTCTAGACAATAATAAAAAGATTCAGCAATGGTCCACGCTCAAACATCATTGGATAAGATTGGAAATCTAACGGTAATATAATCCACTGTGTCGGGAGCATCATTGCAGTCAAAAAGGGGTCGTATCAGGTCATCTCCCCGAGCCAAGAAGGCAAAGAAATCAACCAGCCAACCAGTAAGCACCAAGTGACCATTCCCAAACCACCAGCAATGTCCAGTTCCATTTACCTGTGCGTGCTCTTAATCTCTGTAATTGCTGCCATTTCTCCTGCCAGCGCCACTGACCATATCGTCGGCGCAAACAAGGGCTGGAATCCCGGCATCAACTACACTCTCTGGGCCAACAACCAAACCTTCTATGTCGGCGATTTAATCTGTACCTCTCTCTCTCTCTCTATTATATATATTTAGTAGATCTGATGGTGGAAACGGTTCTTCGTGTTAAAGATCCAAAACTCGTTTTAGATTTTGTTTTATTTCTAATCACAATAGAAGAAGTGGTTTACCTGAGCAAAAGTATCTCATGGCTTCAGTCGCATCAAATGTGGCTTTTACTATGCTCTTCATTCTTGCATTTTCTTCATTACAGTTTGAAAATTTAGTGTTGAAGCTGTGGATCTAAATAGGAAGTATATAGGAAGCCCTAAGCAGCTAAATTCCCCGCCCCCCCCCCCCCTTCTCAAATTCCCTTGCATAAATGCGTCCATAGTCACGATATAGGGACTTACTTTGATCGATTGCAGCATTTAGGTACCAAAAGACGCAATACAATGTGTTCGAGGTGAACCAAACAGGGTACGACAATTGCACCACAGAAGGAGCAGCGGGAAACTGGAGCAGTGGCAAGGACTTCATACCTCTCAATAAAGCCAAGAGGTACTACTTCATTTGTGGGAACGGTCAGTGTTTCAATGGCATGAAAGTGTCTGTCCTTGTCCATCCTCTGCCTCCGCCGCCTTCTGCCACCACTGCCGCTAACCACTCCTCAGATTCTGCAGCTGGAAGGGTTTTGCAGAAGAGACTGGTGTTAGGGCTTTGCTCGTGGCATTTGCTTCCATTTGGTTTGCTTATGGTTGGATCTACTAGTAGTAGTGTAGGTTTTAAGCTTCTTTTTTTGAAGTTAAATGAACTGTACTGCAATCCTGTTGGCCCATTGTGTGACCTGTGCCTTTATTTTCTTTTTATGATAATTTTTGTGAACTGGGAAATTCAGATGGTGGTTGTTTTTTAAAAAATATATATAATTTTAATATTTATTTTCTATTATTAATTAAAATTTTAAATTAAAAATAATAAATCAAAATTTAACTTATTAATTTAATTTAAATTATATTTTAATTCAATGATTACGAAAAATTAAAAATATGTTTATGTTAAAAAACCTCAAAATAACTCAAATGACTTATGTATTATATTTCAGTTTATCTTTTAAATTTTAATAATTTTTAATTAAAAATTATTTTTATAATTTTTTAATTTTAAAAAATATATTATCAGTTTCATAAAATTTTAAAAATAATTGTGATGATATCTTGAATTTTTTTGTGTATGTGAAAAAATTAAAATTAAAATTTGTTGTATAGTTAATTTTTATATAAGATTTGATTTAATATAAATTGATAAATCAAAATCTTATTTATTATTTGTAAATATAAAAAATTATTAGTAATATATAACAATCATTAAAGTTTTATATAATTTTTATTTTTTATTAATATGAAAATTTTGAATTATACTACTTTAGTTTAAAAATAAAATTATTTTTTATAATTTTTTATATTAAATTAAAAATGTAAATTTATTTTCTTAAATCATCATGTATAAATGTATCTTTTAAAAAATCAACTAAATTCAAATAAATCTTCAAAATCAAACTAACAACCAGCCACATGCACTGTCTACAAATTCATCATCCCAAGCCCTAATGCAGATTATGCACTACAGTAGAAAAAACGACTTATCTGCTGCTGCGGTCTCTAGAATACTGTTAAATCAGCACCGTCACATCTTCTGATTAGCAACGTGCTGTTTATGATTGGTGGTTGTAACAAGGTACATTGGTCAGATGCAGCAGGTCATGACCGGGAACAACTATATAGCCATTCTTAACTGAATCTCCAACGAAAAGGCACTGTCCCGTGAGCTCTTTCTTCTCCTAGAAACACATACAAACAGAAAATTCTCTGGCCTCCAAGAAACACAAAAGGAATCCTTTTATACTTCTCTCATCTCTTAACAAAGAGCAACAAGAACCATAATGGCAAAACCAATTTGCTTCTCGCTGATATACATTGCATTCTTGGTGTTCTTTCTCGGAGTTGTTTCTCATGCCGTGCCACAATCTCAACACGGTGAGTTAAGTTTCTGCTCTCAATCTCTGCAAACACACTTCTCTTCTTGTTTCTGTTTGTTTCCCGAGTGCGAGATTACATGAGAAATTTTATTGAAAATTGAAATTCTTATATCTCTTATGCTCTGCATCTTCTCAGAAACCGGAAGCTATATCTCTTCTTTGTTATTCTAAAAAACCTATCCAATAAAACTGTTAGTTTTTCTGTAATTTTCACTCGCTTGATCCTAATAAAATAGTTTGGGGCTAATTTTCTATTTTGATCAGGAAAGGCGAGGAAAAAAAACCCATTACCTGTATCTTCTTCCATCTTTGTGCAGGCACAAGTTTCTTGCAGTTCGTGTTCAACGCCACTGAATTCCCTTCAGAAGACTACTATGACTACATCATCGTAGGGGGTGGAACTGCAGGCTGCCCATTGGCAGCCACACTTTCCAGATCTTTTAGAGTACTTCTACTCGAACGTGGTGGCGTTCCCTATCAATATCCCAATTTGATGAGGCAAGAAGGCTTCTTGACCACACTCATGGAAGCTGACACGTTTGACTCTCCAGCCCAATCCTTCACATCCGAGGATGGCGTCCCCAATGCCCGAGGACGAGTTCTTGGGGGCAGCAGCGCCATCAATGCCGGCTTCTATAGCCGAGCTGATCAAGATTTCTATCAGAAGTCCGGTATGAACTGGGATGCTAGAATTGTGAACCGATCCCACGAGTGGGTTGAAAGCGCAGTTGTGTTTAGGCCAGAGCTGAAGAATTGGCAGTCTGCCGTCAGAGATGGCTTGCTGGATGCTGGCGTTAGTCCTTATCACGGATACAGTCTGGATCACATGGTGGGTACCAAGATTGGCGGTTCGACCTTTGATAGTTCAGGGAGGAGGCACAGTGCTGCTGACCTTCTTGCTTATGCAAGAGCTTCAAATATCAGGGTTGCTGTCTATGCAAGCGTGGAAAGGATACTATTAGCATCTACTTCTCCTTTCTCCGAATCTAAACTATCAGCAATCGGGGTGGTTTATCGTGATCAAACAGGACGATACCATCACGCAATGGTGAAGGAACGCGCCGAGGCGAGGTGATGCTCTCTGCTGGTGCTATAGGAAGTCCACAGTTGTTGCTGTTGAGTGGAATCGGCCCTCGCCCTTATCTATCTTCTTGGGGAATTCCGGTAGCTTATGATCAGCCCTATGTGGGTCAGTACCTTTATGACAATCCACGGAATGGTATCTCAATTGTTCCCCCAATTCCATTGGAGAGATCTCTTATACAAGTTGGTGGCATAACCCCAGACGGGACTTACGTGGAAGCAGCTTCCAATATGATCCCTTCTGCATCCTCTGCTTCCTCTGTTTTCATCAGGTCACCATCCTCACCGCTGTACCTCACTGTTGCCACTCTCATGGAGAAAATCGTTGGCCCAATTTCTAGCGGTTCATTAAGGCTGGCTTCAACAGATGTAAGGGTGAATCCAATGGTTCGATTCAATTACTTCAGCAATCCATTGGATGTGGAAAGGTGTGTTAATGGTACAAGAAAGATTGGGGATGTTTTGAGAAGCCGTTCCAGAGAGCTCACTTTAATGGTAAAAAATTTATGTTTTGTATAAAATTTTCAATTAAAATTCATTTTAAAAATTACATTAATTAAATATTTATGGTTTAATATTTTTTTAGTATATAATTTTTGTTTAATAAATTTTAAAGTAAATATTATATGAAATTTTAATATTTATTCGATATTATCAATTAAATCTTCATCTGAAAAAAATGACAAAAATGAAACATTATCTATTAATTTGGTTCAAATTTAATGTTAAATCAAATTGTTGAAAAAGTTAAAGATATTTCTGTTGTTGAAATTGTCAAAAGTAATTCAAATTAGTTTTTTATTTTATTTTAAATTTATTTTCAAATTTGAATATTTTTTGATATAATGTCTATTTTTATAATTTTTTTTAAAAAATTGATAGTGTAAATTTTAAAAAAATATATTTCTAGTATTCAAAAATTTTTAAAATTTTTTATGATGGTAACTTGAATATTTTTTTATATTAATAAAAAATTTTAATTTAAAATTTATTGTATAAATTTTTTTTACTTTTTAAATATAAAGATCTGATTAATAATAAAGGATAACCACAATAATTTTACAAGATTTTTACTTTATATTTTATTAATTTTAATGTTCATGATTTTTTAATATGTAAAATTATAATTATATCTTTATAATAATTAATCATTATTTTTTAATTTTTTATAAAATATAATGATAAAAATTTCTTTTTATTTAATTAATATCAATAAATTATTTTTTTCTTTATCTTTTAAGTATATATATATATATATATATGTTACAAACAACAATGGTAATTTTATGCATAAAAAAAACTATGAATCTTAAAATTAATAATTGAATAGAATAAGATGCTTGGACTTGAATGTTCACGTATCCTTGCACTTCACATTTTCGGTCTAAATATTTTAGATCGCACTTCCTCTTCTTCTTTTTAACTTAACTTCTCTCAACTTCTTATACTAACCTAACAACCAAACAACCGAAAAATCTCTTAAAACAACAAATCATATAATTAAATATATAAATTATAGTTCATTGATAAATTAGATAGCAATTTGTTGAGAAATCGAAAAGATATTTTTTATTTAAGCGCTATATTTATAAATAATAAAAAATAATTAATATGATTAAATATAATTGATACTTCAATTTCTAATATAGTTATGGAAAGTTGGCTTAAAACCTACCCAAGGTGAGCCATGATGATACAAAGAAAAAAAAAAAGATAAATCCAACTCTTATCGGTAATTCATTTCAAAAATGATTAACTCATACGAAAAGTTGGTAATTATCAAAGAATTAAAAAACATTGATAGTATAAACATATCAAATTATCAAATATCAATAAATTATATTATCAAGTATCAAGAAAGTATTTATATATCAGTATATTACGAGATATATTAAAGGCGAAGTTATACCTTACAAAAGAGAAAGTGCACGTTCAAATAAGATTAACAACTTTATTCTACATTAAGGCATGTTAACTCATTTTTTACTTAGACCAAAGCGACTTAGTGAGACTAAATTACCATGACACCATTTGATTAAGTTATAAAATAGAAACTCAACAAAATCTTGCCCAAATAAATCTCTAATTTAAACGTTGGACAGTATCCTCTGACGATATTCTAATACTCCTTTTATCTTTTTTTTTTTGTGTCGATTTTATCTGCAAAATCAAAATCAATAAAGATTTATTTTTATGTATCTTCATTTCAATCTTTGTTATATTTTTATAACATCAATAATTAAATATGTTGCGAGCTTATAAGTTATATTTTATAAATAATATTTAAATAAAAATTTTAATATATGTGCATTTATCAATAAACGATGATAATAATATTACTATTTATATAAGCAAAATATAAGATAATATTTTAAACAATAAAATTTTTGCTAATAAATTGATAAATAGGAAAAATATATGTTATACAACGTTATTGAATTGCTGATTATGAAAACACATTTTTTTATGATTATTAAATTTATAAAAAATTAATATAATAAATTTGATTTTTTACTGATGTGTTTCTTTCATAAATTAAAAAAGAAAAAAATTAATCTATTAAAAAAAAAGAAAACCTAAACATTCTTTCTTGTCATAAAAAAGAAAAGTATAATAGAGAATTTTTAAAATTTTTGTAAAATTAACTTAAGAATTTTTATGGATTTTGAAGTTACAATGTAAAATGATTTAAGTTTTTATTTAATTATTATCAAAAAAATAAAAGTGTTTGTATTTAAAAAGATTATGATTTTTTTACTAATTCAAATCATAGTAAATTTGAAAAGATTATGAATAGGATAATTTAATAAAATTTATGTTTAAATTTTATATTTATATTTTAAATTACAACTTTGTCCTTCCAACGTACTCATTGGGGGCCAAGATTCATCAAATATGATCATACAGCAACAAGTGTGAAGCCGACAGCTGTGATTTCTGATGCTCCCACGTCAGATTCCTCTTATTATATCGTGTTAAGGATATGAGCATTACAAGCAAAGCATACGACGGTTCCCATTTCTTCTTGGTCTCTTGCTAGGGTTTTGCCCCCCTTTATCGAGCATACGTACCATCGCATGGCGGGTGCTGGGATCCACCCGTATCATCAGCAGTGGCCACCGGCACCAGCTCCTCCACCTCCTCCTGCTGCTGCTGGTGCCGCTCCACCACCGCCGCCTCCTGTCCACCATCCTCCTCCCGTCCTCGTTGATAACACAAATCGCCCGACTCACGACGAGGTAATCTATGCTCATTCTCTTCCGATCTACTAAAAGCATGCGGGAGGGGAAGAAACCGATAACTCAGAATCTTTAAGTGTCTCAATTTCCTGCTGATATGCCATAGATCTATGATTTCTACCCGTCAATTGGTCTATTTTAGTTTTTGGCTAATTTTTAAATGATTTCTGTTTAATTCTTACGAGTTAATATCAGATGGCAAGATAGTTCCGTATCACTTTCTTTTGCTTTGCAGTTTGATCGCTGATACAGCATTGCAAGATTTGTTTCTATCTTCCTGCTTTAATCTGTCCATAGGTTTCTCACTAAACTAACAAATACAAAAATTCTCTGTTTTTAAGTTTCTCTTTTCCGTTCCTCTGTTTGTTTGCGGGCACCAACTATCTTACCTCTTCTCATATGTGCATGTTATTAGGCATAGTTATATGATTATGTTATTTTCTGATGAGATTTTTTTTTTCTGACAAATCATAGTCAGGAGCATAATATGTCATTGCCATTATACAACTAGTTCTTTGTATGTATGATATGATATGCATTTCAGGTCTCAAATCACGGCTACAACCATATATATGATGTATGCATACATGTTCATGTGCATTGCATTATACTTAGCTTTTATGGGAAACAAAAGCAACTAAATTCTCTGTGTTTAGGTTAGGACAATCTTCATAACAGGTCTTCCTGATGACGTGAAAGAGAGAGAACTACAGAATTTGCTGAGATGGTTACCTGGTTATGAGGCTTCTCAAGTGAACTTCAAGGGAGAGAAACCCATGGGTTTTGCTCTCTTCTCAACTGCCCAGCTTGCAGTTGCAGCCAAGGATGCCCTCCAGGTTTTTTAGCTTGATACAATCGGCTTCTTTTTGCTTTTACCTATTTCTATCTTTTCTTGAACATGAAGATGTGAACGCATTATATTTTCGGGGTTTAGGACATGGTTTTTGATGCGGAGACGAAGTCAGTGTTGCATATAGAGATGGCCAAGAAGAATCTCTTTGTCAAAAGGAGTCAGTTTTTGTTCACTCTTTTGTTTTCTCATATAAAATATGGAATATAGCGATTTTTGCTTGATCGTTGGGAAGATATAGGCCACAAAAGAACAAAAATGATAATACTTCATTTCCTTATATCTTGAACATGTTTTGGAGCATAAAGAACCTGTACATAGAAATAGGAATGCAACTGCTAGGGCGTTTGGGTTTGGCTCCTGTTTACTGGCTTGCCGTAAGAAACTTTGCATCTCTGTCTCGGAAATGGATTAGGTTTTGTAAATGTAACTGGAGTGATCTAGTTTGTAATGGAATAAGAATACTGTGTATTGTTGTCTGATTGATCATGTAGAATAAGTACTGACGACCTGATCCTAATGTTTTACTTCACAAATTTGAAACAACAACAGAGTAATACATCAAATGACCAAAGATTATAAATTTATTTTAAATGAATTAATGGCTGACATATACATGATTCAATATAATACAATAAACATATTTATATCAGTATCGCAAACTGAAAACTCACTTGTGTTACATTACTTTTTCTATTGTAGATTCATCAATGCTAAAAACGCTTTCAATTGGTATCATTCTCAAATTGTGGATTTGTCCATAATTTTGTATTTAAAAGTTTTCACCTTTCCACATGCATGCAAAAGATATATTTCATTGCTTTTAGCTTAATAATTCAAATTTGCATTGAGTTCATAATGTAGGACAGCTAGGGAAGTATGGAGAAAATTGGGGCTTTTGGGAGGAACTGGGGTTTGAAGGAAGGACAAGAACCATGAAAGAAGAAAAATGGGTCTTTAGCGTTAGAGAAGAGATCTTCGTTCTCAAATATATTAAACTCTCAAAATAATATCATAACAAGTCAATGAAATACTGAGGTGACTTAGATATTTACAGGCAGAAAATCCTAATAGAAATAAGAACCAAATTGTTATAGAAATAACAAACCAGAATTGAAAATGAAATTGAAGTCCTGAATTACTTATTCTGAAATACTTAAATATCTCTGATAATACAAAAATAAGAAAAATACATATTTTTCTGATAAAAAAGGATAGAGTTATTTTATCCTTTTTTTTTTGTCGGTTTTCTATCATTTGCCCTCACTTGGTGAAAAGTGTGTCTAGAATTTTAAAATGTTAAAAGTTTCAAGATTTGAAGGAGCGCAAAGAGAACTCAATATTTCATCTTCTAATCAATCAGTTATTATGTGATTGGTAGCCTATATAGACGCAGAGAAATAGAAAAGCAGGTGGATAATTTGGTAGAGTGTGGAAGTTGGGGTTGTGTTTTCATTGATATAATATGTCATATTTAATTATTGATCCTCACTAATATGCGTATGTAAATCCTGCCCACCATGTCATTGAGAAGTTTTGATGCTTCTATGAGGGCCCAATGCCCATTATATGTTCCTTTCTGAACTTTCTCTCTCTTTTCATTTTGTTAGTGGTTTTCAACTATGTTATGGTATAATTACACCCTACCATTACTTTTTGTTCTTGTGTTGTTTCTCTGCAGGAATAGTAGCAGATTCTAATGCTTATGATCAAAGCAAACGTTTGAGAACTGGTGGTGACTATACTCACACTGGTTATACAACCCCATCTCCATTCCACCCTTCTCCTGCTCCTGTTTGGGGACCACATGGGTATGACACTTCTTCGATTCTCTTGCCAAGGGTTTTGGTCATTCTAAGTTCTATGGAGTTACAGTATTTCCATAAAATTTGTTATTCTTCTGTTAATATTTGTAACTGTGGTTTAGGTATATGGCCCCTGCTCCTCCTCCATATGATCCATATGCAGGCTATCCTGTTCCTCCTGTCCCAATGCCTACTCCCGCACCTGTACCAGCTCCTAGCAGTTATGTGCCTGTTCAGGTGATGCTTTGCTCTCTCCCTCTCTTTGCCCTCCTCTCTCCCTCCCCAAACCCTTCCCCAAAAAAAAATAAAAAAAAAAGTTTGAAAAGTTCCAGTTAGCCCAAATATCTTGTATATTTTAGTCCAAATGTTTTTGGTGGTCTTAGATTATAATATTACTAGTTAAGTATGGTCTTCATGTTTAACTTTTATATTTGAGGAGCCCTATTATGCTGATAATTATGAGCAACAATACCAACGCCAGTTATGTTCTTGTAAAATCGTTTAGGAACCTTCTTGATTGAGATTCCTGACTGTCATTGGGGGAAAAAATTGTCAAAATGAAATATAATACTAGCATTCCAGATTAGTTTATAGTTCAGTCTGGGCTGGCATTGAAATTGAATGAATAGAATTGGAATCAACAATGCATAACATTTGGTTTGAAATTCGGTTGCAAATTAACTTTTGTGTTTGGTTGTGCATGAGGAATTACTAATTACTAATTTAATTCCAACTCTATAGTTTGGTTGAATGGATTAGCATGCTAGAACTAGAATAGGATACGGTGCAAATGATTGATTTATCTTCGATGGAAAAGAATTGGACAGATTGTATATATAAATGATCTGTTTATTTGAGACCATGAATCATATAATAAATTTGAGTTTAATGTCTTATTTATATAATGGTTTTTGGTTTTTCCATAGAATACTTTGATACTTCTTATACAATGAGTTAATGAATTATATTACACGATAATACATGGCATCATATTATTTGATTGTTGTCGTTTTGTTCATTTAGTACATCTTGAATCTTATGATATTTTGTACTTGAATTAATAAAAATTTAACCAAAAAAAATATGAGTATAATATTTATTATGTTCATAATATATTGTATATATTTTTTCAACTATACATATATAGAGTAAGCTGGAAATAAAATGTTATAACAAAATGTGGTGTTTAGTTTGACCGCAAAAACATCAACTGCAAGCAGCTTGGACTTGGCAAATGGTAGGATATAGGTTGACATCTGCATTCTAAGTTTGATGGTTGCTTATTTCCTCTACATTAGCAATTCTTACAAAACCTGTCAATCATTGTAGTTGAAAGTGATCCAGAGGTAGGGCGCAGAGGAGTTAGTGTTTCCTTCTGATCATAAAGAATTTGATCTGCCTCAATATTAGCAACTGAAAGCTGTATTTCCATCTTATACAGAAATTGCTTCAGTCTTGATTTATCTGGAGTTGACAGGAGGAACAAATAGATTTGTGTTATGAAACTTAGTCACTTTCTCTAGACTTGTGACAGATGTTGCACACTCAACATTATATCATTAAGTGGATAATTGATTTGTATCTGTATCATATTTATTGATTTTGTAAATGTGCCTCTGGAACTAAACTTCTTGAACAAAGGCATAATTTATTATTCTCTTTTATGGCGTGAAAGATGAATATGTTTCAACTCTCTAATTACGCCATAGCCCAATCTTATATTATATATAACTTATTATGTAACAAACCCTTCTCTGAAAAGCATGAGTCATCTTCTCCTAATTGAATTAAGATAAGTATTAATTGATATATCAAAAAATTGTCCTGGTGGAAATTTTCAGCACCTCCAAACTAATTTTTATTTATGAAAGTGGGAAGTAATTTCCATAATTTAGAAAGCTGGTATACCGGATTATCTACTTAGTTACTATATTTATATTGCGGAGCTTATATTTATTTTGTGATTGTTCTGTCTAAGCACATTAATTCTGTTTGCTTCTAATTTTCTTCATTAAAATATTCTTTTTTTTTCTTTTCCCCAAGTATCAATGGTTCTGCTTTTCTTTTCTTAGTTTTTTTTCAATTGTGTTAATTTTGTTTTGTAACATAACATTGCCTTGATTCTTATGCTACTAGTGTCGGTGGCTATGTCAATCATTTATCTCTAGCTTGTCCAGTCTAAAACCACCATATATTTAGTAGAAAACCCAAAGTATCGCAACGGTATTTCCTATTTTATTCAATCTGTTCTAATTCTATGAATAATTTACTCTTCGTTCTTTATTCCTTCTGAATAACTGAAGCTTGATATAACAATGATCATTTTGATTATTTAAAGACTATCAATTACCACTCGCTTGATTCCTACTCCTAGTGCCACTAAGATTGCAGAGTGTACCCGGAAAGTTATCTTTTAGCCTTGCAGTTAACCAATATCTGTTATCTGTCAGTGTCATGTCATCTGCAAGAAACATAGGTTGAGGGTGTCAACTTGAATGTCTTGATATCTCATTCAAACAAATTAGATTTGAAACTCAAGACGTATCAGTCGCCTGAACTAGTTAGTTAGATTGTCGCTGTATATTACTCTTCAATAGTGATAATGTATCTGATAAACACTGCTTCTACTATTAGCCAAAAGACTTATCAGGAAATTCAATTATATGCTTCACTATTGATAATAGTCTTTCGTGATAAGTAATTTGCACAATTCTTTTCATTCTATTCTTGTATTGTATTGACATTTCTAATATATATGCAGAATACAAAGGATAACCCTCCTTGTAACACCTTATTTATTGGCAATCTTGGAGAGAATATAAATGAGGAAGAACTGAGGGGCCTGTTCAGTGTGTAAGAATGTCTTATTCATTTCTAGATTCTGGGATTGTTCTGATGCCCATATTTATTTTCTCTTATAAACTTTGTGATTGACGTTTCTTGATGGTGACAAGAATATCTCTAATTGTATACTCTTGCATTATGTAGACAACCTGGTTTCAAGCAAATGAAGATCTTACGACAAGAAAGGCATACCGTTTGCTTCATTGAGTTTGAGGTTTGTTCTTCTTCTTGATTCGTCTGTATGGTAAATGTGGTTTTACTATTTTACTAGATAATATCAAATCCATTCATATGCTTTTGTAGGATCAGTTATTCTTAATGTTTGTCTGATCAACTTGCAGGATGTAAATAGTGCAAGCAACGTGCACCATAGTTTGCAGGGTGCTGTTATCCCCAGTTCCGGTTCAGTTGGCATGCGAATTCAATATCCTTTGCTTTATATTCTTATTTGTTATTCTTATCCTTGTTCACAAGCATTGGCATTTAGGCTGACAACCATCTGGTAATGATGGCATAGTTGAAAATTAAATTAAACAGCCTAAAACTATTTGAAATTTTCTTCCCCAAAATGCAGGACAGGTCATTGATCCATTTGCTTTGAGTTCCCATCCTTGAATAATTCCTTTAAACCCTACTTCTCTACCCTATCGTCCATCTTTTCTTCTATTTCTTGACAATATTCAACATATTTAAATGTCTTAGCCAAGAAAGCCCCACTTTCTTAACTAAAGAGCGAAGAATGGTAAGAAAGAAGCATCGAGCAGTTATTCAATATGGATAATGCTTTCTTAAAGCAACCTGTGGTGCTTGTGTGTCTCTGTTCAAGTGCGCTTTTGTCTCTGTCCCTATGTTTTTGTGTGTGTTAGTGTTTGTGTTCAAATTTGCATCTTTCTATTTCTCTCTGTGTCCATGTGTATACATGTTAACTGGGTTAATTGCATTTGTTTTGTGTCAGTGTTTTGAATCATTTGTTTTCTTGACTTTGAAATACGTATTCAAAGAATCCATTTGGGAAACGAAAAGATACCAGCCACGCTGTTGCATCTCCAGGTGCAAATGGAGCTCCACCAGCTATGAGCTACCAGTAGCTTGAAGGGGATGTACTCTGTTCTTTATCATCCAACAAGTACATGATAGGATGCATCCAGCAGCAGTTGCATGCATCCATTTCATTGTCAACATCAGCATTAGCATTTCTTCTCATGCGACGGGTGCACGAAATGATCTCATGAACATACCATTTGTCATGTTATACTACTTTATTTGTGACATGCATTTGTCAGCAGCATGGGTTTATGCCTGGATAACTGAATAGGAACTCAGATAATTTTGTCATTTGTAGAAGTGCATGGCTCTGCAGTTCGTTCCGTATTTGCTAATTTTTCGAGGAAAATTGGATCAATATTCCAAATGTTAATGCTAATTGACCACATAGCATTAACATTTGTAATATCGATCCAATTTTCCTCGAATATTAGATTTGAAGTGCAAAAATTGCTTACGTCCAAAGGTGATTGGAGTTCTATCTAGGCTTGTACATCACATGACTTCACATGCCATCCAGAGGTTTTCTTGAGCTTCATTTCATGGCACAAATTTATCACATGGTTAACATGGTCAGTCATGTCGTATTTAGGATCACCATTGCCATTGCCGTCTTAACCGTCACTTGTGTTGTGGACTGATCAATCATCCCTTTGGCAGCGGTTAAAGCAAAGAACTGACAACATAAGCATTGTGGTATAGAGAATATCAGGAAATATTTGCCTTTGTTATTTACATGCAGGATTTTCGGTTTAAAATGCCAGCGCTCTGTTGTTTGAGGTGAAGAGCTGAAGCTGTTTATTTACTTCAGGTAATTTTTGCTCCAACTAGGTAAGTGGTCAAAGAGGATTTCACACTCATTTCTGTAACAACTGGCTTTCCTTGGGTTTCTTTGTTGTTTATCAGGAGGGAACTCATTTTGTCTATTGACCTTCATTAATGTGTATGGACAGTAAGTCTAGGCTACAAGAAATAGAAAATAGAGAAGGTAGACATTGATGTGTTGTGCTGATGAAGATCTCGTATGTCCCATTGGCTTAGAGCTCTTTTTAGCTTTTCCACTAATTTAAACCTACCCTCATGTTCTAATCATATTGGTTGATGGCTGGAGAGAATTGAAGGAAAAGAGAAAAGATTATCCTTTAGATAGGAGGAGAGCTTTAGACTACAAGAAAATGAGGTCTGGTTGACCTTTGTTTCCCCTATTTTTCTGAAATATTTCTCCAAAAGAAAAAATGTTGTTCAGTTTTTATGTTCTTATTTACTGTAGAGGTAATTTAAGTAATATAGTTTTTAGCAATTTGTGCAGAGCAATTCATCAACTAATTGAGTTTGCTTTTATAGAATTTCAGCGGGCATTAAGCCCCAGTAAGAGAGAACCTGTTAGGCTGTTTCAACTTGAACCCAATATGAGGAAACTGTGTCAGTCTGATTCTCACATATAAATGAAGTATTCTAATTTCAGTAATTCTGGATCCTGACTGCAATGTATCCTCAGTTGCCTTTTTCAAATTCTATCAAGAAGCTTGAAGAATTGCAATTGGTCACCAATCGAATTTAATTACTGCCAACAGAATCCTTTTTAAGTATCATTAATATCAAGATTTGTCATGTATAGATCGAATTTTTATGGACTGCTGAAACATTATGCTCCAAGTCTGGCAGCTATAATTGAAAATTTTCAATCTTGTGATTACAGCTGAACTAATATTGTATTTCTTCAATCCTGTGATTACAGCTGAACTAATATTTTATTTCTTTTCATGCGGGATAAGTGCTTGGATGTTTTACTCAAAAATTTTTTTAGCAAGCACAGAATGTATTCTTCCATAAGGAATTGCGATTAAGTGAAAAAAAGGAAAAGTGCAAATACCAGTACAAAGGATATGTAAATAAGACAAGACTCCTTAATAAAGGAGATTGATGGCCACTGAAAAAATGATTTTTATCAACATTAATTAGTAAAAGCGACAGGATCTCATTCACAACTCAATTTTTTTGGAAAAAAGAAAATTATTGGATGGGTTTACTTTCATTTTGCCAAATTAACTAGTTTGCATATGAGGCAGAATTTTGATTTAGCAGAGAGAAAAACAAACCACAAGTGGAGGATACTCTTCTAAAACACAACTTGAGCAGAGAGCAAATATAGTTTGCAATATTATAATTACTGCCACTGCAAAATCTTACCATGGTTACTTGAGATGTAAAGTCTTTCAGAGCACAAAGGGTAGATTCTATTATTGCAAGTGCAATTAAGCCTGTTAACAACTTTCATAAATGCCCAATTAGGGCAGGAGGATAGCTGAAAGGGTGCACTCCTTTATTACAAGTGCAGTTTCACAGAAAGCCCCCAAATTCAGACCTTGTCCTCAAGCGGTACAGACCCAATAAAACTAAATCCACCAAAATGACAAACTAGAAGAAAGGTCTCAGCACAAATAATTTCTTCCCTCCATTCAGATATTTTGCAGACTGACTGAAGACCTCAGTCTTCAGGAGTATCTGATCGAATTCCTGGGAAAAGATCAACAAATATATTATCAGAACACTTGTTAAGCAAGATGAGAAAAAAAATATGCCAACAGAAGTCCAGAAAAGAATATATGCCCAACAAAAGTACGCATATACCAAGAGAAAAAAAATTGGTAGGCTGTGAAGAATCAGAATGCAAACATATATGCACCAAGATCATGAAATGAAACACTACGAAATTTACCATGACAAAACACTAAGCTGCCAACTTATGGTGGTTCCCTTTAATTCTGTCAAATATTATTAGCATCCACACCCACTTATAAGCTATTATGGGCCGAGATCATGCCCAATGTGGTATCAACGTACAACATGCACATTCACGCAAGCTCAGTTGTAACAAGGTTACCTTGCTGAGCCAGAAGACAAAATCACACACACTAATTAATTGAAATAGATGTGTATGCAGCCGGTGAGTTTCAAAGAACCAAGCAACTACATCAAGGCAAGTGTAAGCAGAGATTCCAGCACACTCATTACCAACCCCCAGCCCCAAAGAGGGAAGAGAGGGAGGGAGACGTAGAGAGAGAGAGAGATAGAGATAAATTAAAAAAAAACATGAATTCTAACATTTAGAAACAAACTTCAACACAGAATTTTTTTTTTTTTTTGGTTTGTGTGTGTGTATGTAGATTTTTAAATTTTCATTGGAATGGACATTTAGATATGTTATGGAGGTATGTATCCTAACTAGATAGCAGTAGGCTTATGATGATAGTTAAGAGCAATTATATAGGCAAGACTAATGATGCAAAAATAGCCACAAGAGCAGAAAAACAATAAAAATTGGTTCCCACAAGCACATGCAAAAGCAGCAGAACCAACACAAACTGAAAAGCAATTGCACCTAGCAGTCTAAGATGTACTGGGCCTCTATTTGGCAGCAAAGAAAACTGATGGAAGTAATAAATGAAAGCTTTCCCGGTTTTCTCTATTAAATGCACAGACTGCAGCAGTTCTTGGAATTCAAATAGTGAAAAAATCAGCATAGCATAACCACATGATTTTTCTGAGAACCCAAGAATCATTTGAAGCAACATGAATGATTCAAAGCCAAGCAAAGTTTCGGAAGATGAAAGTTGAGGGGGGAGGGGGGTGGGAATGAACAGACATATTGAAACTAGGAAGCAAAAAAGGGAGAGAGAAGGAGAGATAGTATTTGGTGACCTAAACATGTCCACACATGGTAACTCCCACACCAGAATACAAGATTTATGCACCCTCAATTTTCAACAAATGGGTAATATTACTCAACAAAGTAGCACAGCCAAGAGGTAAATCCTCATTTGCAAATGTAAAAGCTTCACAAGATTCGGACCGTTTTTTTTTTCTTGTGGAAAGTCCTCTGCCTTCCTAACAAGGTTTAAATGCAAACCAACAGGCAAGAAAAAAGTTCCAAATCTCTCTCACAGTTACTTCTCGCTTGAGGCCTTTATTTATGGACAAAACCTAAAGTCCCTAGACAGAAACTATTAAATGCCTGTATGTGTATGTTTGGTGCCTAGTCTGCCCTCAAACTCCATCTCCCCAAGCCCCCTAAGTATCAGTTTTTAATTCTCGCTCGAACAAGTTCTAGAGCTTCACATATATTTATCTTAAAGAGAAAAGTAAATCCTGTTCAGCATTCTCTTGTGTTTGCATAGGTTAATTTATTTTAATCAATTTTACTAAAAGCAACCAGAGAAAGCTAGTGCCAAGAAAATGATATGCCTCAGACTACTTTTTTCTTACTCATTATCCTACTATACAATTAACATTGTAATAGCAATTAGGATTTTCCCACAGGAAAAAAAATGCGCAAATCAGTGCCAGAAGAAGAAAAGGACAAGCTTGCATACACAGATATAAGTAAATCCAAGGAAATTATTAGAAGCTGAAAGAACCAAGAACATAAGTTGGGCTAGGAATAAGTTGCACCATAGTTCAGGAAGGGGAGATGGTGAGAGAATGTGAGAAACAAAACCAACAGTAGCAGATAAGTATAGAACATGTATTGTTTCTTAAAAATGGCAACAGCAGCACCAAAAATGATATTTTCTTAACAGCTGGTACACTAAAACTCTTTTTATTTTTAGGTTCTAAGTCAGCCTCTGCCTGGATGAGAAGGTTTTCCTTACTGGTTAATGGCTAAGGTGAGGTATGGTCAGGAAAGATTATCATCAAGAAAGCAATTCTGGCTTTGATTGTTAAAAAACCAATAGTACTTTGGATATGGGAAATACCAAACAGAAATCTTTTAACTATGGTCCATGGTTCAAGTGCTTTAATGTGCACAAACTTTTATAAGAAGTTCCAATGAATACACTTCTGAATCCCCTGCTCTCCACCCACCTTACACCTTATTTTCATTTTAGGTGAAGTGCTCACCGTCAAGATGATGCTGAAATAATTCAGAGAATCCCATCACTGGCTAACATAATACCATTTGCCCAAGTGAGCCATCTTCCTTCTTGATCGCTAAACTACTACCATTTGCCTAAATGAACCATCTTCATCGTCAAGCAGGTGTCTTAACATGCCAATAAAGAAAAATCAATCACTCAAACAAAGTAAAACCTAACTGACGAAAAAAAAAAAGTAAATAAGGAGGCCAATACAGTAACTAGATTGTCAAACTGCTGGAAGAAAAAAAAGAGCAGAGATACAGAAAAAAAAAAAAAGAAAAATCTTAAAACAAAAAGCCCAACCTCAACAAATCGAGAAGAACATCAAAGAAATCTCAGACCTAAAATGTAACAGTGTGCGCATATAAGAGCGAAAGGTTAGGGTAAGCAATAGAGAGAGTAGATACTTGGCTTTTGGGGCTTCCCGTCGGTCCATTTGGATACGGAGAAATGGACCTTCTCGCGAGTGAGGGCTTCGGTCTTGTAGGGTTCTTTGAGGTAGTTCCTGACCAAATTCGCGCATATGTTTGAGTAGGTTATGTAAGTCATTCCCGCTGCCCTCCAAAATGGTACCACTGCGTTCGACGCCATCTCCCTTAAACTCAAAACTTCTTGTCTCTACTCTTCGCCAATTCCGTCTGCAAATGGAGAATAAGCACGCGAATTGGGGACGATCACTGACCCTCTAATTAGTGTAGCTGCGTGTTTTCGGGTTTGGATACATGACCCGGGCCTATCACAAATTGATCCGCTTTTCATACAACATAATTTGTTATTTTTAATTACATTATTATTACAAAAGTAATTTTTGTTATAAATTTAAATTATATTATAATTAATTACAAAACATAATAATTCATCATTGAATAAATATAAAAAATATGAATTAAAACTTTTTAACTTAAATTTTAATATATTAATTAAATTAATTATACATTTAATGTTATAGTTTAATTTAAATTGAATATTAACTTCAACTATGATAAAAAAAACTAAGTTATTTGTTATTATTAAAAAATTGAAAATAATTTAAATAAAAATTTATATTATATTTTAAATTTATTTTTAATGTTAATAATTTTTAATTTTAATAACTAATATTTATGAATTTTTTTTAAAATTTTAATATTGTAAAATTTTAAATATATATTTTTAATATTCTATACTTTATGAACAATACTTTATAAACATAAAAATTTCACATTAAAACTTGTTATATGACATCTTGATTTGATTTTTTAAAAATTAATAATAAAATTTAAATTAAATTAAATTTAAAATGTGTGATGAAGATGAATTAAATCAAAATATAATTATATATATTTTTTAATATTCAATACTTAGTTTTTTAATATTTATTTTTAAATATTTAAATTCTTCTCAAATAAGCATTTCTTGCGATTCCATCTTCACTGAATAATATTGAATCAAAGTGGAAGAACCTTTTTTCCACTGGCGGGCAATTTCCTCTATAAAAATCATTGGAACTTTTTCCGGGGGAAAATGCCAAGGAAAAGAAGCTGAGAAAAGCGGGTGTTCGTGTAGTCCAAACCTACACTGAAACCCCTCCATCTTCGAAGATGAGGGCCACGACTATCTGCTCTTCACCAATACCCTCTCCTTCCGTTTCTCGCGTAATCGATTTCCCGCCCTATCAACAGCCATGCCTTGGGTTTGCAGCCTCCGCTGGTGAGATAATCCATCCTACTCACTTCATCTCTATAAGAAAGGAGAATAAATACTCAACCCTTTGGTTTTTTTTTTTTTTTTTTTGGGGGGGTGGGAAAGGCTGAGAAGGAGATTAGATTAAAGAAAGAAAAAATGGTTACGTTTTTGCTTTTGAAAATTTAGTATAATCTAACTATTCGACTTAGTTTCCTGTCGAGTTTATATTTACTTGGGTAACAAAATGAGATTTTTGGGTTTGATTTTTATGAAAGACTTGCCTTTTTTTTTTTTTTTTTTGTTAGAACCCCTTGCAAGTTAAAGGGAGGATCCTCTTAACCAGCAATTCAGATAGTTCAGCAACCAAGCAGAGCATTGTTTCTCTTTTGATTATCTGGTTGTTGTTTATCTTAAGCTAATTTCTCACATGCAAACTTTTAGTGTCTTATTTCCTCATGACACCATGAAACTTGGACAATTAGTTTTTTTTTTTTTTGGCTCTCGGTTCTTTTGGAAATCAAACAGTAGATTGTGTTGTCTCATATTCTACTGCTCTTGCAGGTTTAAAATTGTGCACACAGAGGTTTGCCCCGTTTTCATGTGATACAATCTGGGCTGTCCATAGAGGAGAAGGAGCAGCTGTTTCACCCTGGGATGAGAAGCCGCACGAAATACTTCCAGGCTTCCTATAATCCAGCTGCTTATCTCTGGTGAGATTGGTGTAATTTGTTTTATAGAATTTCAGCGGGCACTAAGCCCCAGTAAGAGAGTAAGAGAGAACCTGTTAGGCTGTTTCAACTTGAACCGAATAAGAAGAAACTGTGTCAATCTGATTCTCACATATAAATGCAGTATTCTAATTTCAGTAATTCTGGATCCTGACTGCAATGTATCCTCAGTTACCTTTTTCAAATTCTATCAAGAAGCTTGAAGAAATGCAATTGGTCACCAATCGAATTTAATTATTGTATAGATCGAATTTTTATGGACTGCTGAAACATTATGCTCCAAGTCTGGCAGCTATAATTGAAAATTTTCAATCCTGTGATTACAGCTGAACTAATATTGTATTTCTTTTCATGCGAGATAAGTGCTTGGATGTTTTACTCAAAAATTTTGTTAGCAAGCACAGAATGTATTCTTCCATAAGGAATTGCGACTAAGTGAAAAAAAGGAAAAATGCAAATACCAGTACAAAGGATATGTAAATAAGACAAGACGCCTTAATAAAGTCTTTTATCAACATTAATTAGTAAAAGCGACAGGATCTCATTCACAACTCAACAAGTGGAGGATACTTTTCCAAAACATAACTTGAGCAGAGAGCAAATACAGTTTGCAATATTATAATTACTGCCACTGCAAAATCTTACCATGGTTACTTAAGATGGAAAGTCTGTCAGAGCTCAATCGGTAGACTCTGTTATTGCAAGTGCAATTAAGCCTGTCAGCAACTTCCATAAATGCCCAATTAGGGTAGGAGGATAGCTGAAAGGGTGCACTCCTTTATTACAAGTGCAGTTTCACAGAAAGCCCCCAAATCCAGACCTTGTCCTCAAGGTTCATGCAGTACAGACCCAATAAAATTAAATCCACCAAAATGACAAACTAGAAGAAAGGTCTCAGCATAAATAATTTCTTCCCTCCATTCAGATATTTTGCAGACTGACTGAAGACCTCAGTCTTCAGGAGCATCTGATCGAATTGCTAGGAAAAGACCAACAAATATATTATCAGAACACTTGTTAAGCAAGATGAGAAAAAAAATATGCCAACAGAAGTCCAGAAAAGAACATATGCCCAAACAGAAGTACGTATATACCAAGAGAAAAAGAATTGGTAGGCTGTGAAGAATCAGAATGCAAATATATATGCACCAAGATCATGAAATGAAACACTACGAAATTTACCATGACAAAAAACTAAGCTGCCAACTTATGGTGGTTCCCTTTAATTCTGTCAAATATTATTAGCGTCCACACCCACTTATAAGCTATTATGGGCCGAGATCATGCCCAATGTGGTATCAACGTACAACATGCACATTCACGCAAGCTCAGCTGTAACAAGGTTACCTTGCTGAGCCAGAAGACAAAATCACACACACTAATTAATTGAAATAGATGTGCATGCAGTCGGTGAGTTTCAAAGAACCAAGCAACTACATCAAGGCAAGTGTAAGCAGAGATTCCAGCACACTCATTACCAACCCCCAGCCCCAAAGAGGGAAGAGAGGGAGGGAGACGCAAAGAGAGAGAGAGAGATAGAGATAAATTAAAAAAAAAACATGAATTCTAACATTTAGAAACAAACTTCAACACAGAATTATTTTTTTTTGGTGTGTGTGTGTGTGTATGTAGATTTTTAAATTTTAATTGGAATGGACATTTAGATATGTTATGGAGGTATGTATCCTAACCAAATAGTAGTAGGCTTATGATGATAGTTAAGAGCAATTATATAGGCAAGACTAATGATGCAAAGATAGCCACAAGAGCAGAAAAACAATAAAAATTGGTTCCCACAAGCACATGCAGAAGCAGCAGAACCAACACAAACTGAAAAGCAATTGCACCTAGCAGTCTAAGATGTACTGGGCCTCTATTTGGCAGCAAAGAAAACTGATGGAAGTAATAAATGAAAGCTTTCCCGGTTTTCTCTATTAAATGCACAGACTGCAGCAGTTCTTGGAATTCAAATAGTGAAAAAATCAGCATAGCATAACCACATGATTTTTCTGAGAACCCAAGAATCATTTGAAGCAACATGAATGATTCAAAGCCAAGCAAAGTTTCGGAAGATGAAAGTTGAGGGGGGAGGAAGGGGGTGGGAATGAACAAACATATTGAAACTAGGAAGCAAAAAGGGGAGAGAGAAGGAGAGATAGTATTTGGTGACCTAAACATGTCCACACATGGTACTCCCACACCAGAATACAAGATCTATGCACCCTCAATTTTCAGCAAATGGGTAATATTACTCAACAAAGTAGCACAGCCAAGAGGTAAATCCTCATTTGCAAATATAAAAACTTCACAAGATTCAGACCGTTTTTTTTTTCCTGTGAAAAGTCCTCTGCCTTCCTAACAAGGTCTAAATGCAAACCAACAGGCAAGAAAAAAGTTTCAAATCTTTCTCACAGTTACTTCTCGCTTGAGGCCTTTATTTATGGACAAAACCTAAAGTCCCTAGACAGAAACTATTAAATGCCTGTATGTGTATGTTTGGTGCCTAGTCTGCCCTCAAACTCCCTCTCCCCAAGCCCCCCAAGTACCGGTTTTTAATTCTCGCTCGAACAAGTTCTAGAGCTTCACATATATTTATCTTAAAGAGAAAAGTAAATCCTGTTCAGCATTCTCATGTGTTTGCATAGGTTAATTTATTTTAATCAATTTTACTAAAAGCAACCAGAGAAAGCTAGTGCCAAGAAAATGATATGCCTCAGACTACTTTCTTCTTACTCATTATCCTACCATACAATTAACATTGTAATAGCAATTAGGATTTTCCCACAGGAAAAAAAATGCGCAAATCAGTGCCAAAAGAAGAAAAGGACAAGCTTGCATACACAGATATAAGTAAATCCAAGGAAATTATTAGAAGCTGAAAGAACCAAGAACATAAGTTGGGCTAGGAATAAGTTGCACCATAGTTCAGGAAGGGGAGATGGTGAGAGAATGTGAGAAACAAAACCAACAGTAGCAGATAAGTATAGAACATGAAGAATGAAATAGACAAAACAAATGGCATTGCATTCACAAGGAGGCATTAGCGTCCAACTATTGTTTCTTAAAAATGGCAACAGCAGCACCACAAATGATATTTTCTTAACAGCTGGTACACTAAAACTCTTTTTATTTTTAGGTTCTAAGTCAGCCTCTGCCTAGGTGAGAAGGTTTTCCTTACTGGTTAATGGCTAAGGTGAGGTATGGTCAGGAAAGATTATCATCAAGAAAGCAATTCTGGCTTTGATTGTTAAAAAACCAATAGTACTTTGGACATGGGAAATACCAAACAGAAATCTTTTAACTATGGTCCATGGTTCAAGTGCTTTAATGTGCACAAACTTTTATAAGAAGTTCCAATGAATACACTTCTGAATCCCCTGCTCTCCACCCACCTCACACCTTATTTTCGTTTTAGGTGAAGTGCTCACCGTCAAGATGAAACAAATCGATTTCATCTGATAGGAATAATGTTATAAAAAAAAACATATCTGCACAACACCATATTACCTACATCTACTGCTATGTTAAATTACCAAAGACACTAGTACCATTTCTGAACAAATTATCTATATTATTTTTGTCTTATCTAGTATTACCTGTACAATAAATCAGTATTAAGTAACTAGTAGTAATATACTGTTATATTTTCTACATCTACTATATTTGCGAAAATATTATCTATATTGTAACAAATTAAAATTCAAGAATGTGGTAAGTTAAATAATTCAGAGAATCCCATCACTGGCTAACATAATACCATTTGCCCAAGTGAGCCATCTTCCTTCTTGATCACTAAACTACTACCATTTGCCTAAATGAACCATCTTCATCGTCAAACAGGTGTCTTAACATGCCAATAAAGAAAAATCAATCACTGAAACAAAGTAAAACCTAACTGACGAAAAAAAAAACAGTAAATAAGGAGGCCAATACAGTAACTAGATTGCTAAACTGCTGGAAGAAGAAAAAAAAGCAGAGATACAGCAAAAAAAAAGAAGAATCGTAAAATAAAAAGCCCAACCTCAACAAATCGAGAAGAACATCAAAGAAATCTCAGATCTAAAATGTAACGGTGTGCGCATATAAGAGCGAAAGGTTAGGGTAAGCAATAGAGAGAGTAGATACCTGGCTTTTGGGGCTTCCCGTCGGTCCATTTGGATACGGAGAAATGGACCTTCTCGCGAGTGAGGGCTTCGGTCTTGTAGGGTTCTTTGAGGCAGTTCCTGACCAAATTCGCGCATATGTTTGAGTAGGTTATGTAAGTCATTCCCGCTGCCCTCCAAAATGGTACCGCTGCGTTCGACGCCATCTCCCTTAAACTCAAAACTTCTTGTCTCTACTCTTCGCCAATTCCGTCTGCAAATGGAGAACAAGCACGCGAATTGGGGACGATCACTGACCCTCAAATTAGTGTAGCTGCGTGTTTTAGGGTTTGGATACATGACCCGGGCCTGTCACAAATGGGCTAGCTGGAGCCCAAATTGATCCGCTTTTCATACAACAGCTGCTAATCCTTATGGTCGCTTGACATGCGACATAAAAGTAAATTATATAGGACGGTTTTGCTTGGATTGGATGGATTGAAATTTTGCTTAATATAATATAATATAATATAATATTAATTTAGTATATATAAAATCAAATTAAAATTGATCTTAATTTATATTTACCATATTTTAAAATGAAAAAATAAAGTAAAAGTAATTTTTGTTATAAATTTAAATTATATTATAATTAATTACAAAACATAATAATTCATCATTGAATAAATATAAAAAATATGAATTAAAACTTTTTAACTTAAATTTTAATATATTAATTAAATTAATTATACATTTAATGTTATTGTTTAATTTAAATTGAATATTAACTTCAACTATGATAAAAAAACTAAGTTATTTGTTATTATTAAAAAATCAAAAATAATTTAAATAAAAATTTATATTATATTTTAAATTTATTTTTAATGTTAATAATTTTTAATTTAATAAATAATATTTATGAATTTTTTTAAAATTTTAATATTGTAAAATTTTAAATATATATTTTTAATATTCTATACTTTATAAACATAAAAATTTCACATTAAAACTTGTTATATGACATCTTGATTTGATTTTTTAAAAATTAATAATAAAATTTAAATTAAACTAAATTTAAAATGTATGATGAAGATGAATTAAATAAAAAATATAATTATATATTTTTAATATTCAATACTTAGTTTTTTAATATTTATTTTTAAATATTTAAATTCTTCTCAAATAAGCATTTCTTGCTGTTCCATCTTCACTGAATAATATTGAATCAAAGTGGAAGAACCTTTTTTCCACTGGCGGGCAATTTCCTCTGTAAAAATCAATTGAACTTTTTCCGGGGGGAAAATGCCAAGGAAAAGAAGCTGAGAAAAGCGGGTGTTCGTGTAGTCCAAACCCACACTGAAACCCCTCCATCTTCGAAGATGAGGGCCACGACTATCTGCTCTTCACCAATACCCTCTCCTTCCGTTTCTCGCGTAATCGATTTCCCGCCCTATCAACAGCCATGCCTTGGGTTTGCAGCCTCCGCTGGTGAGATAATCCATCCTACTCACTTCATCTCTATAAGAAAGGGGAATAAATACTCAACCCTTTGGTTTTTTTTTTTTTTTGGGGGGGGGGGTGTGTGGGAAAGGCTGAGAAGGAGATTAGATTAAAGAAAGAAAAAATGGTTACGTTTCTGCTTTTGAAAATTTAGTATAATCTAACTATTCGACTTAGTTTCCTGTCGAGTTTATATTTACTTGGGTAACAAAATGAGATTTTTGGGTTTGATTTTTATGAAAGACTTGCCTTTTTTTTTTTTTTTTGTTAGAACCCGTTGCAAGTTAAAGGGAGGATCCTCTTAACCAGCAATTCAGATAGTTCAGCAACCAAGCAGAGCATTGTTTCTCTTTTGATTATCTGGTTGTTGTTTATCTTAAGCTAATTTCTCACATGCAAACTTTTAGTGTCTTATTTCCTCATGACACCATGAAACTTGGACAATTAGTTTTTTTTTTTTTTTTTTGGCTCTCGGTTCTTTTGGAAATCAAACAGTAGATTGTTTTGTCTCATATTCTATTGCTCTTTTAGGTTTAAAATTGTGCACACAGAGGTTTGCCCCGTTTTCATGTGATACAATCCGGGCTGTCCATGGAGGAGAAGGAGCAGCTGTTTCACCCTGGGATGAGAAGCCGCACGAAATACTTCCAGGCAGAAAAAGGGCCTACTTGGATGAACAAGATGTGGTGACTTTTCTTGAACCTCCTAAGGAGTTGATTCCTTTGGAGCCGGCTTCCTATAATCCAGCTGCTTATCTCTGGTGAGATTGGTGTCATTTGTCTTCAACCATGATTATTTTCTATCACTTAGCATCCTAGCAAGCAGACTGAAATTTCATGTCATTAATTTTTGAGTTCACTAATACCAACATGTGCCTTGTAATTGCAAATTGTTTGCTTTACTTACGAATGTTTATACAAGTATGTATTAACACTCATGCATGCATAGACAACTCACACAAAACCCACACATCTATTGTTATGTGTCCTAACACCTTTCTATAACTCTAATTATGATTATTTTTGAATTCTTTAATTTTTGATAAAAAGTCCTCTAGAGAAGATGGTACCTCTATGTTGTTTCCTTTTCTTCCATTGTGTTCTTTGAGAACCAAATAGGGCCAACAAATAACTTCTTAATACTTCCCCTTTCTTAATTCCTAAATCTATGTATGAAATAGGTTTTCCCAAATCTTTAAGTGGTTCTCAAACAATCAGATTTGTTGAGGCAAAATTTTCTTACCATTATGTTACCCAAAATCAAGCAGCTTATGATTTATCTGAAAGTGTACCATAAGAATAATATTTTACAACTTTTAGGGGAGCTTTGCATTGTCTGTTGAACTGCTTATCTACTGTTTGCAGTTAAAATCAACTTGGTGATGGTGATGACTCCTTAAGGTTTTTGAAAGTAGTAGCATGGACTGTTAAAGACATTCCTATCAAATCATTTTGAACTTTTTTATTTTTTATTTTACATTTCAAAATATGAATCGGATAAATTGTGTATCTAATATTTTAATTTAGATTTTATCATTAATTTTTTAAAATATTTTTTCTCAAAAAGAACACCACCCAATTCATTACATTCCCCTCCCCCTGCATGTAATCTTCAACAGTGGCATTCTTGTTAACAGCCAATGCATTCAAGGTAGGGAACTCCATACAGAGAGTGGAATCCCCACACCATTTATCCATCCAAAATTTGACAGTCTTAGCATTTTCCACCTTGAATCTCACTCTCCTTTTGAAACTCTTCCAGTCTTTGTATCACTCTCCATACACTGGTTCCATAAGCCTCCCTCCCATTTTTTATCATCCAACTCCCCTCTTCCTCTTCATATTTTGTCACCAATACTCGTCTCTATTACCTTCTTTTTCGATCATGAATCTCCATAATCATTTACCGAGCAACGCTTCACAAGTCTCTTTAACCCAAGTCTCCTCTTCTCCACTGGTTATGGTATCGTTTCCTATTTTACGAAGTGAAATTTGTTTTCTCTTATTCAATAACCTTTTAAATATAATTGAAATAAATAAAATATTTTTTTATGTTAAATTTTAAAAAAATATATAAAATATAAATATTTAAAGAAAATAAAAAATTATTTGTTTTTACAATATTTAAATAAATTTAATAATAATTACATAAATAAAAATTATGTGTATATTATGTATATCTATAATTTTAATATTAATAACAATTATAGATGAAAGTGACATATTAAAAATTTAATAAAAATATAAATCTCAAATGGATACAAATTTTTTACAATGTGTTTATCTTTGATACAGTTAATCTTAAAATTTATTTGAATGATTTTTTAAATATTTTAATAAAAAAAATATAATTATTAAAAGTTAAGATTAAACTTAGACTCATTAAAAAATTAAATATATAATTAATTTAATTAAAAGTTTAAGTTTAAAAAATGAGTTTATTTTTTTAAAAAAATTATGTTTATCCATGACTTTATTTCAATCAAATAAAATATAATTATGTGCAAATGAAAAAAGGGTGTGAAAATGGGCCTAACCAAATTAATGGGAGAGTCGCATCTTGTTTGCGATAGAAGAAAACAAGTGATAAACATACAAATCGGAAGGATCTTAGCCTCTTGTCTTCTGTTTTCTCTCCTCACACCTTATGGACCCTTTGATTTGCCCTTTCCCCTCACTCCAACAGCCATTTCCTTCTTTCTTCAGACTTCATACTTTGGCCATTATCACTTTCACATGGGTTCTCTCACTTTCTCTATGCCTAACTTCTGGAAAAATCATTTCCTTTCTCATAAGTTTAGTTTTCAATTTCAATTTTTTAAAAATTAATTTTTAAGTAATAAAAATATTTAAAATATTTAAAATATATTTTTTAAATTTTACATTTCAAATTATCGATTAGATTAATTATATATCTGATATTTAATTTTGTTTTATCTAAATTTTTAAAAATTTTATAAATATAAAAAATATTCAAAGTATCATTACAAAAATTTTAAAAATTTCTTAATATTAAAATTCTATGTTTTAGAATTTACATTATCAAAATATAGAAAAAAATATGAAAATACCTTATAAATTAAAAAGTGTTAAAATTTGTAAGTGGACTCGAAATAAAATATAAAATTTTGTAAAATTATTTTAATGTGCTTTTATTTTTTATAATTATCTAAAATTAAGTTTAATTTAAATTAAATAAACATATATAATTAATTTAATAGATATATTAAATTTTAAAATTTAAAATAAACATAATTTAAAATTTTATATTTATTTTAAAATATCATAAAATGTATATATTAAAATAAATAAAATAAATTTTAAATTAAATATGTCAATCAAGGTAAATAATTGAGATCTAACCCGTGTCATGGTGCTAGATTTGGTGTCCTAATTTTCTTTAGGACAGAAAGTATGAAAGGAACTTTGAAAAGATGTTTATCATTAGACACACGAAGATGCAATGATATGGCAACAAAAAATGTTTATACTCAATGATACATTGATAAGCAACATGACGCATATTTTAATTAATTTTTAAATATTTATTTGAAATACACAATAGATAAAATAATAAAATTAATTTTTTATTTTTATATAAAATTATATATAATATATATAATTTTGTTTTAAAAAATTAAAAACTTCCTCTGAATATCTCTTTCAAAGACATAGTGATATATATATATAGAGAGAGAGTAAGAGTAAATTTAAGTTTCAATTTACAATATAAAAAAATTGAATTATTACCTGCTTTTTATTTTATACTTGAAAATATTAATTAAATTAACTTGGTTCAATTTAAATTTGATTGAATAATATAAAAATTAAAAATATTATATAATAAATTTTGACTTAAATTTTTTATAAACGTTCAAGCTATCATTACATTAAAAAATTTGATTACTAGAATATTTTTTAAAGAATTATATAATCAAATTTAAAAAAAAAATCCTAAAAAGTAGTTTGTAAAACAAAAATTATTCAAATTTAAAAAACTCAAAATATAATATAAAATTTATTTGAAGTATTTTAATAATGAAAATATTTGTATTTTTTTACAATCATCTAAATTCAAATTTAATTTAATTCAAATTAGAAAATTTATCTACACAATTGATTTAATCAATATATTAAATTTTAAATAAAGAACGAGAATAATTTAAAGTTTTTTTATATTTACCAAACTTATTTATGAATCAAACCTAGATCTTATATTTTCCAATCAAATCCAATTGACTCGATTTCATTTATTTATTGCTACATTTGAATAATAATAATAATAATAATAATAATAATAATGTAATTTCAATTTGACATAGTAATGCAAGTTGTAACCTAACTTTTATAAAGTTCATTAGGTTTCAATCTTCCCAATCATTGATCATCTCTTTTTTCTTCTCATAAAGTGCAAAAGTTTACAAAAGCTAAGAAAAAGCTCGCACACATACATTATGACATTACATATATCTTGCATGACCTTACCCGGCATCAATCCGATGGTGGACACTTCGAACTCACAATTCTTCGATCGTTAAGCACCGTCCGATTAAAATTTAGAAATTTTTAATTTTTCTTTTTGAAAGTTACATGATAAATGTAATGCAAATAAAGCCTAGAGGGCGTTTTTTGTGTGCGAAGGCCTAACCACATGGAAAATTAAATCTAGTGGTCATGCTAGACAGAACATAAAAGCATGCCCATCAATAGTGATATGAAGCATTCTTTTCCCTTTGGACCGACCTTCATTTATCTATTGATTTATATTTTTATTTTGTCCACTTTCTATCCCTCCAAATATATGGGGCTATCATGCCAATATAAATACATTGAATTTACACTTTATAGTAATTTTTTTATTATATGATAAGAATATTAATAATTTTACGAAATAAAAGAAAGGGTGATGTGGAAATTAGTTTACCCATTTAATAAAAATAAGTAATTAATACTTTTAAAAATTATATTAAATTGTGATAATACATAGTTTAACTTTCTTATTTCACATTGATTAAGAATCATTTCACCAACTAGTATAAAAGATACTCATTTTTTATGTACTTGTAAATATATTTTTAAACACCATGGTTTTTTAAATAAAAAATATCTTACTTGCATATAGATTAGGGTAATATTAATATTAATTTCAAGTTTTTTAAAAAAAATAAAATAAATATACATAAAATCTTGAGATTTACTTTTTCTCTCCAAATAATTGTAACTTTTAAAAAGTCTCTAAAAAAACTCTCATCTATTAATAATGTCTAAAATGAACCTTAATTTAAAATAATTATAAAAAATTAAAAATATTTTCATTTTTAAGATGCATAAAATTAACTCAAAATAAATCTTACACTTTATTTTTAGTTTATTTTTTAAATTTGAATAATTTTTCATTCACAAGTAATTTTTTTATAAATTTTTGACAGGATAAATTTTTAAAATATCTATTGTATTTGAAAATTCTAAATTTTTTTCAACGGTAACTTGAATATTTTTTTTATATTAGTGAAATTTTTCAAATTGAAATTTATTGTAAAATATTTTTAGTTTAAATATTTTTATAATATTTAATTTAATCAAATTGGTATATCAAAATTTATTTATTAAATGCTTTCTAAAAGTCAAAATTTGTTTTTAAAAATATGATAAACTTCAAAATATCATCTAACTTCTATTGTGAAAAATAAAAATAAACCTTTGTTCATCTTATAATTTTAATCTATTCTTCGGCAAACGATATGAAAAAAGAAAACTCTAAATCTATAATATAATAATTGATGATTTAAAATAAAGGGTATTTCAATTATTTCTAAAGCTTCAATTTGGAAAATGTCAAGAATGGATAAAGGCTCTCTTATCCTTTTCTCAAAAGGGTAACTCATACATCACAAGAATCACAATCAAGCGTGCTATGGCTTCCAATTCAGTGGACAAGGTGTGTCAAAATTATTGATTGGCTGCCAAGAAAATCAAAATTATTGATTCCATTGGATTTTCCTTTCAATCATTTGAGACACTTTAAAAAGGCTATAGAAAACTTTTGCTCCTCAATCTATAGATGTGTAGCTAAAAATATCCTCCACTTAAAAACAGAACCAGAGAATATCACAATTGTGTTTTGGATCAATGTATTCATTTTTCAATTTTTTAAAATAATATTATTTATTTTTAAAAAATTAATTAATATTATACATATTTTATGATATTAATATTATATATTAATATAATTTTATAAAGGATTTGACTCTAATTCTACATATTTTTTGATTCATCAGATCCAAACATTCAAACATTTGCAAAACAAATAGAAATTTTAATGCTTAAATTAGTATTTATTTTCATATAATTATTAAAAAATAAAATAAAAATACATGTGGGTTTTATAAGTCGGTCAAATAATAAAAACGAGATTCTTAAAAAATAATTTTTAAAAAATTAAACACATTAAGTACATTTTCGTTGATTTAATTAATGTGAACAAAACACAGTGTTTTGATATGCATGTGAATTTTAATTGATTGATATTTAATAAATTAATTCTATGGTATTTTAATTAAATACAAAAAATTGACTACCATATCCCATTGATTTGTGTCAATATTACATGTATTTTGTAAAATGATTATTTTATAAAAATAGCTGATAAATATAAAAAATTATAAATTTATGTGAATTTTAATTTAAACTTTATTGTTTTAATTTTATGAATTATGCATTCAAATTTTTAATTGGAATCAATTTAATTTAATCAAAAAATTGAAAAATGAGAATACTTAAATTGAAGATGATATACAATGAATTTTGATTTACATGGATGCAAAAAAATTCAACTTAATGTCATAAAAAATTTAAAATTTGTTTGAATATTAAAAATACTTTATTTTAATTTTATACTATTAATTTTTAAAAAATATATAAAAAATTATTTGTAAATAAAAAAATTATTTAAATTTAAATAATGAACTTAAAATAAAATATAAAATTTATTGACATCAAATTTTAAGTATTTCAATTATGAAAATGTCGTTAATCTTTTTTATAATCATTTCATTTAAAATTTTAATTAAATAAAATTAAAATTTTAAATATATAATTAAAAAATTAAATTAAAATTAAAATTTAACAAATTATAAAATTTTTATTTATTTTTATTTAAAAATATATAATTAAATTTAAAACATTAACATAGCCTTTCTTTTTGTGAGATTGGGTGATAGATATCAGCCACCACACGGCCCGTTTTGGTACGGACAAGCAGGCATTAATTCACGGCGGCAGTAAAGTACTTGTGTGCCACACGTTTAAAACGTACAAAAACTCCCTTGTATTTTCATTTCATCTGCAGAGAGTCCTAGCCCACCGTCAGATATCGGATCATGCTGGGGACCACCCCAAAATCTAAAGATCTTCTGCCACCTGATTCTCTCTCTGATCATCAGCCGTAATTTCTCGAAATTACCAAAGCATCCCTGCCTCAACATTTTAGATAATATAAAAACGTGTTATTAACAAAATTGTATTTTTAAATAAATAGTTATTATGTTTATAAAAATCTAGAAATTATTAATAGAAATATTCAAATTAAAATTTTATATAATATATTTTACTTAAATTTTTTATAAATATAAACAAGCATTTTAGTTATTATCATAAAAAATTTTGAATTTTTTTAAAAAATTATTCATAAGTTAAAAATTATTTAAATTTAAAATATAGGCTCAAAATAAAATATAAATTTATTCAAATTATTTTTGAAATATTTTAATCATAAAATTATTTTTGATTTTTATAATTATTTAATTTATATTAATACATAATTGACTTAATCGATGTATTAAAATTTAAATTTAAAATATATATTATTTATATATATATCTTAAATTATATAAAAAGTCATTATCATTTAAATCAGTTTGTTAATAAAGGAATAGGTCAAGTTCACAAATCAAATTCTCGAAATGTTCTGATTGATTATAAATTTTTATTATAATTGATATATTTAATTTATAATTTATATTTATAATATTTTAATTTAATAAATAATTATTTTTTTTGAAATTAATGGATTGACACTATAAATATTGACATTCTTTTCTTTAATCATTTGAATGCTTTTTGTGGAATAATGGAAAGAAAGAGATAGCGGGATATCCGGTCATGAAGCTCCCTGGACCATATGGAAAAAATATTTATACATAGATATATTACATGATTTTATAAAAATTAAAAAATAATACTAATAATTCTTTTGGGAAATTTATTATTTTTAATTATATTATTCTAATTTAATATTTTAAAAATATTTTTCTAATTAAAGCATCTTATAAATACATACATTTATTTGATTTTGTAAATTTTCTAAACATAATTATCAAAATGAGAGGTAAAAAGTATTAAAATAAGCAATTGTAAGTAAATAATGATTGTATTTATATAATTAATTTATAAGAAAGAGAAAAAAAGTGTAAAGATAAATAATAAATATAATTTTAAAAGGCTATAAATAAGGAGCACGGGGCCGCTGTGCTTTGGAAGACACACGTCACTACTCCCTAGCTTTTTCTTGCACAGGGAGAGTAACACAGAACTCACTGGGTTCTGGGTTTTACGAGACCGAAAAAGCAGTATCATCCCGTCAGAGAGAGAGAGAGAGAGAGAGAGAGAGAGAGAGAAGGGGAGGAGAAATGTTCGCAGTAGAGAATGGGCTGCAGGGAGACCCAAGATTGAAGGCCATATCAGAGGCCATAAGAGTCGTCCCTCACTTCCCAAAGCCAGGTGGGTGTATATGTATTTCTTTGGTTTGGGTTGTTTTCGAGACGCAAGATCTTGGGGAACTTTTCTTGCTTGTGATGAACCATTTGCGTTCTGTTTTGTGGGTTTTGCTTTAGGAATCATGTTTCAAGACATAACCACACTCTTACTTGATCCCAAGGCTTTCAAAGATGCTGTGGATATCTTTGTTGATCGCTATAGAGATATGGGCATCTCTGTTGTTGCAGGTACCTCTCGTTCCTTCTATCTCCCTGTCGCAAACAGGCAGGGCCATAATCGCACAGAGTCGCAACCACGCGCACATTTTAATACATTTTTGGGCACTTTTGGTCTGTCCTTTCAGAGGCTTGAAGTTACCGTAGAAAACTTTTATTGCAAGTTGTGGTTTTTTTTATTAATTTATCAGGAAATGATTAATAAACAAGTGGCTACGATGGTATTATTTGTTTTTTATATTTAGCAAGAAGTTGATATGATAGGATTTGCTTTTGTCATCTATCTTTTCCTGGATTCAAAAAGCATTAGCTAATGTTTTTTTTTTTTTTTGGAGTCTTTTCTTGTGTCATATTTCCTGTTCTCTTTTGAGTTATTTCTAGTGGCTGTATAAATTTTTCAGTTTTTTTTCATGACATTCAAAGGCTAGCCTGGCTGGCACACAATGTTCTGGAATGAATGGTGTCAGTAGTAACAGAGTAAAGCAACATTTGGGGTTTCTTTTTTTTTTTTTGGTTAACACTGTGTTATTTGTCGAATTTTCTCCCTCATTTTAGATAGCTAACCACTAGTCTCCGGATTAAAGATTGATAAACTCAGTTATTTGAACCAAGAAACTCAGTGATTTGAAGGGACCTGGAACATTAAACTTAGCCGATAAGTTGTGACATGCTTACCAGTAAGCTGAATTCTTCTGGGTTCTGAATTTTATTGAACATTGGTGTCTATCTCCTCTTGTAAGCATCACCCATATTCTTAGTTGCCAGCTTTCACTTCCTTTTTTTTTTAAACATTATTTACACATCTTAATTAATATATTGGCTTCTACATTTGTTTCCATTTCCTTCCACGGTGATGTTAATGGGTGGATAATTGTTCTTAATATAACCCCTCGAAGCTAGTTCTTGCATATTCGTTGATGTTTGCTTACACAGTGAACTTACATTATAGGAGTTGAAGCTAGAGGATTCATATTTGGCCCTGCAATTGCCTTGGCTATTGGTGCCAAGTTTGTTGCCTTACGGAAACCTGGAAAATTGCCAGGTATGCTTCAGCATGTGAATTGCATCATTTTGTCAAAATCGAAACACTTAAAAACTGGTCTTATGCTGCATAATTCAATTCTGAAAGTGTGCCACGAAACTTGCCATACATTTCCAATTTCTCATAGCATGGGAACTTTTGATTTTCAATCCTATTGAGTTAATCCCATTGATCATGATTTTGATCCCTTCAAATTGAATATTCAGGAGAACTGATCTCTGAAGCATATGTACTTGAGTATGGAACCGATTGTCTGGAGATGCATGTTGGAGCCGTTCAGCCTGGGGAACGTGCTTTAGTCATTGACGATTTGGTAGCTACAGGCGGGACACTCTCTGCAGCAATGAGACTATTAGGTATTGTCTGGAGATCCTGAGCGGATTCCTTACCATATTTCATTATACGTGCTTCTTGCCTTTCAGTTCTCTTAGCTAATATTCATCAAATTTTCTACCAGAGCGCGTTGGTGCTGAAGTGGTTGAATGTGCATGCGTTATTGGGTTGCCTGAGTTCAAGGTAATGCTTCTCATTTATCTTGCTTGGTCAATCTCAATACCTTCTTCACTCACCCATATTTGATCCATCAGCGAATGCTATATCAGACCTAGTACTATCTTTAAATGCATAAGTCTAATAATGATTTGACTATATCGGATTGGGCATTACCATTTTTCAAATTCTTCGCCAAGTTGGGGATTTGCATTAAAAAAAAAGTAGAAACAAATATATTATAAAAATACCCAAATGTTCTTAAGGTCTTTTCGATATAGTGTTCTTGTGATAATATAAAACTATCATTTGTTTTCATAATTTTTACTATTGAAATAGGACTGTAATGCAGTGATATTCCTTAAATTTAGTTCATGAATTATATTTTGTCACTGTATTTAATTCTGATTATTGCATGTTTTGCAGGGACAGTGCAAGCTAAGTGGAAAACCATTGTATGTTCTTGTGGAGCCAAGGCAGTAGACAAATTAGTTTGGTATTTTACTGCTGTTCTATTCATGTCAAAGTGGAAAAAGATATTCTTAATGGAATTCTTTTTCTTGCCCGTTTGCGCCCCTGAAAACTAGGAGTCTGGCGAAATGCCAATTTTCATCTGAATTTTATTCTTTTGGTCCGTGTCTGTGATATGAAATCTGTATATTTATGTATCTTATTTGAAATCCCTCCATATTACTAGTAATCGGTGCCCATGTTAAACTGAAATTTTGGTAAATCAACATGCAGTCATCTTTTTCGTTCATCAATTGCCTCGGATAATAATGAAAGCCCTTTTAGTCTTCCATTGGTATATAGTTGATAACAACAAAAGCGCTGATAATAACAAAAGCTTTATCGATACAAATTCAACTTAAAAGACTAATTTATTGGACATAAGCAACCTTTCCTTAAATCTTCTGGCAATGGCATGTTCAACATGAGGTCCATAGTAATCACTTCTAGCCACCATTTTATTCGACGAGCTAGTAGCTTCCTTCCATTGGCCTAGTCAGCGTGCACCATCACCTAAGGAAACTATATGTTATGACCTTCGGTTGCATGTGTTTATCTACCATTTCCAAGATGAGCCAGAAAGCGTTTATCTATCCATTCCGAGATGAGTCAGAAAGCCTCCCTTATCAACCTATTTTTGCCAAAGCTGTCTATGATTATAGTGTAAGCTATCACATTAGGCCTAATACCTCTTTCTTGGATCGTCCTTAGCCACCTAACAGCCATAACACTATTGCCCATTTTACGTAACCCATTTAATATTGTACTGTGACTAGTCACATTAGGTTTATACCCTTTCTTCACAATTTCATTGAATAATGTCACTGCTTCATAAATTTCGCCATTGAACAAAGAGACCATTTATGAGAATACTGAATGTTATAATTGGGGGCTGATGACCAAGCTTAAGAATCTTTCCCAAAACACAGAAACCATGATGCACAAGCTGTAAGCGACAGAAGTAATTGATCAAGATGTTCAGAGTATAGATATTATGCTTCACTCCGTACGAGTCCATTTGCTGGAACAAAGAAACCACGGTGCTGTAATGTTTCATTCTACATACTGCACTCAACAATTGACTAAATTCAACTATGCATGACAGAGATGCATGTGGAGCATCTGGTTAAACAAAGCTGCTGCATCATCAATTTTACTGTCAAACCCACACTTGAGTTTCTGTCTCACAAACTGGATGTTTATGGTTTGAGAGTGGAAATGGGTTCTCATTATACCATGGTCGGTTGCATAATGGTTTGATTGCAGGAAAAGAAGAATACATTGACATTTGAGGTTACCCATTTGTCGCCAAAGCCAAGAAGCAAAAGCAAGTCTCCACGTTATCATCTTCATCTGGGAAGCGATTTTTCCATCAAAATCCCTTTCTTCTTCTCAACGCCCTTCCCTTCAAGGCTTTTGCTTCAGTTACTCGCCCACAGCCAACTGGTTGCTTCCTTTCGTCTTTCTGTTGAAACGATGTCGTTAGCACCATCTTCATCATGCTAAGCCTAAGGACAAAATTATTAAGGCTGCTCATAGACTTCTTTACTTCCTAATTAAATGTATATTAGTACAAATGAATTTTTAATGGCTAAATCTAGAGAAAGTTGTTAACATTTAATGTATTATGATTTATTGATTTTATGTAAATTAGATATTAATAATTATAAAAAATTAATAATTTTTTTTTATTAAAAGAGCTCAAAACTATTTAAAAAAATCTATATTTTATTTTAATTTTATCCATCAAATTTAAAAAAATTTCAACTAACTAATTATATTTTATAAATTTTTAATAATAATTTTTTAAGAAAAAATATTTTTATTATTCAAAAAATTTTGATTTTTTTATTATGATAGCTTGAATATTTTTTTATATAATTGAAAAATTATAAGGCAAAATTTATTATAAAATTTTTTAATTTGAATATTTTTAATATTAAAAATTTTTAATAAAATTTAATTTAAAAAAATAAAAATAAAAATTTATTTATATACGTTTTGAAAGTAATATTTGGTTAAAGAGAGAATAAAATTTAAGATTTTAAAAAGATATTTATCCTAAATTTAAATTATGCTTAATTTTGTATTTATATTTTAAAGTGTTAACTAAATTAATTAAAAATATAACATTTTAATTTAATTTAATTTTATAAAATTTTAAAGAAATATTTAAATAAAAAATATTGCATAACGAATTTTAGTTTAAAATTTTTTACAAATGTAATAAATATTTAAATTATCATTATAAATTTTTAAAAGTATTTTAGTATTAAAAATAAATTTTAAAATTTTGTGTTATTAAAAAATTTAAAATTTATAAAAAAAAAAGTTGGTAAATAAAAAATTATTGAATTTAAGATGAAATGTAAAATTTATTTAAACTAATTTTAGTAAATTTAAGTAATTAAAATATTTTTAATATTTTAAAGTTACTAAAATTAATATTTAATTTAAATCAAATTAAAACATTAAATATATATTTAATTCAATCTATACATAAAATTTAAATTAAAAATTGAATTTAGTTTAAAAATTAATTTATATATTTTGTGTTAACCAAGATAAATTAATAAATTGTTAGATTTTTTTATGTATCATCAGTAATATAATAAAAACTTGGGAGAAAGGTCTTTTTGATAAAGTGGGGGATGGAAATATTGTTTTTTTTTTTTTCAACTCTTACTGCTATATCGGTGTAAATACTGGGTATCAAGTAGTTTTTAGTATATATTAGGATTCTTGCTTTTGGAACTGAAGACTTTGTTTACTGTTGGAGTTGGTGGAGATGATATCAGTGATCTTCCTAGAAGGGCAAGTAAAAGCATAGGAGGATAACATAATATATGTAGAATATTTGATTTAGTTGAATTTGAGTCAGTAACTATAAGGATAGCATAACTTGATGATAATGAGTTAAAGTGCAAAGGAATATCTTTTATTTTTATTTTTTGGAGAATTGGAGATTCTAGGGTTCTAGGGATGCTTTTGATGAGGATGTAAGCTTGACAGTGTTCTTATTACTTTTTATCTATTTTTTTCATTGAAGTTTTGGTCAAAAAATCTGAAATATATTTTTTTCCTATAATAAACTCAATATTGAAATCATATAGATAAAATGACTTGTCATCTTGCAAAAAATTGTTTTAAAACCAAACAGTAATCCAACAATTGTCTATCCTATATAACAAAATTTTAGTAAAATAGATCAAGATTAAATAGTAAAGTTTTTTCAATAAGGAATTAACAAAACAAGAAAGAGTTACAAAATGGTTAAAACAAATGTAGAAAAAACAAAAGTAAAAGAAATTCAATAAGTAGAACTTTTTTCATCAAAAAGTAAAATTTAATATGATCTATCCTCAACATAGTCTTATCTCAACTAGAAAGTAATTCGAAAAAGGATAATGATATCACAGAAAGTATTTTCTCCTCAAAAAACAGATGATTCATTATTTATTTAAGTTTTGATAAAATTTTAAAATAAAAAATATAATGCAAAAAACAAGTAAGTCAACTCAAAAGAAATCAATGATGAAAAAAAGATAAAAACAAAAAGTAGATGCTTTCACGATAAGATAAAAACTAAAAATAGATACTTTAAATAAAAAGACAAGAAGAAAAAGAAAATGTTGAACAAAAGTAGATGTTCTCAAATAAAAAGAACAAAGAAGTACAAAATTCTCAAATAATAAAGAAGTACAAAATTCTCAGCATAGTGATAATGTATATTTTATTTTCTCTATTATAAATAAAAAAAAAGTGAAATACATCAAAGTTCTCTATTCTTTTAAACTATTATTTAATAAAATTCTTTATATGAGCAAATATTTTATATTTTACAAGTCAACAAACGAATTTAAATAATTTTTTTGTAAGTATTCTAAATCAATATAATTTTTATATTTTTTTATAAAATATGTAAAAATATTTTTAATAACTTTTTCAATTTATCTTGAACAATGGAATGACTCGATATTTTTATTAATGAAAAAAAACTCTTAGTTTTTTTTTTCAACTTTTAATTGCTCTTTTGTTACATTTTTTAATTTACCCTTAATATATTTATAATTTTTTAATAATTTTTTCCATGTGTTCTTAGTACTCATTATTAGTATTAGGTTGACTTAATTTTTTTATTAACAAAAAAACTCATTTTTTATTTTTAGATTAATTTTTCTTGCAATAAAATTTAATTTAAAAATATTATATATATATTGGTATTAATAATAGATAAAGGAAAGTTTTAATAAGAAAAACAACATTTTATCATTTATCCGATTGCTTACAAAAATTAGAATCATAGACTTCAAATGTTAGTTGGTTTATTAAAATATTGAAACTTCCAAAAAAAAAAAAAAAGGAAGTCATTTGAATTTTCATTCATTAACTTATCAACGGAGACAAACAAGAATTTTAATTACAATCTACAAAAATATATATTTTTAAAATCTTAAATAATAAATAGTAAATAATAATTAAATTATATTTTATCTAAATAAAGAGTATTGCAATATTAATAGAACTAAAAGGGAAAGATTCACTATTATTTCATAATAAATGAGATTAAACTTTGAAATTCTTATAAAATAATTCATTCATGAAATTATTATTTTTAAAGCATTAATTATGCAAATTTAAGTGTCTAGAGGTTAAATTTGATTAAAATTAAGTATTCACCAATACTTTTGCTTTTAAATTATTCTTAAGGATAATTGACCATAATTAATATTTTAGTCAATTTTTAAAAAATTGAATCGATCATTGAATCAAAAAAAGAAAAAAATTTAATGTTACAAGTTGGATTGGAATTGAATCAAAGCTCGAATCATGATTATTATAATAAATAATTATAATAATTTAATATGTATGTTATTAAAATAAATAATTAAAAAATAAAAATATATTTTTTTAAAATAATGATGTTAAAATGTTATTATTTTTAAAATTTTAAATTTTTTAATAAAATCATATCATTTTAACAAAAAAATTAATTTTTTATAACAAAATAACATAAATTTAATAACATAACTAAATTAAACCAATTTAAAATAATTTAAATCGATTAAAAATCTAACTTAGGATTCGATTGACCCATTGATCCAATTTGATCATTAAAACATTAGTTTTTGTAAAAAAACTCCTTAAACACTATTTTTGTTGTTCATGCTTAAAAGAATCTCCATTTAGGAGGCTTATTACAAAATAAACTTTACATGATCTTAATTAATTATTTTATTACAAAATAAACTTTAAATGATCTTAATTACTTTTTCAAAAAAGGATAATTATTTTAATATTTATATTTCATTAAAATAAAACAAAAATTAATAATTTATTTTATAAATTATTATATATTAATAACTCTTTAAAATATAATTTTTTTAAATTTTTTAAAAATAAAAATATAATAAAAATAAAAATGATCAATTATATTAACATGTTATTTAAATTTTTTGTTGAGTAATGTAAATTATTAAATAATTTTTAATTTATTATATTATATTTTATGGTCATAAATTATGCATCAGTATTCTCAATGATTCAACGTTTGACGTGGATATAATGCTCAATAATAAAGATAAAAGAAAAGCAGATTAATGGCATTTTTTTTATAGGAAAGATTAATAGCTTCTTAATTTGAACTTAAAAATGCTTAACACAAATTGTAAGGGTTAACGTCCGTTTTCCTTCCCGTTTGGTTTCCGTTGGGAGTACGGATTTTAAATTTCTGTGGCGCTCCGACGTCGTGTTGCTTCCCACACCAAGAAGAAATCCCTCTACTTCACGCGCCCAATTTTTTTTTTTTCCGAAAAGAAATGTAAGTGAAAAGACGGAAAAGGATAAAACCTCTCCGCCGCTGTTGCTGCAGCCGCTGCTTCCCCACCAAGCCACAAGCAAAATTATAAAAAAGGCCACAAAGCACAGAAAACCCAAAAACCACAAGAGGAAGGACGAAACCTAAGCGGAAAGCATAGCGTCTCTATACAATTACCAAACGAAGAACGTAGCGAACCTACGCTCCAGTTCCCCTTAAAGACCCTAATTTTCTCTCTTTGCACCGCCCGTTCTGAGAGAGGGAGAGATAGCGAGAGGAAGATTGATTTATCGATTGGTCGGTTGATTGATTGGATTTGAACGATGTCTGCGGCAGTGTGTGGAAGCAAGAGATCATTCTTCGAGGATATTCCTTCTCCCCCGGTTTCGAAGAGGATTCGTTGTTCTTCGACTTCGCCCATTCGGTTCTCGCCTGTGACTCCGCTTGATCAGCTCCGTTCCGTGTTCCCTCACATGGAACTTGAGGTCTCTTCTCTCTCTGTCTCTGTCTTTCTCTCTCCCTCTATATATATATATATGTATCTATATGTTATGCTGATTGGATGGCAACGCTCGTTTTGCTTGTGGAGGAAGAACAATAGAATTTGAAATTATATCTTCATCTATTTGTATGTAGATAAGGTATGTGGTTTAGGTTGATAGGTTCGTTGCTTTACTTCATTGCAATGATTGTCTGTTTGGTTGCTGAGAATGATTGGGAAAGGTGAGGAAATCATTTTGACCCACTTTTTTTCTCAGCCTTATGTGCTTATCATTTATCTTGAACATTGTTTAAATACGTATTGGATTGTTAACTTTTAATACCTTAGAGTGAAGGAATTGTTATCTCATTCAGGGCTTCACGGAGCCTGAGGTTAGGCTTCTTGGTTATTATTTGAGCTTACTTAGTTATAACAAGATAACTTGTCAATGTACAAATTATCTTTTCAGTTTAAATTAGTTAATATAATCCACAAAAAATTTAAAATAGAAACGAAATTGATTACAGTAGACATTAGGAACTGTCAACTAAGAAAACAGAAAAAGTATGCTTCCATCTCGGCCTGTCCTATGTGCTTGACCTGGTGCTGGTGGAAGAATTGGGGTTTAGCTAGAGTGCGAAGAGAATTGGGATGTCTTTGGACTTCTGTTTGGGTTGTTGGTCTGTGATTTTCTTTCTTTCTCTTTTTCTTCTTTTATAGGTTGCTTGGAGTTTGCCTTTGTAGTTGTTTGGATGTGTGATAGCATGGTGTTCCATCTATCGCATCTCTTAATGATTTAATGATACACGTTTCTTCCTTTTGGTTGTTGATACTTCTGCTTGTTGATTGCCTTACTAAGATCCTATATTTTTTGCTTCCTGTTCATCATTATTTCCATTTTTATTGTTGTAGTAATTGGCTTACAATATTGCTCTGCAGCTTCTCGAGAGGGCACTGGAAGAATGTGGTAATGATTTGGACTCTGCAATCAAGAGCCTGCATGAGCTGTGTTTAGCACCTGCAGAGGAAAGGTCAGCTTCTGCTGAAGAATTGGGTGCAAATCTGGTACAAGGTGTGGCCTTTTGTTTCAAATTTTTTAAGGACTGTTCATTATCCGTGATAAATATTTCTTCAAAAATTTGTTTTAATTTATATTACTCTGGTGATTAAGGTTATTGTAAGTTTTTGAGTTTCTTTGAGTGCTAGTATAGTTAATTAATAGCTTACAAAATTAATTAAAAATGCTAAAAAAAGTTGAATTTACCCTTGTTACATGGTAAGTGTACAAGCTGCACTCTAAAAATGAGATGCAAAGAATTTGGAAAACAATCTACGTCTCTTCAGCACAATAATTTGTGATCAGATATACTTAATCTTGTGGAAGGGTTTTAAGTGTATCCTTTTGCCCTTTATTCTTCCATTATAACTTGCGATTCTGTTTCAATGGAATCTCGATACCAGTTGTATGTTTTATCTTGCATCTCAATGCCAAACTGACAGGTACGTGTACCGACAATGGAAATTCTGATGTTGATGCTGCTGAAAATCCATTGGCTCCAGTGGATGTTCCTACAAGTGGTGCCGAATGGGTGGAGTTGCTTGTGAGGGAAATGATGAGTGCTACTAGTGTGGATGATGCTAAAGCCCGTGCCTCAAGGGTACTGGAGGTTCTGGAGAAATCCATCAGTGCATCTGCTGGTGAAGAGGCAGCGCAGCATTTTCAAAATGTAGGTGTTTGTATATTTTAAGCAAATGCATTTTCTTTGCTATGTTTAAGCAAATGTGAGAAATTTTAAGACCTGATGGAACATCCATATAATGGGAATGCTAGAGTTAAGTGATAGTTCCAAAATGTTAAGCACTAATGCTCTACCATTATTGACATGCAATGATTAAAGGGGACAACTATCTCTTTAAATCTCATAACATTCTCTGACCTCTGTGTTTCAGAATGCGGTGTCTAAAAATATTTCCAGAATGCTCTCTCCCTTAAGGCAGGGATAGAAACTGGTTTGAGTACGCAATTGGTCATTAATGTTTGATGGCCAGACAATATGAATATTTTGAAACATGCAGGAAAGTTGTGACATGATTGTGTTTGGATGATGGTTTGTAATGTTCCTTTGGTTAGTTGTGTGCTGAGTTTTCTTGGCTTTAATGGTTATATGCTTATTGGATTTCCAGGAAAATATGATGCTGAAGGAACAAATTGAATTATTGATTAAGGAGAATGCCATCCTCAAACGTGCTGTGGCTATTCAGCATGAACGTCAGAAAGATTATGAGGACAAAAACCAAGAGATACAACATTTGAAGCAGCTAGTATCTCAATATCAGGAGCAGTTGAGAACTCTGGAGGTAAGACAATCAATTATTTCATCACCCCCTATCTTACTCAAGATTCTAAACATGGCTGTGAGGATAATGGGGCAAACATGAGATTTTTCCACATCCAGGATCTATGTAATATGTCAGAAAATGTGATCCAAGGAATCGCATAGAGGGGGTTCATTTGTTGTTGAATATACCTAATGAAGATTCTGTAAACAATCTCACTGAATCTGTTACAGAAGATCATTTTCGTATGGTTTTTAATGAGGTGCAATTTTGTTGTTTTTTCTTACAGGTAAACAACTATGCCTTGACAATGCATTTAAGACAGGCCCAGCAAAGCAGTTCCATTCCAGGACGATTCAATCCTGATATCTTCTAATAAAATGTCGATGAACAGAGAGGTGATACTTCACTTTATGGTGATAGGGATAGCAATATGTGCTATGTTGTTGGTAATTCAACAGTGTTTGCCAGGAGTGGTTATTTTCTGTGTAGATGCAGCACGTCATTCTGAGGTTGCCTGTATGGTGTCATCTAGCGGTGAACAAGTTGTCAATTAATTCCAATTATGTTAAGAAACAATTATCAATTGGTATCAATTCAATGTCTAAATTATTTGTAAGCAAATCATCATGACTAATGCCTTGTTGTTCGGCTCTCAAGAGTCCCGTTGAGCATTCATTCTTAACTTGGCCTGAAAGCTAGTCCTTCTTTGCTTCATTAATGCACAATGATAAGGACTTGATTCTAGTCTTGCTTTTAATTTTAGTCCTGCAATATTATATACATTTTCTTCTTGAAGTAACATAGGGAAATGATTCTCAAGCAAAAGGAAGAGGGACCTTGTTCAATATGTCTGAAAATGGAGAAGAATATGCAATCTTAGGTTCCTGCCAAAGTAAACAGTTATCAGAGATGAATGTAATAACATCAAAATCAAAGTTTCTGGCTTAGAAAACCAATATATATATATATATATATATATGTATATATCACAACAAGAATTAAGTGAAAAAGATTGAAGTGGACATCTTATTTTAGTATTATAATTATTTTAAATCTAAATTTGACTTGATTTTTGTATATAAAAAATCAATAAAATAAAAATAAATATTATTTAAAATCTTAAAAATGCTCAACAAATTTTGAATTAATATATTTAAATTAAACTTTAATTCAAAAGATTATAACAAAATTTAAGTATATTTTTGTTGTTAAAATATCTAAAAAATTATATAAATAAATTTTATGCCTTATTTCGAATCAATCTCTCATTTTTGAATAATTTTTGATTCAAGAGTTATTTATAATAAAATTTTCAAATATTTGATATTTTAGCATTCAAAGAACTTTAAAAATTTTTAAGCTTGAATATTTTTTTGCATTAATAAAAAAGTTCAAGTCTAAATTCATATATAAGATCCTTAATTTGATATTTTTAATTTTTAAAATTTTTAATATGCTTTAATTTGATTATTTTTTATCAATCAGTGTTTATTTGAAAATTTTTAAGAATTTAAGATAAAATTAAAAGAGATAGTATTTTAGAGAGTTTTGAATGATATTATCAATAAAAAAATATTATAAAAATTAGAAGACATATTAATGAAATAATAAAAATAACACTTATTTTTATTTTAAAATATAAATTAAATATAAAAATAATCTTTATATAAATTTTAATTTATGTATTAAAGTTTCAATTGATTTAATTTTATATTTTAAATTTTAATTTAATTAAATTTAAAAATTTAAAATTCAAAATTTTATACGATGAATTTTAACTTAAAATTTTGCATAAAAAATATTTAATTATCATATTTTGAGTATTAAATATATATATTTTAATTTTATATTATTAAAAAAATTATAAAAATAGCTCATAAATAAAAAATTATCTAAATTTAAACAATATAAAACATAACACTTATTTAAATTATTTTTGATATTTTAAAATTAAAATATTAAGTTAAAATTTAAATTAAATTAAATTAAAAAATATGAAATTTAATCATTTAAAATAAATAAAATCCGAATAAACTTAAGAGTTTTTTTTTGTTAGCCTAAACTATAACAAAACAGAATAACAAAAGTGAGATACTTATAAAAAGATTAAAAAAGAAGTTGAGATATTTATAAAAAGATAAAAAAATAAGAATACTTGACCTTTTGCAATCGGACACAAGGACCGACCCGGGCAGCAACCGGATCTATTGGGTAGCTGCCTGATTGACCTCGTTACTTTTTCACCTCAGGAAAAAAAAAAAAAAAAAAGGCCCTGATAAAGAAAAAGGAAAAATGAAAAAAGAGAACGTGTAGGGGCATAGAGGCACAGATCCGCATACTGGCATGTGCCGAATGTCAGTCCACAAATCCCATCCTTCAGTTCCCAGCCGTCCCCTTTTCCTCCATAAAAGCAGAAAGCCTTTCTACTGTCTTTCAGCCTCTCTTAAGGCCAAAAATGAATAAGAAGAAACCCTTCTTCTTCTTCTTCTCTTAGATCATTTCACCAACACTCCACAGTTTATATACAAAAACAACACATTTGCTTCAATGGCCGCTGCTTCTCTTTCTCTCCTCCCATCTTCTCTAAGCCTCCCTCCTGACCGGCCATCTACTTCGGCTTCCACTTTTTCTTCTTCTTCAGCTTTCTTCAACGGTGGGACCCATCTCAGGTCCCACAAAAGCTTTGCTTCTCTTACTTCTTCTTCTTCAAAGTTCAATTCAAGGGCCTCTTCCCGCCGTTTCGGTACAGTGTTTGCTGCTTCTGGTGATTACTATGCTACTCTTGGGGTACCTAAATCGGCGAGTGGCAAAGAAATCAAAGCTGCTTATCGAAGATTGGCTCGTCAGGTATTGGATTTAATTTGGTTTTGTTCATTTTCTTTTAATTTTTTCCTTGGTTTGTGAACTTCTTTTATTGGTCTGTTTGGTTTCTGAGGAAGATTCTGAGTACTGGGAAACAAAAGAGAAGTGAATTCCTAGTGGGTTTGCGGAAGACAAAGATAATGTTGCATGATTATGTAATAGGACTTTGTAAGTCTTTAAAAGTGTTTTTAGGTTGCATCTCATTTAGTAGATAGTCATTTCAGCTAATCAATTCCTGTTTTATTTGGACGACTTCTCAGGGACCAGAAAGAACCCAATGAATAGGAAATGCTTTAGTTTGTTTGTCATTTTATGCTTTTGTTTATTGCTAACTTAAATGAGTTTGGGGGTTAGATAATCTGGATTATATAGACAATTATGAGAGCGTTGATTGACAATGACTAAGATGTTAATTTTCCGAGCTTGTGAATTGAGGATCAGTGTAAATACATGGTCTCCTTAGTTGTTGTTTGGTATTGGAGGAAAAATGTGAATTGGGTTGCGCTTGTAGTAAGCTTCTTTTTGAGGACTTATTTAGCTTTCTTGTTTATTTTCATCTCATTTTAGGTTTTCTGTCTTTGAGTTAATATCTTGAACTCAGTATATTCACCATCTGTCAGTGCGGTGGTCTAGCTATGTTTTTCAATTTTAAGAACTTTTTGCTATTCTTCTTGTCTGTTGGAAAGGGAACCCTTTGTTTTGATTGATTCCAACTAACTCAACCATGTATAACTCACCAAAGCCTGAAATTTCATCTACTTGGGTTTGCCTTGTGATTCTTGCTTTTCTTATTCATTTTTTATCTACAAGGTTACCTTGTTTTATGTTGTAGAAATTTCAACTTGACACCATTCAATTAATTTGCTGCTTCTTGCATTTGCTATTGCCAAGTGACTATATGGGTTTGCCTCTAGAATCTTGCTTTGAGGGATTTGAAAGTGTGAAAGAAGGTTGGTGGATTGGTAAAAGTTATTTTTTTTTTAATTTTAAAGGACTGCAGCCATCCAAATTAATTGCAACTTTCTGTTGCTTTTAGTCCTTGACTTCTTTGGAAAATAGGCTCCAAAGATTGGAGAGGGATATTTGACGGGATAGTTTTTTTTGATCAAAATTTAATTCTGACTCTGCTAACCTCAAAGGTTGGTTACAACCCATGCAGTCGGGTGCTATGCGTGACTGAGGATGGAGGAAGTAGGCCTGTCCATGTCACGCTTTGCTAATTTTGCTTTGAGGGTATGTAAAGGGGACCTTAGCATCTTTGGAGATGTCTGGCCGGGGTTGAGGTCTAGGAACAATTTGGGTAATCACTTCAGGAGCTGCTAGGGGCTTTCATGGGTTGGGATATGTGGGACTATTTTATTTTTTTGTTCAAAATATATGCTTTTTATGTTTGTTGGCAATATCAGAAGGATCTGGTTTTGGCATGATATTTGATAATGTGAAGTGCAGCCAAAATCAACCTTTTCACATTTGTCTGGAGGACAACGTTGACCTGATGCTTAGATTATATGTGGCAATTTTGAGGCAAAATAAGTGTCCATGCAGTAACAAATTGAAGTTGAATCTCCTTTCTGTGTCTCTGGAGGTTTTGTGTTGGAGTAGCTTGAAGGAAGTGCACTACCTAAGGGGACTACTTTTCTGGAATACAGCTCTGGGTAGGGTTCATATGATAATCTTATGAAGAAAAGGAAACCCTATTTTGGACTAGCACTGCAAATGCAAGTTCAATGGTGAGAGATTAATTGATCTATTATGTGCCGCTGCTAGAGATATATATTCAATTATTTTCTTCCCATTGGTTGGTAATCTGTTGTGTATGGCATGAAAGAAGTAGGAGAGCTTTTGAGTGCATTGAGATGTTGGTGGAAATGCTTAGGGATTATTGCTACTTAAATTTAACTTGTGGTTTTTCTGTACTTATTTTGTAAATGAGGTGGATTTATTATATTTCATAGGAACCCTAACCTGTAAAGGCTAACTTTGTACATGTAAAGGGTTGCACCCCCTTGGTGCTATGTAAATGATGTTGTTCCTGGTAAAAAAGAATTTGTAGTAAATTGGTACACATGCTTGCAAGTTGGAAGAGATTACTGTGAAGCATAAGAATGGTCTAGTCTGTAATGCAGTTCTCTTACGCTTGATGTGGAGGTGACGGTGTAAGAGGAGCCTTCAGATTTTCAAAAAGATAGAGTTTCTTTTTGCATAGAATAGTGCTCGGGTTTCTTGTGCTAATAATTTGGCTTAACGTCTGCCTGAACACTTCCTTTTCCTTCATTGTTAAGCAACAAAATTTCCCAACTTTTATTTATTTATTTTTTCTGGGGTGTTGCCGCTTCGGACTTCTTTGTGCTGCAATTGTAAATGATTGATTTTTAATATTTTCCCTTGTGAAGAAAGCTCTATTATCCTTTACTTACCTTGGCTTCAATATGGCCTCCAGTGTTACTGGTGTTGAGCCTTTACTGCAAAGCCCATGGTCTTATGCATATGCTCTAGTCATTATGTTAGCAATAAGTATTTAAAGTTGGGTTAGATTGTTATGGTATTTTCAAAGATGTTAACAAGAAAAAGCAAAAGAAAAGCTTAAGTATCCAAGAAGAAGTTATGGTTAACACTAGTTATGGGTGAATGGTACAATTGATATTCATGCAGCCTACTTGTAGGTTGGAATGATCTTGATGAGTTGAGATAAGATAAATTTTAACATTTTCCAGTTTAATTTTTAACCTTGACATCTTAAAAGTACGATTTTAGCCTTGGATTTCTTGGAAATGTTGTGTAACACATTTTGGAGTACTGGAATGTTGAACTGGGTTTTTCTCAAAAATGTTTGAAGTGTATTTTGAATCATCGATACTATGTAAAATGCGAGGCATTATTGTTCATGCTAGTCCATCTCATTCTATACTAATTATTATATATTAAAACCATTCTTTGACTTTTTTTTTTGGACCAGGAAAACCATTCTTTAACTCAATAGACAATTTTACAAATAATCGCTCTTTGGGCATTTGACAATACTTTTTGATGGTTCAGATTGTCTCCTGGGGCCAGTGAACCTATCAGTTTTGTAATTTAATTCAGTACCTCTAAATATGATAGGAATTTTTAATTTTTCCTAACTATTTAAGCATAGTTTATCATCTTATGTCCAAGTACCTGTCGAAATGGATGCAACTTGTTCTGGTTGACGTCTCTATGATTGTTCCAATTGTTTATTGGATGGTTCTGGATCCTCTTGTGCTTACCTTTTACCTTCTGCATATTCGCTTCTCAGCTATGAAATAAATATATTACATACTTAGAATGACCAGTATCCTACTTTTTGACTGATTGACTTGGCACCGAGTCAACATGTTCTTCCATGGGAATTAACTTTGTTAGGGAAGTGAATCTGTGCCTTTCTTCTAAGGCTTGTGAATTAATTTAATATCTTAATAACTTACATGAAATCCTGAACTCTGTTTCTTGGTTTTTTTTTTTTCTCCACTCACGCTTGCATTACTGACCTTTTACTTTCTATGAAGTACCATCCTGATGTCAACAAGGAACCTGGAGCAACTGAAAAATTTAAGGAGATCAGTGCTGCTTACGAGGTATGCATTAGAATTTCAAATCAATATTTTTCTTTGAACCTTTTTTACAATGATTGTGTGTTTTTAGCTGAGTGATTAACTTTAGTGTTCATATGGTTTTCCTGGTTAATTTATGTGCGAGGATGGCTCTTTAGCACTGATATCTTCCACAGTCCTCGTTCTTCTATTGTTCATCTGTTTTACTTTTGGAGGTGTTTTTGGCTCTATGCTGGATGGTTTTTCGTTTTTATGTTTTCGTCTTTTCTTGGTCTTTCGCAGTCCTCGTTCTTCTAATATCTATCTAGATTTCCCTTGGACGTGAATTTGGCTCGTTGCTGAATGATTTTTGGTTATATTATTCCTTGGTGTGTCTAACACTTTACCCTGATTTATTAGAATCTTTTGGAAAGCTTAAATAGTTTTAATTGCTATTTCTGCGAAGCACTTTTTGCCCAAGCCTGTATAAATATCTTAATTATTTGTATTTAAATTTAAAACATAATCTGTATATGTCTATGGAACTATTGTGTGCACCCAACCGACTTTTTGTCAATTCCATAATTGCTTGCTAGAATGCAAGCCTCCTTTAAGTGCCATAGTCACATTCCCGAAGTTGAGGAATCCAACTGTACAAAATTTCATTTTTTCAAGTTTGATCCCTAGTTCTCCAAAGGGGAATAAGTAACCCAAAGGGAAGTTAGACTTTGAACTTGTGGGAATATTGAAAAGATTCAAAGAAGTTAGATTATTGCCATTTTTCCTGAAATACATTGGATTTCTCTCAAAGATCTGGCTCTATCTTAGTGTTTTTCTCGCAATACAGTACTTTTGGGCCCTCTGTATGTGCTGAATATATATTGTAGAAAAAGTTACCAACTTTGCTTCAGTCCTGGATCTTTTTCATACTTTTTCTTTCTTTTTTCTTTTTGGGTATCATATGCGATGTTTGCCAATAATTCATTTTGCTTGTTGTGTAAGTTTTTTAATCCAGGAAAAAGTTATTAAAGGTATGCAAAGCGCATCTGCATTGAAAGAGTCGAACATTTGATAATGTATTATCATTTTCATGAATATATATGTTTTGCATCATGTGCATCCGCGTACAGAATTGGACATCAATATTAAGCCGAGGGGACTGAATATGAAGTTTTTAAAGATTCTGTTGTCATCTTAATTTACCTGTTGCCAGCTAAATATCCATGAAAGTTGTACAAAGTGTAACCTATATTTTTGTATTTCTACTCTTGTCTGTGCTTGTGCAACCTGCCATTGATGTACTACATATAAAGAATTAAGCTTGAAGGTATTTATATACTTCTGTACTAAATCACCCTGTAGTCTTCTTGGACTTGCATAATCTAGCAGCAGTAAATAAGAAAAGAATTGCAAACCTTGTAGAAATGGAATGTTGTATTTTGTCAACAAGGGATAGCTGTAAGTCTCAACATTTATAGCATGTCAAAAGAGATATGCCTCTTTTATTTAAAAGAAATATAATCTAAGATAAAGTTGTAGGGTTATAAGCATCGGTTAATAATTCAAGATAATGATTATGATATCACTTACAGTAGTTAAGACATGGTTTCTGCAACATAAGGGATTTCTCAAGATGTTAACTTATTCACTACTGTATTCTTAACTTCATCACAAGTTATTTGATGAATTTTGAAGGCATTGTTAACATAACCACTTTAAAGTAGAAGCTGCATACCATGCTAAGATTTTTTACCCAACATTCTTCTTAATCTGGTATTCTATATAATAATTTTTATGGCCACAGTTGTCGTGGTTGTTTGCATTAGGTAATTCCATTCTTTAACCTATCTTTACCTTCTCTTTAACTGTACAAGTATTCATCCTGGTTTGCATCCATTATTTGTTTTTCTTTTCTCCTTCTTTGTTTGAGTTCTGTATCGTGGATCTACTCATGAATGTTTTTGTCTCCCCCCCCCCTCCCCCCAAAAAAAAAGGACCTGAAACTCATTCCATGTCATTTACTTTTTGCATTTGTTGAATTTTCTTTTGATTACTGAAGTACAACACTGTCAGGTGCTATCAGATGATAAAAAAAGGGCTTTGTATGATCAATATGGCGAAGCTGGAGTCAAGAGTACAGTGGGAGGGGCATCAAGTGCTTACACAGTAATGTATTTAGTTGCATATTCTTTTTGTTTGCCATATTGGGGAGAGAAGGCTGGCATACATTCTAAGAATAGACATGATTGCATGTCAATGGTAAAGCCCATATAGTGGAAGCAAGGCAGCCTTTACTTTTGGTCATCCTGTTACTGAATCTCAGGCTGATACAAGTATAACTGTTGGTTACAATTTCAGTGCTTGTCAGGATTATTAGCTGTGCACTGCGTCCATAAGGCCAACCATCAGTGTGAACCTTCTCACTTGCCTATTTCCGAACTATACTCTACCTCTATGGCTCTTTTGGCACATCTGTATCTGCAGGGTTGTGATTCTGTTACTTGCAATGAATCATTATGTTAGCTGTTTAAGAATGTCCATATATCTTTTGAAGTCGTTTTGTGCTTAATTCCTTTTTACTAATTAAATAAGTTGGAGAGGGCATGGGTATTTGCGTAATAGTCTTCCCCCATGCATTCCTATTCTGATAAAGGCAGGAAATAGTGATCATGGTCAAAGATGAAAATTAGTTTGATTAGGAGTCAACAGATTTAAATTCTTTCCTTATCATTTTGTAAATAATGCTTAAAGTTCCGAAGAACAAACTGAAAGATTGTTGTTTCCCTTTGTGCTTGGAACCTCTCACATAATTGTGTGATCTGCCACATTGGATGCTCTTATCAACTGTATGCAACAAATTTCGGTGGCTAAAAATGTTAGCTGTTCTTTACATTAGTTGCTTCCTTCACAACAGGCAAATCCTTTTGATCTATTTGAGACTTTCTTTGGTTCGGGTATGGGTGGTTTTCCTGGCATGGACCAAGGGGGATTTAGCACAGGCCGTCGGAGTACTGTTACTAAGGGTGAAGACATACGGTGAGTTGATGTTGGATTATGTTATTTTTCATTGGTGGTTTTGGTTCTCTTATTATTAATTTGTGTCATTTCAAGTGCGCTAGGACCTTCCTGTTACTCGAGAAGTAGTAGATATCTTATAATGTGATTTGGCATTTATATGTTTGGTCATCTATGTTAATTTACTTATGACTAATGCAGTGCTGTTCGTATGTTAACCGGTTGCTATTTTGTTTCTTTAATTTATAGCACAAATATGAAACTTAAATCTCCCTTTTGTTTTTTTTCTCCCCCCCTTGTACGTTGAATTCTTCTCTCAACTGCTTTGATGTGCTTGTTAACACTTGTTGTTATCTTATATGCTACATTTACATTGCATGGCTAATCCTTTCTTGAAATTATCAAGCCTTGATTTGTTTTCATCTTTGGCCAATTCAGTTCTGAAGTTAGCACTTCACTGTTTACTATAGTCTACCATAGGGTAGTTTGTCTTAGACAAAATTCAGCAGCATTGTTGTTTGATTTTCTTTATTCACCTTGTTTTATAAGCTTCAAGTATATCATATTGTTAAGCCGAATGATATATGTCATCCTTTAGCTGATAAGATAATGCAAACACAGCAGATATTTGCAAATAGCTGCAGAAGGTGCTTCTTATAATGTGTAAGTTGACACAATGTTTGATATGTATCAATTCATCAATGTTTTGTAGGTTAAAAATTTATATGTTCTATTGATGAGCATGCATCTTTTGTGGGCTGGAAAAGTTTTCATTGTTAAGTGCTTTTGTTTCATGCTGGAATTCCTTTTGGATACTCAAGACTCAAGGAGTAGATTTTTACTTGCTTCAATTTGTTTCAGTTATGACATTACATTAGCACTCTCTGAGGCTATAAATGGAACTGAGAAAGAATTTGAACTTTCACATTTGGAGACATGTGAAGTTTGTAATGGCACTGGAGCAAAGATAGGTTCCAAGATGCGGATATGCTCAACTTGTGGTGGCAGAGGTCAAGTTATGAGAACTGAGCAAACACCCTTTGGCTTGTTTTCACAGGTAAATTAGGCGCTTTTCTTATGATCCATCTGGTGTTTGTTTCCCTTGCTTTCCTTGCATCTATGTTTAGAATTAGAAAGCAATTGTAGCTTCCTCTGCATAGTCACTTCCACTGCATTAGCTTTTGATATTTATCAATGAAATATGATGTCTTAGCTTGTTGTAAAGTAACAAATGAATAGAGCTGCCTGCTGAAGAAGACATATGTTAGATAAGTAGCATAGTAAAAATCAAGAAGGTCACTTTTATCTTAAGCAGGTGTAGGCTACCTATGTATATTCAGATAGTTTCATACTCTGGATATATGTATGGGAAAGTAATACATATTTGCATTGCCTGAGTGATTGTAACGCTGTATTGTTGAACTTGGAGATAATAGTGCCGATTTTCAACCCAACCATGGACCTATCTGTACCAACGCATTTTAGTGGTTTTCTTTGCCTCTACTTTGGGGCAAGGCATATTATTAGTTCAGGTTGGGTTAGGTTGGTCTTTCTCTAGGGCAGTGGCATTGTAAGCATTATCAGATAACATAAAAAAAAAAAAGTGCAAATACTTGCTAATTAATCTAAAGTATGATTAAGTGATGATGGATCGACTTTTAACTGAGTTGAAAATGTTACTATTGGTATTTGATAATATTGTAAAGCCTCCAGGGTTGTACAACCAGTGTCTTCACTTCAGCCAGTTAAAAGGCTGATAAACAGTATTGTATTTTATTGAATTGTAGCTGGAAGTGATTGCAAATAGATAATGACTTAATGATGTCTAACAGCTGACAGTATTGCTAAATTAACCTAACAATTTAAGAATACCTAGTTCTTTGATCGAATTTAACCATTGGGCCAGCAAGAGGTGTTACAAAAGCCAGTTTCTTTTCAAGAGATAAATAATGTAGTTTCTATTTGCCAACTGTATAATGCAAAGAATAGTAATAAATGTTCCACCTTGAAGTTTGATAGTCATTTCTGGCACAAAGCTCTTCTCATCCTGGATTTGGTTGTAGTTCAAAATCCTCGTCTGCTCATGCATTAGAAACTGCTTCCCATCATAAGGGACATTTCTAAAAAGGTTCTCTTACTGTTTTTCCACTTGATTGTAGACAAAGATGTTGTCACAAGGAGCTGATAATTTACCTCAATATCATGCCTTTTCTTTTTTGTTCCGATTGACAAGGTAGAGAAAGGGTTTTTTTTTTTGGATCAGAAACATGTAGCAATGTTACTTTTCTTTCTTGTAACATAGGCCACACTGTAAATTAGGGCTATACTGTACATAAATGATGTTTATGAAAGTTACGGGAACATTGATATATCCTATTAAATGTTTGGATGGTTATGCACACAAGAAATGATTGTTATGAGTTTTCTTTCTTGAATAGATATGTATGCAAGAAATGGTTGTTATGATTATTTTTCCTTGGTTCCATGACTTGCACTTATTGTCCTGTCTTTTGTTTATGACAAATGCACATCAGGTATGTCGTTTTTCTTTTCTAATGAGAGATGCAATTATCGTTGCATTAATTTCAGGTTTCAGTATGTCCAAATTGTGGTGGTGACGGTGAAGTCATTTCTGAGTACTGTCGGAAGTGCTCCGGTGGAGGACGCATACGTGTTAAGAAAAATATCAAAGTGAAAGTTCCTCCTGGAGTCAGCACAGGCAGTATTCTTAGAGTTGCTGGAGAAGGTGATGCTGGACCAAGAGGGTATGTGATGATTTTCTTAATTCTTCTCTTTAAGCCTCACAAGTTCTTTCTTATATTTTCCAAATAATCATAATTTTTCTATTTTATGCTTGAGCTTGGTCGATATTTGTGCTCATTTTATGCATTAATGTTCGAATTGGTCACAAAATTTCTTTGCTTCTTGCTCTTGCTAAACTTAAGATGGTTGTGACTTGACTTTTCCATAGTGTTGACTGTTAGAAATTTATCGCAATTGGAGTGGCTGTGACAAACCAGTCAGAGCTTTTAGGAAATCAGATTTGTGAGTTTGCAGTGTATTTCACTTGTATCAATATATCAAGCCCCTGAAAGAAGGGAAGCTTTACATGCAGTGTCATTGTAGAGCCTCCTAGGTTATAGCATAGCTAAGGTCGAAAGTTTATGCAAACTTAACATCAATGCTTAATTAGGTCTACTGTAGTCTTCAGGTTAGAAGATATGTGGTAATTTGATATTTGAAAATTTCCATCTTATTATATATGTACTTTTGAGAAGATATATCATATTGATTGTTGTGACTCTGGATTGTAATTGCTTGCTGGTTTCTTTAGGGGCCCTCCAGGGGATCTTTATGTATATCTCGATGTTGAAGAAGTAGCAGGAATTCAAAGAGATGGCATAAATCTCTTGTCAACCTTATCAATCAGTTATCTTGATGCCATACTAGGGGCTGTTGTTAAGGTGATATTTTTTTTCCCCCTGGTCTCGTGTTATCAATTTAGTATTGCAATGGACTTTTGACTGTTAATCTTCATAACAAGTGGTAATATCAAATTAAAAGGAATATCAGAAGTTCTCAACTCTATAAACTATTTTAAAATGTTTAACATGTATACAGGCTTGTTGTCTAAATTATGACAGATAAAAGCCTTAGTTGCAAGCTGTCACTGAAGATTGAAACTGAATGTACCTTAGGAGCAGTTTTTGACCATTCTAGTTGTTTTGTTTAACAGTATGTCTATGCTGGATATCTTATACAATTTTGGTTATCATACTATTTGAAAGGAAGTTATTTATAGTCCATAACTGGTTCAGCAAGTAAAAAGCATCAACTTCCACTGTAGTTCTTGGGGATTTGGTAGATACTACTTGTCAGCAGTTTCTGCTTAATAACTATTTCAAATGTACTTGTCACTTTAAGACTTGTTTGTTGGCTATGGCTGTCACTTATTCTTTGACATACACACGTCGCCTTCAGTATTGATGTTCATGGTTGTCTATGAATCTTGAAATCAATGCTAGCTATTAGTTGTGAAGTGTGAGCATAACAAGCTTTGGTTGAACTGATAGTGACCCAATTTACTTGTATGGCTATATATAATACAAAATGAGAGGTTAACTGTTTAAATGCTATGAGCCATAGTCTAGTCTATTTACTAGAATATTTTTTGATAGAGATTTACTAGAATATTGTTTCCGAGAAGGTTCAAATTAATGTTGAGCCAAGTAAATTGGTACAGCATGTTGAAACAGCGTTTAAACCTTCATTATTAATTTCTGCGATATAAAACTTGAGAATCTTCTATTATGATACTCGACTCAAATCAATGCCAAACAAACTTGATCTACCAAGTTACTTAATGGTTTTATTGGTTACATTACTTGTACAACGCACTACCAGGTTGCGTGCGGAATACTCCCTGAGTCTCTGTTTGGCATGTCTGATAATAACCTGATGTTTGCATGTCTTTGCTTATAATCCAGGCCTGAGGAGCATCTTATAAGATACAATTTTGGTCGAGCCTGATGTGGCTATAGATAGATAGGATGGTGTAGTTTAGCATTTATCTTATGCATACAACAAAAGAAAGTACAAGCGAAAGATAACCTATACATTGGAAAATGTTAATACATGATTCAGGCTGTTAGCACAAATGATTTCCACATGACGTTCTACCTGGAAGTGCAGGCAAATGTTTATCACTGTAGCATTTAGCAAATGCAAAATAGTAAAAAAGAAATACTGAAGTGCGGGCATAATGAGGGTCTATAAGCAGATGAAACTTCATACTTGCAAAATTATTTTGTCTCTGAGATTGGTCTTATTAAATTCTAGATTGCTTTTGATTCTAGTTCAGAAAAATTTTCTGTTCATCCCTTCATCTGCTCATTTAACAATTATGCAAGCCGACACCATTGCTACTCTACTCCCCCATCCTACCCCTCCTGAAGCTGCTATGAGGCATGTATATCCAAATTATGGTTCAATAGGAAATAAAGCATCGCTGGCTTCTTTACTTGACAATATGTTAGCTCTTTGTTATCTTTCACGCAGGTTTGCTTATCAGGGACAATTATATTTATAGTTTTTTTTTTTTTCTCTTTCTCTATTATAGTACTCTATCAACTGATTCCTTGGTTGAAAGTAGGAATTAATTGATTCTTTGGCATTTAAACAGGTGAAGACAGTTGAAGGGGTTACTGAACTACAGATTCCACCAGGTACTCAACCTGGGGATGTCCTGGTCCTGGCAAAAAGAGGAGCACCAAAATTGAATAGACCATCTATACGTGGTGACCACTTATTTACAATTAAAGTTACGATACCAAATCGCATAAGGTATTAACTTTATGCTACTTATAATCATCACAAGGTAACTGAAGATTTGGATGAAATCATATAATTGTTGACAATTGTTTGCTGCTGTTTTTGTAGTCTGCTCCTTTTATTGTCTGGTAAAAAGTATGTCCCTGAATTTCAATGCTTACTTTTCGGCTGTGTTTGCAATTGCCTACTAAAACGCATGAACTCTTGCTTAAAGTTCCTTATAAAGGTAATTATGAAAGGAATTCCCTGAAGTATACCTTGAAATGATGAAAGTAGATAGCTATTCTAACTTCTCATCTGTTTCTGCTGGCAACCTTGTGGGTAGACATGGCCATGTGGTGTGGAGTATCATATCAGCTGAAAAATCATCACTGAATACCTAGTCTGCCTAGTACATTGATATATGAGTGTGAGCTGACTGGAATTTGCAGACTACAAGGGGCTCTATGGCAATGTTACGTGAGGTGTCTTTCTTGAATGGAAGACGAACTTGGGAACTCTGTTTGAACTCTGATGAAGCCAATTTACATGAATGGTGGATGACAGATCATGTGGCTCGCTGGATAAGTTGTAGAGAAATAGTCCAACAGATTGTTTTATACCATGAGATTGATAGTGTTAGATCTATTGACAATCTAAACTGTCTCTGCTTGGTATGATCGGCCTAAACTCAGGACATGTTTCTGACCAAGTTCTGCTTTGCACATTGCTCGAAGAACCTAAATTGGTCAGGTCTCGAATTTGCTCCTTGCATACTGCATGAAAGTCCATTGCAGCTGCTCCTAGCATGCTTGTGCTCTGGAGGATTCCTTGGCCACATGCAATACACGAGGGGCTTGTACTAATCTTGGAAAAGCTATTGAAAGTTTTTCAATTCATACAGTCACAAGTGCAATAGTAATAACAACTCTATTGCATATCGTAAGATGTTTTGTGGATTCTGATTTTCTTTTCTTTTAGAATTTACGTGCCGGAAACACATTTTGCATATTTTGCAAACTAGACTGCAAAAGTTAAGATATATCGTGTCTAGTTCAAGGACTATGCTCTATGTTTGAGTCATATTTGTTTTTCCCATTGGGTTGTCTGTTTAGTCATTTTACATCTAGGAATGAAACATTGCATCTCCGTCATCTATTATGCTAAAATCAAGCCACGTGATACCATTTTATATTGTATTCAAGTGTCTATTTATACCTTGTTTTGGAATTATTGTTTCTTTGGCTCTACTGTACTGCTAAATTGAACTGCTCAAGTACATATTGAAGTAAGGCCTCATCCCCACATAAATTATCTTCTGGTTTGCTTCTGCTGTAATCATGTAGATCTTTAAGTAACCATTTGCTTCTTTGAACTTGAAATTTATAGTTCCAAGGAAAGGGAATTGCTTGAAGAACTTGCTTCTCTGAGTAATACCACCAGCAGCCGTTCACGAACTCGCCCTAAAGCTGAACCCTCCAGTAAGCATTTGTATTGTCATTTGCAAATGTTTTTCATGTCTGGAATTAATGAAGGCGATAGTCTTGATTATATTTAGCATGGTTATGTTTTCTTTGGTTTGATACAACAGCAGCAAGAGAAATATCCTTTGTTAAGATATTGAAATTTATGTGAATCATTGGTGGTTGGAATGTCATTATTCTTGTTGATTTTGTTTTAATGGAGCTTCTGATCTGTGAGATAGTTACTCTATTAATTTCAAGTGTTTGTTATGAGGTAATGTAACTTGATTGAGATGTTCAGCTTCTGCAGCTAGAAGTAAAGAAAGTCAGATGGGTGCAGTAGCGGAGAAAACTGAAGAACCAGAAGACCAGAATGATTTGTGGAAAACGATAAAAGATTTTGCTGGGTAATGTCTCTCTGTCATACTGGACATGCATGTATTTATGTTTTTCTGTTTGACTTATAATTTGCTTCATGTTGATCTACATCCATCTAATGTCACGATATTTCTTGAATTCTACAAAGAAATCTCTTGTTCTATAATGAATCTTTACCCATCCATCACGTCTACTTTCCCTTTATATTGCTTTGACTGAAAAAAGGAGGGGGGAACTTTGCAGGTCTGTTGCTAATGGAGCCCTAAAATGGCTGAGAGACAATCTGTAGGTGAATTTCACACTCACTCAAAGCTGTCTTCTCACTGTATTAGCCATAGATTTTTCTGCTCTGCTTTAACTTAAACTTGTCAGCTTGTGTCAGAGAAATTGAAAGCAGTTCACTTTGTCAAGGAGTGTGCTGAAGAAATCAGCTGGCCTTCCAGAAGACATTCTTTTATTCTTTTCTTGGCCTTGTAAAATTTTGCAGATTCAACTTCATTAAATGCAAGTCTAATTTGTATTTCATTATACTGGTCAGATGACAACTTCATACTGCTATACCAAGTATTTGGGAAAAAAAAAAGTTCGGAATTTTTTGTCAAAAATTTTCAGATGGAGCCTCTTGACTAGGCAGTCTGGAGTGAATTGAGTGATGTGATTGCTTATTCTTTTTCTTTTCTGTTTAACCAATCGAAAACAGCTGCTTGTTATCCTAGTTTGAGACATAAAATGAGATGGATATATTCCTCAAGTATCCACCTCAATTAATCACTAAAGCTTGGAACTATCGTAACAACTTCATATTTTCATTTGGAAAATACCAGTGCAGGATGGTACATTATTCAGATAATAATAGGACATGTAATAAAATTTCCTAGCTTTGCTGATTTAGGCGACTTTGCCGGAACAAAAGCAGAACAGCTACAATAACAGGAGTTGATACCATAATAAGAGCCAGCAAGATGTTGGGCCTGGTTATCTCTGGGAAAATGATGCTTCCATACTTTATAACAGCTGCAGCTACAAGGGAACCAGCTCCTAATTTCCAGATATATTTGAAATCATCCTGTTTGAACCAAAGAGGTGCAGTCATAATTAGAAACCCAAATGTGCAACTCAAACAAAAGCTGTACAGACAAAACATGTTGAAACAAAGAGTATGTTCACGAAGCTGCAGATAATTGGTTGCTCGCTGAAGTAATGGTAGTTTTTGAAGCCTAAGTATTGAAAAATAAGGGTCCACAAATGAAGCAATTTTCCTTCAACCACTTCCAAAGAATTCACTTCCTAAAATGACTGAAACTAAGAAGTTAGATATTGATGCAAACCCAAGACTGTGGAATGAGTTTGGAAAATGGACAACTGGACTCAAACTGACCTTTCATCAACTATGTATCGGCTACACAAATTAGGTGACCCTACTTTGCCCAATTTACGACCATTTTCTGTAGAAGATCAGTGAAAATAAATCCTTTTTCAGAGTTTCTTGAGTTGGGGAATCTTCCTTCAAAACCAGATCCAAAGGTAGCAGAATCAGCCAATTCTAGAATTAGACAGAGAAAATACTTGGTTCTCAAGAAAAGAATTCAAACAGATTTGCTATCCCATTATAAAATTATATTTTTCCTGTTGAAAAAGGAAAAAGAGATTTGGTATTTGTTCAATCTATTTAAAAATTAAGTTAAGGAACCTTAGGAAAAGAAATTTGACAAAAAAGAGAGAAAATTGTTACTTGCACAACTAATTCACTTTGATCATCTGCTTTGTATAAAGAAAGAATATATCATATATGACTACGATATAACTCTTGTGAAAACTTGATATTGTTTGCCCAAGATTTTATATCTCTCCTATGTACTTGGATGCATACTTTGACAGGTTTTACAAACACCTTTGATGGTCCCCAGCATAAGAATTGGATATCCATAAGAAGTTGTCATGCAACTATAACAAACATCATTGATCTTGGCATATGTCAGAAGCAAGGTTTCTCCTTAAAAAAGTGGGTGTTTGGCATATCATATAATTAAACAACCAGCTTAAACAAGTTTAAAAGCCCGGATGAATTGCAATAGAAATTAATTTCTATATTGCCAATATACAGAGAGAATTCCAGAGACCCTTAAAATAAATAGCTCCCTTCTGAAATCTGACTTTGTAAGATCCTTCAATGATTGGGAAAATATAGAAAAACATCTGGCAAGATAACATCATTTCTCGACTTCTAGCCACATGGTTAGCTTTCAACAGGATTAGAAGCTTGCTTCTACTTAGATCTATCAATCTTCACTCTTCAATTTCGTGTCTCAAGTCCTTTTCGAAGCCAAAGAAGGTAAACAACACCACTTGAAAGCTAATATGTTACTGGCACTTCCCAGTGACTAAAAGAAGGCCCAGGGACATGCAAGAAATGAAAAAAAGAGGAATCTAGGTGCTATCCCTTAAATGGAATCTTCCCCCCGAATATGGCTATTGTTTGTCTTTATTTTTTATATAAAACAAACCTTAAAGACTCTGGCAATCTTAAAGTTAAAGACCTCTTTCAAGCCTCACATTAATCTAGAGTTTCGGATCAAAATCCTCTTCTGATTTAAGTTATGTTGATTTTTTTAAGAAAATGCTGGCACGTGAAAATTTAATAAAATCAATTATCAAGATTTTATATATTTATTTATTTTATCACATTAGAATAGTAAATTACAGAGACACCAATACAAGCTCAGACCAGCAAAGAATTCTCTTCCAACACTTAAAGCAATAGATTTGTTGGACTTTTCTTGTGAAAGTATCTAAAAGCTCCCAAAGTCAAAGTTGCCACTGGCTTCTACTCCAGTTTCATGCTTAGGGGCCAGGGCCTCAAGCACAAAGACTTGGCTTAGTACTTCTAAAGTAGCCAGTTTTTGATGGAATTAATTCCTACAATTTGGCCGGATGACCGGCTAATTTTAAATTCATAATAGACACTTAGACATATCAACTTTCAAACACAAGATTGGACCGATATGTTAAAAGACAAAACTCAATCTCTCTCATGGAGGACAATGCAATCTTACCAGTGATAATGTGTGATTCTATCACAGGTACATAACTAGATTCCATGATGTGCAGAATCAGATACATCCATCATACACAAAACTATCTTTCATTCATTCATTTACTGTTAATCCACTGAAAATCAGAATTTAGGAAAGAAACATTAAAACAACCCTACTTTATGGAAAATCAACTTGACTAAGGCTCAACCTTATTGGGCCTACAAATTCATTATTTTGTCATTTTAGTACTACATTGATCCTGGCTTCCTCCAAATCATGAATTGCCATGACTAACTTTCTGAAACCACATTGCTTTTAGTCTTCCTCTGCTCCCTCCTCCCCCCTCCCCTCCTCTGCACCATCAATCCACATCACTTGAGTCATCAACAAACGCCATTCACTAAGATTCTTTCCTCCCTGCAAACTCACCCTTAACCTTCTCTTTTTCTTTTTTCGTCTCCTTTTGCAATGAGCCATTATTGCCTTTTTTTTTTTTTAAAAAAAAAAAAAACATCTTCCATTTGGCTTAACAAGACCAAGAGAACTCATAGAATTACACAAGCAACTCTCCGCTCTATCCATAGCCTCAAAATTCATTACCCAGTAGTTTCAACGTATTCCCCTTCACCATCCACTCTCAACCATTAGACAACTTGCTGCTAGCATTTAAGATAAACTTAAATGGAACAATTAAAGCAACGAATAACCATGTGCATGTAAACATATATATATATATGCGCGTCCTATAGTGACTGAACTGACCTGAAAGTTTAAACCAGCATCGGTATTATTAACCGATTTGGGTTCTTCTGGCTCGGAGCTAGCAGCTCGAACAGGATAGGGTCCTTCTACCCTAGTTAAGGAGCGATTTGAGGTGATAATTGTGAATTTTATGGTGCTTCTGAGCTTCTTTGTGGGGTTTAACAGCCTTTGATGTGAGCTTGAGTAATGGAGCTTAGGAGCACCTGCTGCCATAACTGAAGCTAAAGCCACCATTTCCTTGGAAGCTTGAAAAGAAAATGGAAAAAGAACTTTAAAATATTGATGATTAAAAAAATAATAAAAAATATTATGAACAGTGTATATTGTTTTTTTTCCGAGAAAATTAAAAAATAATTTTTTATTGCCAAACTTTTTGCACATAACTTTTTTTAAAAAAATTTATAAATATAAATGAACTTTTTCTAATCAAATTTTATTTATGAAAAACCAAATATTTTATCAAAATATTTAAGACAAATAGATAAAATAAATCTTGAATAATACTTATTGTTAATTCAAATACTAAAATATTATATATTTAATTTTACATCTAAACTAAATTAAACTTTAACTTAAATTAAAATAATAAAATTTTTATTATTAAAAGATTAAATAAATTTAAATAAATTTTGTTTTTAAAATTTAAATAATTTTTATAAATTTTCAATAATATAGATTTTAAAAAATATATTTTTAATATTTGAAATATTTTAAGTTTCTATAATAATAATTTATATAATTATTAAATTTATATAAAAATTAAAAAGATAAAGTAAATATCTCATAAAATTTTAATATTTAATTTATATTATCAAAAACCTATCATATTTAAAAAGTAACAATGCGAACTCTAATATTTGTGTATGGATCGAGATGAACTTTTAGCTAATGAATCAACAACGATGTCAACATAGTAGTTAAGGGTGAAATTGGATTTTTAATATTTTGACCTAGTCAAAACGATAATACGACTTGTGTTTTGAGGTTAGTATGTTCCAAAAATAAATAAATATTAATCTTACAAAATTGATCTCCCGATCATCTATGAGCTCAAATCTCACGCTTTTATTACAAGAATCAAAAGTTAGAATAATTATAGGCTCAACTGTGCTAGATGTTCAATCTACAGCAGTTCTTTTCTTCTAATGAAGAAAACATTTTTGGTTTGATCTTACCTTATGCAAATAAAAGCTTTTCTCTTCTACTTCAATTATTATATTGCTTGGTAAACCAGTAGTTAGAAACTTGCAAGATTTTTCGATTTGAGTTAAAAGAAAAGAAGAACATGAATTGTTGAAGTACAAATGGATGCATTTTATTATCTAACCATGCTTGCCCTTTGGACTTAGATGTCTTTGCATCCATTTTCTTAAGGAAACTTAGCTTCTTATTAGAAACTAAAGTTGATCCATGAAAGCTTAAGAACTATAGAAGAAACGAAATGGGTAGGAGAGATCCATGGAAGAAAAACCCTCACGAGAAGAGAAGTTTACGATGATAGTTGAAACCCAGCTTTCACTTCCAGCAGATGAAAGTAGAAATGACATGAAATAAGGTTTGTATCTTACTTTCACTTTTGTTGGTTTTTTTGTTTTTTTAGAAAGACAAAATCAATATGTATAAAAACAAAAGGAAGAAGAGATTGGATTCCAAAAAACTCAATTCAAACAAATGGATATTTGGGCAATTTTTTCTTAATGGCCAACCAAAGAGAGCTAAATCGATGGAGGAAGCTCTGTAAGCTACGCAATTGATGCACCTTTTCTTAATGCCAAGTTCCTCAACTAGAGTCATCACACATTTGTATGATTTTTATGCTTTGATGGATTTTCTCATACTTTTGAAGACGAATTGGGAAAGAAACCTTTCAATTATAGAGATTAAGTTGTCTTCGAATTATTTCTCGATCATCTCTAAAAACTCTTTGACATAACAACAAGGATTCAAATTAGAACAAGAGAGATTAATCTTCACATAATAACAGAACTTTGGCGATCATCTCAAAGGTATCAAAACCGTCTAGAATCATAAAATGCTTGACCAAGCTTTTGTTACGATTTGAAGGAAAACAATAATAGAAAAGATAAAATAATCTTAGCGTTAACGCCTAATTTTGATAACTCTAAGCATCAAAGATTATTTTGTTAATTTTTATTAGTTTAGAGTTTATGATTAAAATCTTATGTGATTTTTACTTTAAGATAAAATAAAATAAAATATTAATTTTATATTTTTATATTTATTTTAAAATATATTATTTTTATTTTATTAAACCATAAACTATTGTCTTCCTGTTTTAAATTACTAGTTTTAAATTCTTATAACCCACTAGATTGTTCTACCACATTAAATATTATTAAAATTTATATTTATCATATATTATATAATATTAAAAATAAATATTTATATTTATATATTTAATATATAATTTTTGATGCTATTAAATTCATATATTAATGTTATTTTATAAAAAAAAATTTTTATAACAAATATATTATATTTTTAAAATATAATTTTTGCCTCAAAAAATTTTGTCACAATTTTTATTAATTTTATAATCTTTTAAAAATATAAATAAATAAAACTAAATAATAAACTTCTAAAATTACAAAAAAATGAAAAAATAAAAATCACAAACTTTAGAAATAAAAAATTGCAAACCTAAATATAAAACTTTTTATTAAATTTAAATAAAATATCATTAAAATAACATAAGTGCACTCAACATGATAAAACAACAAAAATAATAATAAAACAAATGTATTTTTATGAAAGATATAATCATTAATCAAAAATTAAAAATTAATAACAAAATAATAAATGTTAAAAAAGTTTAATAAATAAAATTTTTACAACAGTTTTTTAAATATAAATAAAAAAATTAAATATCTAGATTAACAAATATTTATATAATGCTTCCTTGAAGCCAACGAGTCAGCATCAAGTCCAAAATCCGGCCCGGATTCTAAATCCAACACCCCAGACCAAAGTGAACCCGGATCCGTCCCGATTTTGTTCCCCTGAATACTTGTGATTGATTTCTTTTGATTTTCGGTTCTTCTCTGAATTCACTTCCAAATCCGAAGAATCCCTAAGCTGAAAGGTATCCCCAAATAAAAGAAAAACCCCTATCTCTGACAACAACCAAGAACCCTAACCCTAAGCTTAATCCTAACCTAATTCTCTCATTCCCTGTCCCAAACCTTGGATAACTTTGGTGTAGGATTTGTCGAATAATCAGAAGCGAAAATGGTGTTGGGACAGTTAGGAGGGAGCATCTCCCGCGCCATACAGCAGATGAGCAATGCCACGATCATTGACGAGAAGGTATTGAACGAGTGCCTGAATGAGATCACGCGCGCGCTCCTGCAGGCAGATGTGCAGTTCAAGCTTGTGAGGGACATGCAGACCAACATCAAGAAGATTGTGAACCTTGATGATCTCGCAGCTGGACACAACAAGCGCAAAATTATCCAGCAGGTCTATTACTGCCTTCTGTTTTCCTCATCTCCTATTTAGGGTGGGGATTATGATGCGGCTTTTCCTGGATTCATTGTAATAGTCTTTCTTTTTATCGAATTTTCTGGTTTGTTTTGCCGGATACATGGAATTTGCTTTGGCCCTGGTAAACCGATCAAAGAATTGATTAAAATATTTTTGTTGGAAACAATAATTCTTTATTTTTTGAGTTGAAGTGGGAGTTTATTTGCTAGCGGAAACCGATCTTTGAAGAGAAAGCTAAACCTTCTTTCCATGGTTTTTTTTTTTTTTTGTTGGTTATATCCAGCTGAATTTGGTCATGGGAGTTACACTGCAAAAGTTCATTTTTTGAGGTTTCTGCCAAGTTAAACATGGGGAAGGATAAAATTTTGAAAACAAATTATATGCTTTGTTCAAAATTATCTTTTAACTCACAGGACATGTGTATGAATATAGGTTGTTCATTATATTATTTAAGTACATTATTGGGATGAGTAGTTTTTAGTAGACCTCCCTTTTGCATGGGACATGCTTTGTTACCCTTTATGCTGTTGCTCCCTTTGCAGTTAATGACCGATTTACTTTTATTATTAGGCTATATTTAATGAGCTCTGCAAGATGCTAGATCCTGGAAAGCCTTCTTTCTTGCCAAAGAAAGGGAAAACTAGTGTTGTCATGTTTGTTGGTTTACAAGGTAAGTTGTGAATTGCTTGGGTATGAAACTATACGCTATAAATGCTTTTGATCTTCGGAAGCTAGTACGAAATTCAATGCATCTACCATTACTCCAATCCTATATAACATGGTTGATTATTTTACATGTGTTGGATGCATGCTTTATCTGATCATGGATAATTTCAGGGTCTGGAAAAACCACCACATGTACAAAATATGCGTATTATCATCAGAAAAAGGGTTGGAAGCCTGCACTAGTTTGTGCAGATACATTCAGGGCTGGTGCTTTTGATCAGCTGAAGCAGAATGCAACAAAAGCTAAGATTCCATTTTATGGAAGGTGGGATATTGAATCCAACAGAGAGATGATTTTCTGTTTTGTTTAAATGTTGTGAATCCTTTTCATGTTACTTGGAGAAAGAAATATTATTGTCTGATAACCATTGTTTGGAATTGATAAACAAGTCCAAACACACTTCAACAATTTTCGCCTGTGCTTATCCATATTTGCATGCTTCACATATTGCATGCATTCGTTTGTGTACAGATGCATGCTTGTTTTTGTGTTTGTAATCTTGATGAGGGGTACGCAATAAAACATAAACATTTCATATCCTCCTCTCTATAGCATTACTTCAAAATATTAATTCATAACAACTGCTAAATGGTTGTCTGCACACATTTTGTCATGATATACAACTTTATCTATTGGCTATTGCATTAGCTGTGCCTCATTGGTTTTACAATATGTTTCAGCACTTGTTTACATGTTTCTTGCTTATCAGAACTTGCATTCTAAATGTCAATGATGCAGTATAGGATTAGTTGTTGGGGCTTCAGAGAATTACTTTCTCAAGTGTGTAATCAAGTTGCTTGGATTTCGGTTGCCTATGTTTGTTCTTGCTGTTTCTACTTTTATATTTTTTTCTTAAAAATTCATTAAAATATATAAATTGATAATCTTTGTTATGACCTAGAACCACTCCCCTGAACTCCTTAATTCAAAATTTTATCCTCTTGAGCCTGTATGTTGAAAGCTCCGTGGGAGGAGATAAAAGTGTGTAAAACTGATTAAATGTGTTTAGATTGTTGAAATAATTGTTCCATTGTTGGGTGGGGGGATCTTCCTGCAGCTACATGGAATCGGATCCTGTCAAAATTGCAGTTGAAGGACTGGAAAGGTTCAAGAAAGAAAATTGTGATCTTATTATTATTGATACTAGTGGGCGCCATAAACAGGAAGCTGCTCTTTTTGAAGAAATGCGACAAGTGTCAGAAGCAACGGTATCATTTTGTTATTTCATTGCTTACCTTCCTCCCCCTCCCCCCCCCCCCCCCCTTCTTCTTTCATTCACGATGATTACATTTACTGATTCTTTGTATTTTACAGAAACCAGATCTTGTTATATTTGTTATGGATGGCAGTATTGGACAAGCTGCATTTGATCAAGCTCAAGCATTCAAACAAAGTGTTTCTGTTGGAGCTGTTATTGTTACAAAGATGGATGGTCATGCGAAAGGTGGTGGTGCTCTTAGTGCGTAAGTTTTATTCCATAGGTTCTGCACTTGGTTTTAATCTAAAAGAAAAATGAAATGTTTGCAGATTTATTATCAAAGTTCTTGTTGGGATATTCTCTAAAGATATGCATTTGCTTCACTAGATGATCATATTTTGGTGCTAATTCGTCATATTTTATGTGTCTGCAATTTGTTATTTGCATGGCCTGTGAGTTAAAGATTTGTTGCATTGCAGATGTGCTTATTTCTTAATTCGCCTTATTATTTATCTCTAGTTAGTCAGTTGCAGAAGAAGACATCAAGTTTCAGTTCATGCAATGGCCCTCCTCCTTCATCCTCTCTTCTCTCCTCCCCTCCCCCTCCACCCCCCCCCCCCCCCCCCCCCCCCCCCCCCCCCCCCCCAAAACCAAAAAAAAAAAAAAAAAAAAAAACAGAAGACACCCGTTTGATCAAGTATGCTGCCAATAATTTTTACCTTTTATTCTAGTGTGTACTTCCAGAGGAGCATGACTGTTTTTTTTAATCCTGAAAACCTAAAAAATTCTGGCCTGTGAAATGCGAGTAGTTGATATAAATGCTGGAAGAGATGAGTTTGCAACATTCTGTGAAGCTGTCACTAAAGCTTGAGTCTTTTCAGCTGTGTGCACTCAAATGAAATCTGCACTTAGTGGGATGCTTTTAAAAGTTATTTGCCTGAGATGTTGAATTATGTTTTGTTCTATTTGAACAGAGTCGCTGCGACAAAAAGTCCTGTTATATTTATTGGAACTGGAGAGCACATGGATGAGTTTGAAGTTTTTGATGTTAAACCGTTTGTCAGTCGTCTCTTAGGTATGTTCTCTTTTCCAGTGTTGGCACTTCATGTTTGGTGTTCTATTTTGATGGGTGAGATTTATGGCTGCTTTGGATGGACACAATTTTCAGTGTCATGACTAATGACATTACACATGTTTTATAGGTATGGGTGACTGGTCAGGATTTATGGACAAAATTCATGAAGTTGTTCCTATGGATCAACAACCTGAGCTTCTGCAAAAGCTTTCTGAAGGGAACTTTACATTAAGAATTATGTATGAGCAATTTCAGAACATACTTAAAATGGGCCCTATTAGCCAGGTTGGCATTTAATAATGCAGCTTTGTTAGTTTATTGGTAATGATTTTTTTTATGCCTTTCTATTCTCTGTTGTTCTTTACATGTGGCTGTGCCAACACTTGCAGTGTCTTGGTTGCTGTCTGGCCTTTGCTAATATAGCCTAGTTTACATATGTGCAAAGGTCAGCGACTCAAAAAGTTTACATATATGGTAGACTTGTCTAGACTGAATCTTGGAAAATAGCTTTCATTGAACTTTCTTGTTTTTGTCTACTTTTGGAGTCATTCCTTTATGATTGGCAATATAGACCTTTTCTTTTCCCAATGTTGCTGGTCACAAAATTAATAGTATACTGTCCTATCTTGGAACTGAAATTAATAATATGAAGATAAACTGCTGATAGAAGGATGGTGTCAAGGCTGCTGACGTTAACTAGAGAATGCCAATAAACATAATGCTCCTGAGAATTGCATTATGCCATTTTGATAAAGGGTTGAGAAGTCATCCTAATGAAATTAACATGAAGACCCAAATGTTTATTTTTTTTCTACTCCAAATAAATAGAATGAATATTCTTCAGAGTTTTTGCATGTTTATCTGCCATGTGAGTCCTTTTGAATTATATTATCGTTTCAGAAGGTTATTATTTACAATTATAATTCTAAGCTTCATAACAATGCAAAATAGAATTATTAGCGGCATGCCCAAAAATCGAATTTTAGCTGTTAATTAGCCTTGTATGTTCACAACCCTATATGAAAGCACAAATTGTCTATCATATTCCTTTAGGGTAAATGTCTTCTTCAGGAGGTTTCATATTTCTTCTAGTTTTGTTTGACATACGAACTTTGCTCTATATTCCTTCAGAGTGGACAACAAATCATTTGTCTCCTGTTCCTTGGAAAAGATGGATGATGTTTGCTTGCTTCCACTCCCCATTTCTCTCTGACCATCTCTTGAATTGTGTGCATAACGTATTTTGATTGTTTGTTTCTCTAGTTAGCATGGCAAAAAAGTATGTCATCGAGTTTATGTCCTTTAGATTCATTCTAAGGATTCACTTGGCTGACCATGTAGGTTTTCTCAATGCTTCCTGGCTTTAGTGCTGAACTAATGCCGAAAGGTCGTGAAAAAGAAAGCCAGGCAAAAATCAAGCGCTACATGACCATGATGGATTCTATGACAAATGAAGGTAAGTCAACGCAATTATACGTAGCTCTTGTTTACCCTTCCTGTCTATCTAGTAACATGATAAGGGAATGCTCTTGGTTTTATATTTTATCTTATTGTGATTACTGGTGACTTCCACATTTCAGAGTTGGATAGTTCAAACCCAAAACTCATGAATGAGTCACGAATCATGCGGATAGCTCGTGGATCTGGGCGTCAAATCAGAGAAGTCATGGAAATGCTGGAAGAGTATAAGCGCCTTGCCAAGATGTGGAGTAAAATGAAAGGGCTTAAGATCCCTAAGAAGGGTGAAATGAGTGCCTTGTCCAGAAATATGAATGCACAGCATATGAGCAAGGTCCTCCCACCACAAATGCTGAAACAAATAGGTGGTATGGGTGGCTTGCAAAACTTGATGAAACAAATGGGATCTGCAAAAGATATGATGGGGATGTTCGGAGGTGGAGACAAATAGTGTGTGACCACGAAAGTGATAGCGGTTTAATTCATTTTAGCTGTGACTATATCAATTGCAGAGCAAAACAGAGAGGCTTACACATCCATACTTACCTTGTGAGTCTGAAAGCTGACCATCTGAAGACGAGGTGCTGCTGTCAATTATACTGCCAGGTTTGTTTACTTGTTGCAGGGGAAGCATTTTGCTTTAATTTTTCTTAGACCTAGCAATTTGACATTTTCTTGTAATATTAATCAGGAGTTTAGTGTAAGTTTTTTTTTTGGTATGTAATAAGTTGGAAATGAAATGGTCGGAACAAAATCATGAGAATTTTAATGATTTTTTTGGCCTGAAAGAAAAAGAAGGTTTGTCAGTGTAGAAATAAGCCGTGTCAATGCCATTATTGATTTTTTGTTTGTACCATGAGCATGTCTTATAGGTGAATTATGTGGCTCAGACTGTCCAGAGGATCTGTGTTTCTGAGTATTTTTCCTACTCATTTTACTGGGTTTTGTCCTCTTCTAGGGTTTGTGAAGGTCTTCCTTAAGCACCCAGCTTGGGAAAAAAAAAAAAAAAGTAAGTCTCAGTTTATGCTGCTAGGTTTGATATTTGAATACTAATTGACCAAATGGTTGGTCATGTAAATCTGTAAATTATACTTAAAAGTGGCAAATTACATAAAGAGGAACTAAATGTTCATGTAACACGAACTAATGAATTAAAATTATTTCAACATGGGGAACAGCAAGCAACATCACATTTTCTTTTCTTTTTTTTTTAATCAACCTCTTTTCTTTTATACAAAGACAAGATTTATTAATATAATACAAAGACATGCTGTAGTGACAATCTACCATATGAGCACTGAAAAACTGTCCACTGCTGTTATCTACCAAAAAAAGTCTCACCCTAATTCTAAAGAGTGGATTTACTGTATCAGTATTGTGTTTATCTTTCTAAAAACTTGCTCAGAACAGTTTTCCTTAAAGGAGTCTCCTCATCCTCCTCTTCTTCATTGTCAGATTTAACCATGGTATTGAGGGTGCATCGAAGTACAGAGTTTAACTGCTTCCTCAATTTGGCATTGTCAACCAAAATATCTGCTAGTACCTTCCTCAGCTCATCGTCAGTTCTCTGATCGCTGTCATTTGTTTTTTGGGTTTCATCCAACCTTGTTGTGATAGTTTCTACTTCTTGTGCAAGAAGCTGTGCCTATCAATATTTATGTACGGTATGTAACAAGTCACAACCACGATGTACATAGCAATTAAAGATTACAAGACAAAAAAGTTAAAGAGGGGTTATTAACTAAATAAAAATCCAAGTCCTAATAACACTTTGACTTGATGAATCTTTTGATTTCTGTGGTGAAGAGATAATGATCAAAACATGAGTAAGTTTTACTATATAGCAAGTAAATAACATTCTGCATCATTCATTTTTCACGCTACAAATTTAGTGTAAATTTTTTGAACTTCATTTTTCCGGTGAAACAACAGTTATTCTTCAACATATTCCCTGGGCTCATGTTTCATGCCTAATCATAACACATCTGCATCTTTGGATCTTCCATAGACACCAAACTCTGGAATGATTTTCTAATCTCCAAATTAATGCTCATAAAATCTAGAATATGGTGACAGGTATAAAGCTTAAATTAATGCTCATAAAATCTAGAATATGGTGACAGGTATAAAGCTTAAGAGAGAAAGGACAACAATAGACTCCTTTATTTACTTCTATAAGGGGAGGTATGGGGGAGACAACATTGATCAAAGGCAACTTAGACTAGGGCTCTCACATTGCAGGTATTGTTAAAATCTACAATGAGTAGGACCACAGCTCACTCACAATCTAACTCTGTCCTTTCAATATTTCCCTTAATCTGCTACAGTGATTCCTATTCTAAACCATGTTTAATAACAGAACTATGCAACAAAGGTGGCACATATCTGTTAACAAAGCACAAAAACATGAATTTTTACATGTTATTATCCCTTTTCTTATTATTGTTAGAAAAAGAGCCTCAAACCTTGGAAAGGAGGCAATCACCAAAGCGTATGCTGCAAAGGCCTTGAACATGCATATGCAAGATTGCAGATACAAGCACATATGCCCACAATTATATATATATATATACAGAAAGATAAAGAGAACATCAATTTGAAGTGTGTTAGTACCTCTGCAACAAGGAGACCAATTCGATTGTCAGATGTTGTCAACAGATCCAAAGCATCAGACGGTGATGAAGTGTCCACAATCAATTTATCTTCCTCGATGAGGAAATTTACGCTACATTCTTGAAGTCGACTCCGGAGAATTTCACACTCATGCAGCAACTTTGCATTGGCAGTATTTGCATCCTCTACTTGCTGTTTTTCCTTCTGAAGAACCCTCTGAAAAATATATTATGCACTAACACTGTGAAATTGAAGGGTTAGCAATCAATCTGGTGAAAGTTTAACCCAAGTCAAATGAAATTCAGAGAAATTCAATGTTGTGGGGTCAATCCCACATAACCTCATGCTGAGGACTTATCTCCCTGTCCAATTCGAAATCAAAAGAGTGTGGAGAAAAACTTCATTTTCCATTTTATGAACCTGATTTGGCTTCACCAACAGTGATGGTGTCCCTTTGTGACACCATTTGAGTTTGTTATCCTAGAGTCTTGCAAACCACAACTGTCCCGTAGTGTTCAATTTCAGCAGTTTTGCAGGTTTCTTTTTCCCCTGATGCTGTGACCTTTTAGTCAATATTCCATTTTCTAGTAAATGCCCTCATGAACTAAGATCTAAGGTCTAAGATTCATCAGGACACATGATCATGCAGCAATTTTTTAATCTTAAAAGCCAAATTAGAAAAAAAGAAAGAAAAAAATTCAAGAAATGCACAAAGATGCTCCTACATGAAGTTTAAGACAACAAAATTTTATTACCACCAGAAACTTTAAGAAATAAACATTACATCACATACAAGGAGTAAGCAAGGAACTTCTTTTCTATAATGTGTATATAGAGAGAGCATTTGAAAAGAGAAAAAAAAAAAAAAAACAAGGACGAAAGGGAACCGACAAAGTGAAGCAGAAGTCAGCACTATTCCAAAATTCTCTGTTCTCCATCTTCGTGGGACCTTCCATTTAGTATAATTTTCATCTCTAAGAAAAGTAAATAAAAGAGAAACGTATGTCCAAGGAAAACATTACCTCTACTTCTAATTTTTCTTTCATCAAGCAACCAAGTTCCTGCTTCAATTCTGACTGCGAACTTCGAAGAGATTTCACCTCTTTAACAAGGAGTTTTACATCTGCTTTCGATTTCACCTCTAACTCTTCATGGCATTTATGCAAGTTTTCCAGTTGCAGTCTGGTAGCATCCAACTCCTGAAGCAACATTTTGTTTTCCCCAAGAAGTGATGCTTTTGCTGACGCAATTCGCAACTTTTCATCCTAAAATTTGAAACCATTCGCCAGAGCTTTCAATAATTGAACAAAAATTAAATTTTAAGAACAAATTCTTAGTGGAAAACAAACCTGTACTGATTTCAATGTCAATTCCATCTCCAAGCATTGTTTCCGAAGTTCCTCCATATCCCATTGTGTTTGAGTAAATCTTTCCTTCTCAATTAAAGCAGCTTGTTGAATGTTTTCTTTACAACTCTCTCTGGTAGTTTCAAGTTCCACCTCTAAATCTTTAACCTTCAAAATGGGATCCTCATAAATTGGTTACATCCAGAGTACAATTTTCCTGTTATGATGTAAGGAAACTAACAGAAAGAAAGCAGATCAAAAAAGGATAAAGTGGCACTTCAACTGGAGAAAGCATGATAGACGCCTTTTTCTGTTTGAATTGAGTCTCACCTAATGGAATACGAAACTATATAATAGTAAAATCTGATCCAACAATCAGATACATTAGGTAACTTTCCAATTAAACAGATGCACACAAGAAGAAATATTTTCGGTTTTTGATATACATAATTCAGATAATCATACCTTCTTAAGGAGTAAAAAGTATTCAACTTAATACAAAATAGCAAAACAAAGGGTGAGAAGAAAAGAAATTGTGAAATACTAATACCTATGTACTTTTATTCTCACTATGTTCATAGAAGACACAAAAGAAGTTCAGCATCAGGGATCACCCTGAAAACATTGACCAGCCATACTGAGAGTCACAATGATATAGCCTTACCACTAAGATGGACTAGTTGAAACAGTTAGGCTTCTAACTGTAATCAAGCGTACCTTTGTTGTCAGGAATTGCCTCACAGCAACTTCTTGATTCAATCTTGCAAGCAGATCCTCCACATCTGTTTTTGCTGTTGCTAGTCTCTGCTGCATGGTCCTAAGAACCCTGTTAAATTTATGTCTCTCATCTGATGGAAGTACAATCACCAAATCTCTTGGGACATGAAAATCTGCATTGACAGAGGTATCCATGGCACCGTGAGCTTCAGCACTTTCAGACTGGTCCAGGGAGCCATCACCAAATAAATTAGACACCCCAAAATTTGATATTTCACTAGCTTTTAGAGAACTTAAGTCACTTCCAGTGCTCTCTGATGACAGTCTCCGAACATGCCAGTTCGGCCTTTCTTCAGTCAAAAGCTCTGCTCTGTCTCTATGAAAAGCTCCTGTCACCTTTTCAGCAAGTCCATCTCTGCTTGCACTACTGCTCTCGCCACCAGTCTGCAGTTTGTACTTGGAAAACCTTCCTTGGTTCTCCAGAAGAATGTTCGTGTTAGACATTCCATATTTTGCATTTATTTCATGTGGGTCAGTTACACACTGTTCAGAAGCTGAATCTTCTGTGTGAAGGCCAGCATTTCCACTCGGAAATCCGGGTTCTGAGGTCTCATTCCGAGTGCTATTCTCATGCTCTGATGCCACTGATGAACTACCAGCAACCTCAGAAACATCTGAGTTGGTGCAAAGCAGAAATGATGGAGTGACACCAGTAAACAAAGAATGTGCGTCTGAGTTTTGCTGATCTACATCATCAAATGCTGAAAAGAAATGAAAATAGAAAATTTCTAATTACTCTGACAGTACAATTCATTGAGAACTTACATGCTACTTTCAAGTATTATCACAAGGGTTTATCTTTGAAGATTGATTTGAGCAGGATTTTTTTTTTTTTTTTGAGCAGGATCTTTGAAGATTAATAGGTATACAAAGAGGAACCATTTTTATTTATTTCTCTTCTTGCTTTATTATTTTTTTAAAAAAAAAAATTGGTCTGCCTAGAGTGTAATAAAGGAGCACCAAAGGAACACCTACAAGACCTTGCAGCAGCTTCGAGCTCAAGAAATATTGCTACAGGAGCACTTCTGGATATTTCGATGTCTGATAATAGTTTTCCCATCCAATCCTCCAGACAACACCTTCTCTGCAATAAACTAACCACTTTTGAGTATATTATTACTATTATTTTACAAAAAAAGAGACAAAAAATAAGTTTATTTCTAGAATCTTAAGAGTGAATGCACAATTTTAACATCAATATTTCATTCTCACCTTGCAATCAATTTATTGGGGAAAAAAGAAATAGTGGATCACCCATTCAAACAATCAGATTGTAAAAATTAACATCATCAGCTAAAATCGAAAAGTAAATCATTTGTTGTCAGTTACCTTTGACAGTTAATGCACTACTGAAAAGCAAAAAGGGCAAATAAACTCAAGTACCTCAAGAGAGGTAAACAAAGCCTCAAAGTAAGTCCATATCAATGACGGGCCAACTTCAGAACATGGACAAAAAGAAATAGCAATCAAACTGGCTCAAGCTTCTGCATGAGAAGCTGCTCTTGTATTTACGTTTTTGTGGTCTTAGACTACCATAAACATGCCAGGAATAGTTCTACGTTTAGAGAAGTGAGGACCAGCCAAAACTGATGTTCATAATCCCTTACTAAGTTAAATCTATAGTTATAATCTTCTTCTTCTTCTTTCATATTTATACTCACTGTTGTAATTATGTCATACTTCCATGGATGTACAAACTTCAGCAGACATCCATACTTTCCTTATGGATGAACTTTGAGCTAAAATCTATAGTTTATAACATTTTTCCATAGCATAATCAAGAATATACGTCTGAGAAGTAAAGTTAAACTAGCAAAATTAAAACATCAGCTTTGATACTAAGGTATGGTAAACATTCCTAGCTAATGAATCACAATCTTGGAGTGGGATATATCTAAGATAACTTTCCACATGTTATTGAGGATAAACACTGATGACAATCGCTAACTTTGCAATCGATAGCTACTTAAGTTATCAGGCCACGAGAAGTATATTGCTGAGGCACAGCCAGAAGAAAAATTAAAACTATCCATTAACCCACAGAGATCTGGTTAATAATTTCTGCCCTATATGTTTTTGAAGCTGATCCACAGACCCTTTCCCTGTCTACTTGTTACACTATCCGCAATACATTGATATATTCTTATTTCCTTGTACTGCAAACGATTAGGAAAATAAGCATTGGTTTGACTTTAGGAACAAATAGATGAGGTTAACAGGTGGGTAGAAACAAAAGAGAAAGATACGTGTGTGTGTGTGTGTGTGTGTGTGTATGAGACACAGAGAGAGAGAGAGAGAGAGAGAGAGAGAGAGAGAGAGAGAGAGAGAGAGAGAAATGTTTGAAGCACTTGTCAGCATGTTCTCTTCTTATGCATGGGGAACTTTAATCTCTTAAGAGGGCCACTAAACATCAGATACACAATTTCTGACATAATTTATTGCAATCAAAAAACAGATTTTGATGACTGCAACTGCTATTATATTTCGGAATTCAAGAAGTCACAATGAAATTTGTCATTGTTCACATTCACACGACACATGTATAGAGCAAAATGAGAAAATAGAATATGCTACTTACCTCTTCAAACAGTGTCCTGCTTCTCGTTCCCAAGAACCTCTTAGGAGGAGCTGCAGGCAAAGTTTTCTTTGGAAACTCTCTTTTAAGCTAGACAAGACAGCTAAAAGTCAGAACGCTTGAAACCATCATAATCAAATAAAAGGAGAAAAGATGGACTGCTAAATCAGTCAACAAGTAAACAACTGCCTGCTGATAATGATTCTTTTTTTTCTTTTTCTTTTTTTTCTTCGTTTGGACAGACTGACTGCTGTTAATTATAGTCACTAAAACATCCTTCAATTGATTTATCTTTAGAATCGAAAGTGACTAGAGGAAAAAAGGCAGGAAACTGAGAGAGAGAGTTCATTTCAACTTACTTCATAAAGTAACTTCAGGAAATCACTAAATCTTCTTAATATCCCTCGAGTTGTGGTGATGCCTTCTGGCGACTGAATTCCAACTTGAACTCTGTAAAACTGTCCCCAATGAATGTTAAAACAGAAATTGGAATAAATAAATAAAGCAATTAAAGATTTTTTTTCCATACCTAAATACAAATTAGATGAAATAAAAACTGCTAAAAAGTTCCTAAGTTAACAAAAGTATCTTGAATAATTTACTTAATAAAAATGAAATAATGAGTTGCTAGCACATTTACTCAGATAATGCTAAAGATAAGAAAATTTTATAGGTTCAACTAAGAGTAATCAAGGATTTGCAATTTTTCTTCTTTTATTTTTTATTACTATTTTTCTGCAGGGGGGAGACGGCGGGACTAAGAACCTACAAGGATAGACAACAAGAAAAACTGGGATTGCATAGGGAAACAACTGGTCCAACAAGTATTAATGTCTTCTACTTGTGCCTCAGTGAACCAGAGAGAAGTTAACCATAACAGAAATTGGAAAACGTTTCGCTTTTAGCTGAGTGAAAAGAATGAGGAGAAGGAAGGAAGAAGCAATAATAGTGTAAGTAGAAAAGAAAAGGCCACAATAAAGTCTGGTGGATCTAATTCAACTTGTATCACCGATACATGTTAATCTTCAAAAATACTGCAAGACATTTACAGAAATGGAAAGAATGAAGATCTTCAAAGAAGTAAAGTTGAATAAGATGTTGCGCAAATAACATAGGATAAAAAACGCAGACTTAATTACATTTAAGAGTAATGTAAATATCATAAAAAGGATAAACACCAATATAGTGGTTTTTTTTTTTTTTTGGGGGGGGGGGGGGGATACTGTAGTAAAAGCATACCACCACAGGATCTGAACCCTTTAATTTTGGTTGGAAAACCCAAGAGGGAATTGTGACACAGTAACTCCACCCTGTTTGAGGATCATGCGGCCAAACAATGTCCCGTCCATCCTACATTCGGAGACTAGAGACTGTTATAGAAGAAAATTAGCATAACTGAAAGAGAAACAGAACTCCAAACTGCACCATGGGTGTCCAAGGAAGGTCAAATCCCAGCCAAAAAGAGGAACAGATTCCTTATTTTTAATCCAATAATTAGGTAGCATTTATCCAGGCCAACCCAACAGAAATTTTGGAGAAACATATGAAAGAGAAGTAACTTCATGTCTGCATGTAATACTCAACACTACAAAGGCCGCCAGAAGCTACTTATTATTTTCCAATCTTCCACCTAATACAATTTTTTTTATTTTATTATGATCTCAAACGGAAAAGAAGAACGAATTACTAATTAGTGATGATGTCTCTGACAGGTTTTAATTAGTGAGTATATTATCTGTGAGAAGGAATAGCCACTATTTCAGTAGAACATAACATTCACTTATGGAGTGTGGAAAAATAACTCTTGCAATCCATGATGTCATGTTTTCTCCTTTGCATTTAAAAACTTTTTAACATATTTGTAAATAGAAATGCAGAAAAGAAAGAAAGATGGCTCCGTTGGGTCTCCCGTTGAACTCAAAGAAATTAGTAAACCAAAACAACCACCGTTTGTGGTCTTCCTTTGGTTCAATTTGAAGAGTAAAAAGGTGATCAGCATCATTTTGAAATAGTATTTAATTACCCAAAAAAAAAACATATTGACCTTTCAAAAAGTCATAATACCATTACATATTATATTTTTTTTAACAGAAAAATGTATTTGTATTATATATATGTAGCATAAAGGGAGTGCCTCCCATGTACATGTAACATTAGCTATTAAGAGGTTAGAATTTCTAAAATTCTACATAATCCACCTTATTTACGAAATATTTCCTTGTTGCTCATTATTTCAAAACTTTGAACCATTGTTGGGGTTCTAATTGTAAGGTATGCGACTTGATCTTACATTTGAAGCACAGACTTCTTAGGTGGGGGTTATAAAGCTTTTCCAGGTGTGATTCTCCCAAAGTTTTTATCAATTGGAATCAGCGCGATCAATCCATGACTAGAAAGAATTTGACCACGCAAGTTGAATCAATAGAAGAAAAGCTTGATACCAAGGAGGAGTAGCTTGAATTAGTTCAAGCTAGAGTTTAGGTCGAGACCCAAAAAAGACCTTAAGCTTGTGTTGCTATGACAACAGAATGTTGAGCAAACTTCGCTGACACTAATGACGAAGATGGACTTGATGATGATGGAACGAGGCTACCTTAGTCGGTCAAAACCCAAGTTCGTGCCCAAGCTTAAATCGCCCATAGAACCTGCAGTGGCCTCTAGGCAAGGAGTGGAAGTTGTAAGCATAGGGTCCAACATCTCAAGAGTGGGTATGGGTGACAGAGATTATGGAGGAGATTCATCTTTCACCATGATCATGGAATGCAGAAGCTAGAGTTGCCAGGCCTTTGGAGGAAAAAGTCTAGCTGGATGGGTGTTAGTTAAAGAGGAGAGCACTATGGCACTTGATTTGCCTTGTTTGTATTGAGTTGATATCTAATCAAAGTTGCTTTATTCAATTTGTTCGTGAAACTTAGTGAACTTATCAACTTGGTATCAAAACATCCATTATGTCTCCAATTGCAATCATGTAGCACATCACATTGGTGTTGCAATTATTTGACATGTTTATCATAGCGTCTTATTTTGAGAAATTATTTTTGAGCTTCCACTTGGTTTTATGTTTATTATGTGGATTAAAAAGAAGATACCTCTTGGATGGATTAAGAGAAGTAAGGATCTAAAAAGAAGAAATTTTGGGCAAAAATTCCAGTGTAATGATGTCAAGAGGCGGAAAAATTAAAAAATGAAAAAGTTGATAGTTTGTTTCTAATTTTGCCCTTATAATCCCAGTGCATAAGAGTTTTCTTATGGGCTCTTGGGCATTTGAGAATAAGAGAAACTTGGAGAAGTAGACAGAACAAAAAGACAGCTACAGATTCATCTTTCAAACTAGGTTTTCTTCCTTCTTCTCTTTACGTTTAAAATCTTTATTAGGATGCTTATTATTTTTAGCATGAACTAAGTTTATTTTCTGGGACTAAGATATAGCCTAATTACGAAGCTTTGGATTATCTTTAATATTTAATTTATGATCTATATTCCTAGTTGAGTTTTTCAAATTGTGTTTAATGCTTCTAATTAACTGGAGACTGGTTAGATGATTCGTTAATCATAATGAAACTAGAAGGAGATTTATGTGTTGAGTTCATTTTGGGGAAAACCATAGATTGTGTGAGATAGAAATTTTACTTGCCTAGTGTAGTCATTCTTTGGGAATGACAAAACTTAATGAATTCTTGTTTATTTTAATTCACATATGAATATAATGGATTGACATTCGAGGATATTTGTGTTAGACCTTGGGAGAGGCTAATAGAAATATGAAGATATCTCGACTATCAACTAGGATTATAATTTAAGATTAATGAGATAGATAAATCATAATGGATTTAATTATGTTATAAATCAGAAACCTTAGAGTTTTAATTCCTTGGTTTATCCGTGATTACAATTGCATTCTATTTTATTTTATTTTTATTCATCTTTACATCATCAATCTCTTATTGGTGATTCAATTATAATTAAAATTAACATAATTTGGTAATTGGTAACAATCAATCCTAGTGAGACGATACCCGATACTTTCATTTTATTGTTACGATAGTGTGCAGTTGCATTCACAAAATCCAAAATAATCTCCCCCGACTCAAAAGCCCCCAAGTTCCTCTCCCTCTACACCATCCAAACTATAAGCAATGGAATCATCGTGGCAATTTTCCTCTCCTGTTTTATACCCCAAAAACCAGCCCATGCTAACAACTTTGGTACTACTGAACCAAAGATCACCCACCAACATCCCAAAAAATGACCAAGATGCTTTTCCGAACTAGCCATGTTTACTTGCAACAAAGAAGAAGGTGATTAATCAACTAGACTGTCCAACCATATTATCATGCTGCCAAGCTTCCTCATGAGAAGCTGTACAGTATAAGGATGGAAAAGTCTCCTTAAGAAATTTCTCCCCCACACCAAGCATCATTTCAAAACTTAATAGTAGTCCCCCTACCAAGATTAAAGCCCACCCATAACTGAAGCTCCACCCACCTTTCCTAATGGCTTTCCAAAAAGTGGTACCATATGGTTCCTCTGCTAAGACTATGACCTAGCGACCCTCCTCTAACCATATCGACCTCCACTACTATCCTCCAACGGCTATCCCTCACTCGGTAAACCTCCACAACCACTCCCCCAAATAGGATTGGAGAGACTTTATAACAAGACCTTTCACCATCAGTTTCTTGACAATATCCTATCTTATCGAATGATGCTTAAAACCATCACCCAAACTACCCTACAAAAACCATCACTGAAGATGTTCCAATTTCAGAGCCACCTACCCCAGAATAGGGAACAAAAACATGAAGTAGACAGGTAGACCATTGCATATTATATAATTTATATGATCATATGTTCTGTTAAAAAAATGTATGATCATCATTATACTTTAGACTCTCTTTATTTCATCCATAATCACTAACATGTATACAATCAAAATATGTCATTTATTTTTAAACACATAAGAAATATTGTAAGTATAACCTACACAGATTAATGTTTTTTAACCTGAACTAACTTGATAAGCACGAATAAAACGAATTGAACCCAAATTGAACTCACAGAGCATCCGAAAAATTAGAAAAGAACCCAATTAAAGCAATCAAATCTGGCTCAGTTTAGTTAAGACTTTTAAGCAGGTAATCCGCAAAACCAAACTGGGTTGGTAATTTGCATAAAAATGATAAGCTAATATAAAACACTAGGAACTTCCCAAGTGATCAATGGAAAAGACATCATTAGATCAAATCTATTAAAGTCTGTTCCTGAGCAGTTCAAAAAGTTATGAGTTTAACCACCTTAAAGAAATCACGAGAGCAATCACCGCATGCAACAGAAATAACTTCAAAGAAATCAACAGCTTAGAAATTCAGCTCGAACAATCTGATACTTCAAACATCAACCAATTTAAAGGGAGAACCCATCAAGCAAGCAAAGGGAACTCTATTTAAAAAAAAAAAAAATCCCCACTAAAGTTTAGATTGCACTAGACAAGTTAAAGAAAAGATAAACAGAAAAGAGAGTAAATACCCATTTGCGAGGAGGGGCACTCCAATCCATCCCCAAAGGCAGAGGTGACTTGCCGTCATGGCGGTGCTTCGGTGGGCTCACGGGATTTGCCACCGATTCTTTGTTACTGTTGTTATGATCGTTATAACTGGTATCAGCGTAATTGATCTTCGGATGATTATCATCAGCATCATCAAAATACAGAGAGGCAGATGAGCGGTGGTGATAAGACAGAGGCTCCGCGATGAGATCGGAGAAGCCGTAGTTGAAATTGTACATAGAGAGGTCGTCTGCGTACAGATTCATCTTCTCTCTTTCCCGTTACATTTTCTGTTTTTTCTTACCTTTTATCCATTCGCATCCTGCCTGATACGGTGCGTCTTCAATGTGGTCTAGTTTAGTAGAGCAGCGATGGGAAAGGAACACGGGACCATAATGGACACAAACATACATGCAACCAAATATTAATAATAATAATAATAAATTAATATCATTTAATCATACAAGTTTATTAGTCAAATAAAATAGTTTCTCATAATAAAATTTAGATTTATTATATTAAAATCAAAATTTATCATTTATCCTAATTTAATTTTTATATCTCCAATTTCTCTTTTGGTTAGCAACCAATCGCTAAAATTAATAAAAATGTATAATATATCCATTTATTGTAAGATTTTTTTATAAAAATCAAATATTCAAATAACTAAATAAAATCAAATACAAGGTTCTACATTATAATGGTATAAATTTTATATTTTTAATTTACATTATGAATTTTTTAAAAAAATATGAAAAGTAATAACAAATTATATTTAAGCAAGAAAATTAGGAAATAGATTTTTTGTTTTGAAATTGATTTTTGGGATAGATGTTAAGATTTCACTATCAATAAAATAAATAAATAAAATTTATTATCATTAGTTTATTTTTATGTCACTAATATGATAAATAAAATACCAAATATAAAAAATTAAACTAAATTAGTTTTCTAATTGAAACATCAATGTATGAATGACATCAATTGCACATTTGATCGTTTAATTTGATATAAATTAAACTAACAAAAAAATTAATGATGTTTTTGTTGTTAAAATTATTCAAGTAAATTTTATATTTTATTTTAATTTTATTTTTTATTTTTAAATAATTTTCTCACAATTTTTTATATATTTTTAAAATTTTGATAATATAAAATTAAAATATTGTATTTTTAATACTAAAAAAAAATTTAAATTTCTTAATGATAATTTAAATATTTGTATATATGTGTAAAAATTTTTAAATTATAATTTATTGTATAATATTTTTAATTTGAATAACTTTTTAAAAATAAAATTAATAATATAGTTTAAATTGAATTAAAATAAAAAAATTTCAAGTTAAATTCATTAATTATATAAGACTCTCTATTTAAATATTTTTTAAAAAATTAACCATAAATTAAATTAAAATGTCAAAAATGCACAATTGGTTTAATTGATAATTAGGAAAGATAATTTATGTTTTTTATATTTATTTTAAATTATAAATTAATTATTTTTTCTATTCTTACAACCATTAACCTTGAACAAATAAGGAGAAGATCATAGTATAAACCGTCGAGAACTTGTGTTATTCAGTTAATATTATGTTATACACTTTATTAATTATATAATATATTTTTTTGACATACTTATCTGCTAACTAGCTACTGTTCATAAGCAAAGATTGTTGCAAATCTAAGTAAAAACAGTTGGATTCTGAACTTATTGATTGGGTGCTCTTATAATGTCTTGTCTTTGACCAAGTTAGAGGCCTCTATATAATTATTTATTATTTATTTTATATTAATTTTTATAAATTTTAAAATATTATTAATTATTTATTAAAAAGTAATATATATTTAAATTAATACAAAAATCTTTTATCTTTTTATAGGTGCTGCCTGCTTTGGTAAGTAAAGTTATCAAAGTTTTTAATAGCTGGCGGGGATAAATGTGGGCGTAATGTTACAAGACCAATGGGCTAACTATGGAGGTACTAATGAGGAAACGTTCAAGATCATCAAGGCAAGCTCCATTTTGCTAATTTAAGTGAGATATTAATTTTTTATTTTTCATTTGCCTAGAAAAATTAGTTCATGATTTTGGACCGGAGAATTAAACCTTAAGACTCACGCTTTTTAAGGAACATGAAAAGTGTCTACAAAAATTGATAAAGGTTAGATTAGTTTAAAAGCTTACTAATGGAAAGTTCTGGCACAAGCAAGGGAAAAAAATGTCAGTCTCAAAATTATAAAAAAACTTAGTCTACGTAATTAACACAAATACAATGGATTGAATTGTAAAAAACAAATAAAATTATTAAATTATAATGTAATTAAATATCAACTACGCTTAATATACTCGAGAAAGTTTATGATGAACAATTCAGTAAAGGTTCAAATTCATCTTGACAAATTTTTAATAAAAAAATATTTTTAACTTGAAAGAGATTAAAAAGTCAAAGCGTTGAATAATTTTGACACCTCAGACTGTAGACGATCAAGTATTAACAAAGAAAATACTGGAGTATCAACGTGATAACAAAGTGTTTTATAAAGATCTATGATAATATGATACCTTGCAAACAAACAAGTGTCAAAAGATCAAAAAATCAATGATCTCGTTTAGGTAGGGGTGAGCATTCGGTTATTTCGGTTCATTCGGTTTGAAAATTTTAAAAATTGAATTAACCAAATTTTTTTATAAATTAACCGAAACCGACCGAATTTAAAAGATAACCGAATTAACCAAACCGAATTTTTTTCAATCGGTTAATCGAATAAACCGAAAATTTATTTAGGTTTAAATTTTATATTTTTTACTTTTAAACTATTTTAAATCTTAATAATAATTTATAAATTAAATATATATGATATATCATTAACAATCTGTTCATATAGATGAAAAATATAATTAAACTTTACTCTAATAACATTTTCATATATACTTACATGAAAATCGGTATCTTTAATATATAAAAATTAAAATTTTTTATACATCAATAACAACTTTTAGAATATAAAAACTTTTAATCATAAAAAAAAATTATCAAAATATAACTGGTATATGATACATTAGCATTTATCAAATTAACAACATCAAAAGGAACATTTTATTGGAATTGCAATCCTTATTTTTTCTATTTTGCCTTTAGTTCCTTCAAAAAGTTTTTTTTCAACTAATCCAATGCCTGAAAAGCAAAAAAAAAAAAAAAAAAAATGTAAAAATGTCAAAAAAAAAAAAGTGCATTCTTATATATTGATATGACAAAAACTTACCCAAATGAAGCTCCTCCTAAATGAGTTGATATGATACTGCAAAAATATTATATGATAAGATTATATGCAAACAATATTTAGGCTTCACATATAACATCTTAATAACTAATATTTTTCTTTTATGATAATCAATCAATAAAAAAAATCAAAAAATAAAAATCAATCCACCACCAAAATCTCAACTATATAAGATATGAAACTAATAGTGATAAAAGAAATTACCTTGAAATAGCAATACACTTCCACACTAATCAATTGTAGCATCCAATACAATTTTTGACAAATCTATAAACACATAATCAAAATTGGTATTAAGAAAAGTGGTATTAAGCTTATCCAATAAAGATTAGTAATTAAACAATATAAAATAATCAATTAAATAAAATAATTACCCATATCAAGTTTTTCAAGCTCTACCAAGTCCTCTTTAATGGCATCGAAACATGGAGATCCACGTAACCAATCTTGAGCACAAATAAGGGCTTGTACAAGTTTAGGAGTTAATGAACTCCTATATATATCAAGTACACATCCGTCGGTGCTAAAAGCAGATTCAAAAGCAACCGTAGATATAGGAGCTACCAATACATCATGAACCATATGGGAAAGAATAAGAAACCTATGACTATTAAGTTTCCACTAATCAAGAATATCAAAGTTATCATCATCTTTTGCATCCTCTTCAATTAAAAATCTATCCAATTCTGATTTATTTTCTTCTTTTTCGATCTCTTTCTTATATCTCTTGAACTTAGATAAAAGAACTTGTCTCTCCTTTTCCAATCCTAATTCATTTTTCTCTACAATTTGGCTTACTTAACTGCTTTCACCAACTTGTTCATGTTGAGGTTGCAAACTTTTTTTGTACTCATCAAACAACTCTTCAACTGCTTTTTTCACATTACTAGTTATCATTGAAGCTTGTTCCATATCATACATTTTCAAAAAGCAAAAGTTGACAAACTCAAGCTTTTTTCTAGGATCAAGAATAGAAGCAACATAAAGTAGTATATTCATCTTCTCCACATTTTTCCAATACTTATCAAATTTATCTTTTATTTTCTTTGCCATTGCATTTAACTCAATATCAGAATGTGTTTTTCAATTGCGTAAAGTAGCATAAACATTACAAATATCATCAAGAAAACTATTGGAGGTGACATATGAAGAACCTGAAACTTTGATTGTTAGTTCATAAAATTATTGCAAGAAAAGACAAAACCTCCTAATAGTTTCCTAATCTTTTTTTTCAGGCAACTCATCTCCCATTATCAACTCATTTCTATAATGCGGATCAATATCATCAAAAAACTCAAAATCCTTCTTAAATTTTTGAGCTGCATCCAACATCAAGTAAGTGAAATTCCACCTAGTGCTAACATCTAAACACAACAAACTTTTGCTTTCAATTTTTTTAACTAAAGCACATTCTTTAAATTTGGCCAACCTTGCAGGTGATTGTTTCACATATTTAACAGCCCCTCTAACCCGTGCAATTGACTCATTCATTTCTTTCAGTCCATCTGTAACAATGAGATTAAGAATGTGCGCAATGCATCTTAAATGAAGATATTTTTCTTCTTGAATGCAAATTCTTAAATTATTCAATCTTTTCTTCAAGTATGAGATTGCAACATCATTAGAACTAGCATTATCAACTGTAACAGTAAAAATCTGATCAATCCCCCAATCACGCAAACATTTCTCAATGACTTTTTCGATGGCCTCACCTTTATGACTAGAAATAGGACAAAAATTTAATATTCTTTTGTTCAATTTTCAATCTTTATCAATAAAATGAGCCGTAAGACACAAATAATTAATTCTTTGCACTGAAGTCTATGTGTCTGTGGTGAGAGATACTCTTACACTGGATGATCTTAAAAACTGTTTCAGTTTAACTTTTTCATCATTATAAAGCTGATAACAATCTCTAGCTATAGTCCATCGTGAAGGCATACGAAACTTAGGACATGCAAGTGACATGCAACGCTGAAAACCTTTACCATCCACAAATTTGAAAGGTAATTCATCCATAATGATCATCTCAGCTATACCCTTTCTAATGGCATCTTGATTGAACTTCCAACTACCTAAAGATCATTCTCTCCTAGATTCAAAAAACCAATTCAGTTTGACTAGAATCAACACTAACATTTGTTCTCTTCTTACAAGTACCCATATGAGATTTCAATGCAGTTGTTCCATTTCTTCTGGGGTCAGCAAAAAACTCCCTATCACAATAATTACATCTAGCTTTATGCTCAACTTGTTCATCAAAAAATTTGGTGAAGTGTTCCTAAACTTCTGATTTGGGCTTAAACACTTTCCTCTTCAATTTAGAACTTGCAGATGATGGATGGATTGAATCTAGTTGTGTGGCATTAGGCACAGGATCTACATCATTACTTTTAGTTGACATCTTTTAATTTTTGAAATAAATAACAATTAAAAATAATTAGTAATAATACTTTTTAATAGTTAGATAAAATTCTAAAACATTTAATAGTAATACTACATTACAAAAAAATTCATTTCAATAGTAATAGTTAATACCACTACCTTTCAAAATATGATTATCAATTACTACAAAAAAACATAATTAACAACTTTAAATTATATCAAGAAAGGTTCAAAGAGAAAATATAAAGCAAAAATAAGATGAATTAAAAAAAATTAACTCTTTAAATTTCAATACTGGGATTATTTTGCCTTATATGTCATAGCTAATACATACCATATATATATAAAAAAAAGTGTTAATACATAGAACAATTTATAATACTTACCCAAATACAAAAAGAGAATCCATAAAAATGATCTAACTTTTAATTTTAAGTGTAATTGTTACAAATTAGGATTTAAAAAATTAAAAGATTAAAGAGCAAAATAGACATATTGCATGCTACTATTAGAATAATTAAAATTGAAAAGAAAGAAGATTTGGCATAAGGGAATACCGAATATGTATGGGTGGCGTGGGTGTGGGTGTGGGTGTGGCTGTGGCTGTGATGCTGCTGATTCTCCAAGATAAATGAACACGACCACACGGTGCACGAATTAAGTTACGGTTACGGCTTCTTAAGTTGAAAGAAAAGAAAAAGAGGAAGTGTGGCTGCGGTGTAGCTGCGATATTACTATCGGAAAGATTCCAATTAGAGAGAAAGAAAATCAGATCTAAGCAATTGAGTGGTTTGATCGATTACCGAATACGTGTGTGGTGTGAGTGTGGCTACGGTGTGGCTGTGATGTTACTTTCGGGAGGATTCAAATTGAAGAGAAAGAAGATCAAGCCTAAGGGATTGAGCGGTTTAATTGATTATCGATGCTAAATACGTGTGTGGTATCGATGGCTGCAACAATTTTGATTCTCGAAACTTCGAAAGATAGATGGGCATGGTGAGTCGATCACGGTTAGGTTAGGGTTTGTCAAAACTCAAATTGAAAGAAAAGGAAGAAGTCTGTTTGTTTGTTTTCCCGATTGCCCAATCCCAATTTGTCTTTTTGAAAAGTAATTGAAAAAAATAAATATTAATCATTTATTTAATTAATAAAATTAATTAATTATTAAAATTAAAAATCAGTTTTTCGGTTAATTCGATTTTAAAAAAATTTAATCAAAATTAACTGAAAAAATAAAATTAATTTTTAAATTATTTTATAATCAAAAACCAAAAAAACTGAATTAAATTAACCGAAATTAATTCGATTTTTTAGTTTTTTTTATTTTAACCGAATTTTGCTCACCCTCACATTTAAAAAATAGACTGGTTAAATATCTTACTTATCAAGATTAGAAAAAACCGTACGAACAACGATCGAAATTAAAATATACAAAAGCTTTGTCAATTTTATTATTAACTTGATCATCAAAGATATTTCAATCATCACTAATAATCTTTTGATTTTATTATTTTATTATTATTATTATTATTATTATTATTTTATCTTGTAGTTTCTTAGTTCCATCATTATCAATTGTAGCCGGGAGATTTTGAATGGTCAACTCGATTTTTTTTTCAAATAGCATTACAATAATACCGAATCATTTTAATGACAAAAAGCAAATAATTCTTATCAAAAGTTATTCATGAATTCATGTCACGAAATCAAAATAAGTAAAATAAATCAGGCTATAGAAAAAATCTTAAGTAAACTCTATAGACTATTTTGTTCTCATTATTTTTATCAAATTATTAACTAATTCAAATATTTCTGGCATCTCAATTCGTCAATTATACTTTTCTCTTTACTTGTAACTCGTAAAATCTCATATTTATTTTAATAATATACTTACATAAAGTAATTAATTGAAAATTTATATATAAGTGAATAAGTACAAAAGTATCAGGGAGCATGCATGCATGTAGAACATATATTATATATATGTATGTATTTATAACCCCTCCATATCCCTTCAAATAAAATTGGATCTCCATCACATGTTACCATGTGATAGGATGGGTTCTTTTCATATAATTTTCACATTATTTTATATTCCTTTATTTCTTATTTCATTCCTCTCTGTTCTCTTCATGACAATAGAAAAATAAAAAAATAAATTCATATTATCATATATAATAATATTATTTATTTTATTTTATTATTACTTTTTCCTTTTTTAATGAATATTTTTGGTTTGCTATATTTGGGTTCTTGAGTCTCTTATCATCATATAATGCCTGTTGATATGGCAGCGTAGCCAGAGTGCGGGCTGGTCCCTTTAACCTCCATAGACCAGGGCCCTCTCTCTCTCTCTCTCTCTCTCTCTCTCTGTCTTCTTCAGCTTCAGAGGGCTTACAAGTGAGAGTTAGTAGGAAGAGCTGCGCTAAAGCTACAAGTCCTGTCATGCTTTTCCACAGCTTTCTTGAACTTCTCTTCGTCTTCTTCTTCTTCTTTAGTATGATAATGGTGGATTATATGGAAGTTCAAGAAAGCTGTGGGAAAACATGGCGACGAAGGACTAAATTTCTCCATGATTAATTTCATGTTTTCCTTTCCTGCTGAATTATCGTCGTCAAGGATGCAATTCTTATCTTATGCACGAATCCAGCAAGTCCAGATTTCGAATCTCGGATCCTTCAATGGTATCTCTCGTCGTGAATCTCTTAATTTTGTCGGTTGAACCTAATTTTGAATTACAATTCATGAAGTGCTTTTGGACCTCCAAGAGAACGATAAGCATGTAATGTCGGTGATATATAGGAGAATTCATGCGCCTACATATGTTGATTTCTGAATTTGCTGCATTGCTTTGTAAAATCCTAAATAATTCGCATATTCGAGTGAATAATACCGGTAATCCTCCTAGTATTTTCCGCTAAACAAACGAAGATCCGAAAAAGAAAACGAAGCATATCAATTGTCAGGCATTGATCCATTTCAAGAGCCACCGACCTAATACATGCGAGTGAACAGACGAAAGAAAGAACCAAGGAAGATAGTTGCTCATTCCTGCATTCATGTCTGTGTCTACTTCATAGTCTAGCGTATGAAACAAAGAGCTGCTTCATTTAATCGTTCTTAATTTGAATTTATTTCTGTTGTGTTTTGTTGTTGAAGTGAAATTGCTGAGGAGATATTTTTCTTCAAATTCTGTAAAACAGAAGAGATTGGTAACAAATTTGTTGTGTTGCAGAGAATATTCCTTACTTTTCCTCCCCATCACCAATGATAACTCTTCCATCTGTTGGTTATCTTTTTCTCTTCTTTTTTATTTATATATATTTTTTGTTTTTTACTTTTTTTTGCTCTGAATGTCTCCGTTGGATCATTGATGAGAAGGATAGTTTTTGTCTGTTAGCTCTGATGAATTTGCGCCTTTCACGTGATCCCATGTATATTAAGCGTCATAATACGGAATCTTGTTTCATGCATGAACTTTCAATCAGTACACAAAGGAATGCTCCGTGTATTGTTATTTTTATCAATATATTACTTTTCAAAATAAATATAAAAATATTTTGATTAAATTTATTTTTAATTTAAATTTAATATATCAATTAGATCAATTATATATTTAAAATTTTAATTTAATATAATTTAACTTTAATTTATACAATTATTGTGAAGAATTAAAAATATTTTTGCTATTGAAATATTTTAAAAATAACTCAAATAAATTTAAATTCATCCTTCAAATTTAAATAAATTTTAATACATGAATTATTTTTTAATGATTTTTTTGGATTTTGATTGTATATTGTTAATATATATATTATTGAGAATTTAAAATTTTTAATAATAATTTAAATATTTATTTACATCATTGAAAATTTTTAAATGAAAAAATGTTGTACAAAATTTTTAATGTGAATAATATCAGTTTTTAAATTTTATTAAAAATTTAAATTAAATCAAATTAAAATATCAAATATATAATTATTTCAACTAATACTTTAATGCATAAAATAAAAGCGAGATATAATTTAAAAATTTTTCTTATCTTTATCTTATTATATATATCAAAATTTCAAATGATACATGAACAAGAGCTAGATCCTCGCTACGTTATTTTGTAAATGATTTTAAGATAATGAATTGCAAAATCGTTAATATCTAAAACACGAGAGAGTCGCATTTACATCTAAATTGTATTGCATTCTTATGATTTGATGATTATAATTTAATTTTCAATTATATTATATATTAAAACCACATTAATATGCATAAGTATGAAATTCTAAAATCTATAACCATTTTACATTTCATTTTTAGTTGTTCAATCGATAAAGATGTCTTGTCATGCTTTAGGTTATATTCATCACTTTTTAATATTAACATCACGCTTAAGCATAGAATCATGGCACCATTTACTTTTCAATTGTGTCAACATAGACTTTATTGAGATAGGTACATCAAGGGACTCCCCTTCCAAGAACCATATATGAGAATTTCATCTCGTATTGCTCAAACAAAAATATCCAAATACTGATTGAAATGGATATGTAATAAAAAGTTTGAAACTTCTTAACATTAAGTTACACTTAAGTGTAGGGCCATCTTAAGGCAAGTCAAATTAGATGATCGCACAAAATCTTGATATTTTTAATTTAATTAAGGGTCTTCAAATATAATTAAGTGCTTCAATCAATTTTAATCATATCACAAACTAAAATAGTTTGATGGTTTTTGTAATCAAAATGCCATGACCTAATAAGTCGATCATTTGATTAGTATCTATTACATAAAATCCATAATTTTCACAAAATCACAATTTAAAATAGTTTGATATTTTTTTATTAGTGCACAAATTTGTTATTTGTATATTATTAGAGTTCTAGCTAAATAAAAGGATCCCATTTTTATTTTTCGTCTCGAACCTTCACAATATTAGGATTTACCATACTTAAATTGCATTCATCGCTATATTTTAATGCTAACAATAGGAAAATGTATGAAATTTAGAATACTGGATTATTTCATTTTTAATATTTTAATTGTCTTAAATATCACATCATCTTTAAGAAACATTTACTATTTTTGTGGTGTGTTTATTAATTAAGAGTAGAGAATCAAAATAAATCTCATATTTTTTATTTGCTTTTATCATTAAATAAAAATAATATGAATTTGAGATTAAGGAATGAGAATAACAATCCCAAGGCTTTCTTACCGGATTGACACTTTCATTCTTGATTTTTAAGTGAAATTAAAACTTATTTTATGTTTATGACTTAAAATTTATTTTATGTTTATGATTTAGAACTTTATTGATAGATGATTATATATTAGTTATGTTAATGGGTAATAAAAGTTCACATTTTTTTTATAAAAAATATTATTAATTATTGGAACAAAAAAATTAATGTTTAATTTTTTATTTTTAATATATTTTATAAAAATATATTTTTAAGCAAATATTTATTTATATCAATATTCTAACAATTATAAAATGATACAATATTATTTTTTCTTAATTAAGAATACTTAAATTTACTTATTAAAAGATATGTAAGTAAATTTGTAATAGTTTATTTTGATTGTGGATCAAAATAACGTACATATCAGGTTTGGATTTCGATTTTTCGAAAACTAAGTAAATTACTTATCCTAAATTGATTCCTCATTTTGATTCATTATATCTATTTCGATTCTTATTTATTTTGATTATTGGTAAGTAAATATACCAATATAGTACTAATTATCAATAGTTATGCACTATGTTATAGTGAGTAAATTATAAATTAATTATATTATAGTTATTTAATTTAAATAGATAAAAATAAAATAAATTTGAATAATAAATTATTAGTATTTTATGACATGTATAAAGTAGATTAATTGATACTGAATTTTTTAAATAAAATTTGACTATAACTTTTTTTAAATAAAACCCCTACTATGTTTCTTAACTTTGATTCCTAAAATAGTATGAAACTTCTTCTAAATCTTTTCTATTGAAAAGTCAAAAACTTGTTAGTATCATTTACTCTTTGCATCATAATTAGCATGTCATTAACATAGAGACATATTATTATTGCACTATAATCCTCAGTGAATTTAGAATAAATACATTTGTTTGCTCTATTGTGACTAAAGTTATGGGAAAGAATCACACTATCGAGTTTTTTATGCCGTTGTTTAGGAGCTTGCTTTAATCCATATAAGGATTTTATCAATTTATAAACTTTATTTTCATTTTGAAGAAGTGCAAACCCTTCAGATTATCCCATGTAAACCTCTTCATTTAGTTTGCCATTTAAAAATGCTATTTTGACATCCATTTGGTGAATATGCAAGTCATATATTGATGCTAAAGCAAACAATATCCTGATTAAGGTAATTCTCGTTACAGGAGCATAAGTGTAATAACTAACACCTTTTTTTTTTGTTTAAAACCATTTGCTATAAGTCTTGCTTTGAAAGTTCGTAGAAAACCATCAATATTAAATTTTTTTTTTCTAAATACCCATTTACATCCAATAGGTTTGGAACCATGAGGTAAGTCAACCATTACCCATGTTTTGTTTGCTAAAAAAGAATTTATTTTCCAAACATTAGAATCTCTTGAAGCTATTGCCTTATAATATGTTTTTAGATCTTCAAATTAAAGATAATAAATATTTTATTTAACATTTTTTCTTTACTTCCTTCAGTCAAAAATAATCTTATAGATTATGAAGAAATAAAATCATATCCTAAATTATTCTCCTTTTGTTCTCTTTTACTTCTCTTAGGTTCACCAGGAAGTTTTACTATTTTTTTTATTAACCAAAGTAGAAGAACTAAGATTCATAATATTATCATGTGTTGATTTTTTTAGACTTTTATTAATCAAAGTAAAAGAAATCTAATAATCTAGATGCTTTAGAATTTTCAGCATATCCTACAAAGATATTTTTAATGGCTCTAGATCATAATTTGGGTTTTTTTTAAAAGATCTGGAACTTTATAATAGGCTATATACCCCTATACTCTCAAATAATTTAAAGTAGGCTTCCTTTCTTTCCATGCTTCACATTGAGATGTCTCTATTTTCTTTAATGGAATTCAATTGTGCACATGACAAGCTGTTAGCAGGGCTTTTCCCCATAGATTTATTGGTAAACTAGCATGCATAAGCATAGCATTAATCATATGTACCAATATTTTATTTTTTCTTTTAGCCAAATTATTTTGTCATGGATTGTATGGGATCTTTTTTTGATGAAACACACCATTTTCTCTACAGAAATTAGAAAATTCAATTGAAAAATATTTACCACCCCTATCATTTCTCAGGATCTTAATTTTCTTTTTCAATTAATTCTCAACTAGGGCTTTGCAACAATTAAATTTTTCGAATGCTTGATCCTTGGTTCTCATTAAGTACACATAAGTGAATTTAGAATGATCATCTATACATGTAATAAAGTAACTATTTCTCCTCCTAGTTTAATGATTGTTTAATTCACATACATCAAAATACACCAATTCAAGCAATTTAATTGTCTTTCATATTTTAGAAAAGGATTTCTTAATCAATTTTGCTTGCATGCAAATTTTACATTTTTTATGATTTTCATTTGCACATGAGATAAACCTTGCTTAGACATAAATTGAATTGATTTGAAATTAATACGTGATAAACGAGCATGCCATAAGTTAGAAGGAGATTCAAGGATATAAGTAGAAACATCAACTTTATTAATGTTTTTTTTATCCCATATAACAAGACATTGGCAAGACAGATCAAGATGAAATAATAGAGTTTTTTTAATATAAAATTGACAAAATAAAAAGCAATTATAAAAATAATTAAAAGGGAATCCAAATAAAATAAAGGCAAAAGAAATTCAACAAGCAGAATTTCTTTTTTTAAAAGGCAAAATTTAATATGATTTATCATTGGTATCATCAAAGAAGGAATATAAGAAAAAATTAAAGCAAACCTTATCTCAATTAGAAAGTGATTAGATAACAATGATATAGCAAAAAGCACTTTTTCCTCAAAGAATGGCTCATTTGAAGGACAAATGGCTCCAGATCCATTTAAGTTTTGACAAGGTTCTAAAATGCAAGATAATAATACAAAAAAGTGAGTAAGGTAGCTTAAAAAGAATTAATAATGAAAAATGGATAAAAAAAAACAAAAATTAGATATCTTAAGACGAGATAAAAAAGCCAAAGTAGATGCTTTGCAGAAGAAGAAAAAAACAATAGAAGATATGGACAAAAAAGCATAAGATTCTCACAATAAGACATAGCAATAATGTATTCTCCTTTGTTTTTATCATAAACAGAGAAAAGAGGTGGAGAACATGAAAGTTTTATGCCCTTCGAAATATTCTCTAGACAAATTCTTTGTATGAACAAATATTTTCCATTTCAGAATACGAATTCTGGTTAAGTATTTAAGATCAATATAACTTTATTTTTATTTTAATTTTTTATCATCATTTAAATTAAAACTGAAATTACATCAAATTTTAATGTAATTTAAGGTAAATATCATTTAAAACAATCAGTTTTACTCTTTTTCTCCAATTAAACTTTAATTTTCAAAACGTCTCCAAATAAATCTTGATTTATTGATTTTGTCTAAATTAGATTTTGACTCAAAATAATTATAAAAAATTGATTATTTTTTCATCATTGAAATGATTAAAAACTAAATAGAATCTACATTTTATTTCAATTTATCCCTCAAACTTAGAAAATTTTTTAATTAATTAGTAATTTTTAAATTTTTTTAAAATTTTGATATTATACTTTTTAAGAAAAATATTTTTAGTACTTAAAAAATTTTAATTTTTTATGATGATATTTCAAATATTTTTTTACATATGTAAAAAATTATAAGTTAAAATTTATGGTAAAATAATTTTAATTTGAATATCTTTAATAGTTAAATTTTTCAATAAAAATTAATTTAAATAAAATTGAAATGTTAAGATTTATTTGAATATATTTTGAAATTATAAGTTTAATTGAAAAAATATAATTTATGATTTCAAATGATATTTATTTTTTAATTTATTATTTTTTTAAATATTAATTTTTATTTAATAAAATAAATTAAAATAAAAATAAAATTTTATATAATCTTTATTTTCATAGCCCACTTACCCACCAAAAGGGCGAAAAATCATCCACTTATGACCCTTTCCTTCTTCCTATCTTATCCAATGGCTTTTAAAATTCTTGAGTCTTAGCCATTCATTCCAGTCTTCATTATTCATCACCGTAAAAAGTAAAAACTCCATATTTTATCTTTTCCTTTTCTCTTTTTTTTTTTTTCATTAACAGCTTTGGTCTTCCACGTGGCGGCTTCTGAATGCCGAGGTGTTTTCTTTCACTTCAAGTTTCTTTATTTTTGGAAAAAAATTAATAATTTTGAAAAATATTAAAGAAGTGGACGGTCCAGATTTAATGAAGGTTGGGAGGGCTCGATATACGGCCACAGATATATAATGCACATGATCATGGACCCGGAGTCCAAATCCGCTGAATGTCCGTTTTGCCCTTCCCTCTCTATCGCCGTCTCTGTTTTGCTACTATATATAAATAGAGCCTCTAGCTCCAAAAAAAGGCCGAAAACGAAAAGCTCAATACCCTAGCCCTAGGTCCAATCCGCAATTAGGGTTTCCCTTTGATTCGAGCAAGGAAAAGCTCAAGACCTGAAGAGACCTGAAGCTCAAGACTTGAAGCTCAAGCCCATTTACTTCGTCTTCTTCCTCGTTACCTCTCTGCAACCAAAATTCAAAAAATCGAAATTAAAAAAATCGAAATTCGGAAAAAATTCGAAACCCTAGATTCGGATCAGCAGTGGAAGTTCTGATCGGTCGGTCTATGTAAGAATTTTGTCTTCTCTCTTATTTAGTGTATACATGTAGATCCTTTTTTTTTTGGTTCTTTATTCTGTGCTTCTTGTCTTCGGTGTTTTTTTTTGGGTTTTATAGATCTTAAATTTCCGTCGATGTTGTTGTGTTGACTTTTTCGTTTTCTGTTCAGTTTATTTTGGTTTCTAGTGATAATTGCTGCTTTTTTGTTAAGGTTTCGATTCTCGGGTTTGATTCCAAATGTTGCTTTGTTTGTTTCTCGATTAATGGTTTACTGCGTTAGTTCTTAGATCAGTCATGTATATTTCCACCTTACATATTGCAAAGGCGTATCACTTGTTCAGGATTATATAAGCTTTTTATGGTTTGTCATATGGAGAATTTAAAAACATTTATGAGAATAAGCCCTTCTAACAAATTCGCGCAAAAAGTACAGTAATTTGAATTGGGCATTACTGCGTGCTGTAGATCGTGCTTTGAAGAGGCTGGGTTCTCTGAGTGAGGCAGTATTTCAATTGCCTCTTTTGTTTTTTTGGTACAGTGGAGTATGTAAATAATTGCATGTCCAGTGGGCCTTCTTTATTGGCCCATATTCTGCGTTGCCTGTTTGATTTTATAAATAGATATGTAGTTCATGTCTGAAGTGTTGTTACTCAAGGGCTTTAACTTGGACGGGGAAGATGAAGGTTTGCTACTTGTTTCTTTCTTTTCTATCTTCTTTTTCTTCCCTGATGTGTGGATGTTGGCTTGTATGTGGCGGATTGTGCAGCATAACGTTCTTGAAGCTCTAAATTGGCACAGAAACTTTGGTTAAAATCTAGAATGAAGTCGTGTGTTTAGGCCGTCTAATTCTCCAATTCAAAGTGTATGTGATGTTTAAATTGTCATTGGGGTTTGGCTGTATGGATCATCTTCTCCTTCTTGTTCTTGTCAAAGTGCTTATTATTTGAATTAATAGTCTTTGAGTGCTTTATTTGGTAGTCTTTCTGGATCATGGAGAAACCGAAAATCTGAATATTATCCATCTGTCCCATTCACATACTCTCTTGCTGAGGCTGCACGATGTTATCCAATTTCCAATTTATCCTAAGGTGAATCAAACAAATAAACATCTTTATCTTAGCTAGGCTAAGCAAATGGACTTGCTGATTAGCGGCTTTGTCCATTCCTTGCAAGAATAATTCTTTTGTAAAATGCAGGGTGAAAACCGGAAGTTGGGATGTCTGTCACTTTTATTTACTGAGATTCGCTAACAACTTGTGCACTGAAACATAAATAACATAGAATCGTGTTTGATCTTCTGGTGTACCATTCATGCAAGAACTGAAAGTGAAGTTATCACAATAGAAATGATTCAGTGATGCCCACACTGATAGTGTGAGTTTAGTGCTGTTTTCCCTCTTTTTTATTTTCCCTCTCTTTGTATTCAAATTTTTATACATAGTTTCTATCAATGAAGATTTCGTCCTACTTAGTTGTAATGCAGGGCGGTTCAATGCTCTTTAATTTTTTATTTGTTCATGCCCTTGAAAGTGAATATTGTCTTCTGTTACAGGACTACACCTGCTTCCGTGACAATGGAGGACCCTGCTTCTGTGACGATGGAGGACCCAGCTTCTGTGGCGATGGAGGACCCAGCTCCTCTGCAGATGGAGGACCCAGCTCCTCTGCAGATGGAGGAACCTGCTCCTCTGCATATGGAGGACCCAGCTCCTCTGCAGATGGAGGACCCTGCTTCTCTGCAGATGGAGGACCCTACTCCTCTGGGGATGGAGGACCCTACTCCTCTGGGGATGGACGACCATGGTTCTCTGGAGATTGACAGCCATGCTTCTCTGGAGATGGATAACTCTGGTTCACTTGAGATGGATAACCCTGGTTCACTTGAGATGGATAACCCTTCTTCCATGGAGATGGATAACCCTGCTGCCAAAGAGATGGTTGCCTCTGGTTCCTCTATTATTCCATTCACACCCACTACCCCTACTGCCCCCATTGATAACAATGAGTTCACTAATTCGGATGCACAGCCTAATAAGCGTAGGAGGAAGAAGTCTATTGTCTGGGAACATTTCACAATTGAGACTGTTGGTCCTGGATGTACCAGGGCCTGCTGTAAGCAGTGCAAGAAATCATTTGCCTACATTACTGGTTCAAAGCTAGCAGGTACAAGCCACCTCAAACGGCACATTGCCCTGGGAATCTGCCCAGTTAGCCGTGAGAGGAACCAACAGACGCCAGGCTCCAAAACTGGGACCTCTACTAATCCGCCTAAAAGAAGATACAGAGCATCTCCTGGATATGCAAGCATCCCATTGAATCAGGACCGCAGCAACCATGAGATTGCTAAGATGATCATAATGCATGAATATCCCCTCCACATCGTCGAACATCCTTGTTTCATTGATTTTGTGCGAACTCTTCAACCTCAGTTCAATATGGTGAGCTTCAACACCATTCAAGGTGATTGTGTAGCTTTGTACTTGAGGGAGAAGCAAAGCCTTTTGGATTTGGTCAGAGGAATTCCTGGACGAGTCAGCCTTACATTGGACTTGTGGACTTCAAATCAAACGGTGGGATATGTTTTTGTGACTGGACACTTCATTGATAATGAATGGAATCTACATCGTCGAATCCTTAATGTTGTTATGGTACCATCTCCTGATTCAAGTAATGCCTTCATTCAAGCTGTTGCAGCATGCTTATCTGATTGGCATTTGGAGGGTAAGCTCTTGACCCTCACTATTGACCAGTTCATCACAGATGAGACAACAATTGGAAATCTCAGGGGCTGCCTTTCTGTCAGGAACCAACTTATTTTAAATGGTCAACTATTAATAGGGAATTGTTATGCCCGTGTTATAAGTCGTCTTGCACAAGATGCTCTTGGGATGATGGAAGAAACCATCAAGAAAATCCGTGATAGTGTGAAGTATGTGAAGACTTCAGATTCTCATGAAGACAAGTTTTATGAGCTGAAGCAACAACTTCAAGTCCCCAGCACAAAAGATCTTTTCATTGATGATCAAACGAAATGGAACACAACTTATCACATGTTGGTGGCTGCGTGTGAACTGAAGGAAGTATTTTCTTGTTTTGAAACTTATGATCCTGGTTTCGACATTGCCCCATCAATGGATGACTGGAAGCAGGTAGAAATTCTCTGCGCATACTTGAAGTTCTTCTTTGATGCAGCTAATATCTTAACTTCCCCAACATATCCGACTGCAAATGCATTCTACCATGAAGTAACAAAAGTACAGCTTGAGCTGACCCATGCAGCAATGAGCCAGGATCTATTTGTTAGTAATCTAACCAAGCCTTTGAAAGAGAAGTTTGACAGATATTGGAATGATTGCTTCCTGATTTTGTCCATTGCTGTAGTTATGGATCCAAGGTTTAAAATGAAGCTTATTGAGTTCAGCTTCTCTAAGATATATGGTGAAGATGCTGGGATGTGGATCAAGACTATTGATGATGGTATTCATGAACTCTTTCTTGAATATAATACACTGGCACTTCCTCCACCGGAAACTTTTGAGGAAGAAGGGAATGGGAGCTTTCCCAAAACAGAGATTGCTCAAGGACTATCCCAAGAAGAACATTCTCAAGAAGATCATGCATTAGAAATGTCCTCTCAAGACATACCTCTTATCTCTATTGGGGATGGGCTTTCAGATTTTGAAGTGTATATCTCTGAGATTACGAGTACCCAGCAGATGAAGTCAGAATTAGATCAGTATCTTGAAGAGTCTCTTTTGCCTCGGGTACAAGAGTTTGAGATTCTGGGTTGGTGGAAACTAAACAGGTTGAAGTACCCAACTCTCTCGAAGATGGCTTCTGATATTTTGTCAATACCATTGTCTACTGTGGCTCCTGATTCCGTGTTTGATACCAAGAACAAGAAGATGGATAGCTACCGGTGTTCATTGCGTCCAGTTACACTAGAAGCTCTCATTTGTTCTAAGGATTGGCTCCAGTATGGATCATCGACGTCATCGACGTCAGCAACCTCGGAGTTTTATAATGAAATTGTGAAATTGGAATCTTAAGTATAGGGTTCTTTTCTGCGATATAGTTATCCCTGTCTGGCTTCTATAACTTTTCCAATGTATTTGCTTCTATAGTTCTAGATATAGTTAGGATTTTTGGTTTGGTAAATTAAGAAATTGGTGGAGTTTATATTGCTCTTTCAATTCATTTGGATATCCATCATTGTCCACATTGTACTGGACACAAGCCAAATGGAAAGCTGATATGTTGTTTACTTCCCCACCCACCCACTTTCCCCTCGGCAGTCCTAGTTTATTTGGTCTGCGCTCGCTGGTCTGTGAACGTGGGCAATCTATATCTTCTCAAATTATATCGCCATGTGCATCAAGTAGCACTGGGGGGACTATTGGCACTCTAGCCAACTATTGCTATGTAGCCTGGGTTCAAGTCTCAGCTGATGCGATCTAAATCAGTTAGCCCTGTAAGGAGAGCACAGGGGATGGAAGGGCATCACAACTCTATGATCAAACAAAACTTGATCACCACGGCAAGTGCTGTCTGAGCATGCCGCTCCTGCTGATACCGAAAGCCCACATTCTCTCCACATCCATAGATATCTTCTCTAAATCTCACGCTTCATTCCTTCAGAAGATGATCATCTCCATGGCATCTACATTCACCACTGCCTCCTACCTCTCCTCTGCAGAAATGTCACCTCTCTCTCTTTTTGACAATTGCAAGACCATGGACCAACTCAGGCAAATCCACTCTCAGACCATCAAATCAGGTCTAACTTCAAACCCCCTTGTACAGAGCAGGATCATTGCCTTTTGTTGTACTCATCAAAGTGGTGACATGGGTTATGCATGTCAAGTGTTTGACACAATCCCTGAACCTAGTCTTTTTGTTTGGAACACAATGATCAAGGGTTATTCTAGGATTGATTGTGCTACGAAAGGAGTTTGCATGTATATAGACATGTTAAAGAAGGATGTTAAGCCTGATAGTTACACATTTCCGTTCTTGTTGAAGGGGTTTACCCATGATGTCGCATTGGACTATGGTAGAGAGTTGCATTGTCATGTTGTGAAATTTGGGTTACATTCTAATGTGTTTGTACGGAATGCTTTGGTGCTTATGTACTCATTGTGTGGCCTAATGGATATGGCCCGCCGGGTTTTTGATTCAACATCCAAGGAGGATGTGGTCACTTGGAATGGAATGTTGACAGGGTACAATAAGATAAAGCAATATGATGAAACCAGGAAGCTTTTTGGTGAGATGGAGAAAAATGCAGTGTTTCCTACTTCGGTTACCTTAGTTTTGGTGCTATCCGCTTGCTCCAAACTGAAAGATTTAAAATTAGGCCAGCAGGTTTATAAGTTTGTTGAAGAATTTGAGATTGAACCCAACTTGATATTGGAAAATGCTTTGCTTGATATGTATGCAGCTTGTGGGGAAATGGGTTGTGCTCTTAGGATTTTTGAGAGTATGAAGAACAGAGATGTAATTTCTTGGACTGCTATTGTCACCGGTTTTGTTAATGCTGGCAAAGTAGATTTAGCTATACAATATTTTGATCAAATGCCCGAAAGAGACTATGTATCATGGACAGCCATGATTGATGGTTACCTCCGATTGAACTGCTTTAAGGAAGCTCTGACACTTTTCCGTGAGATGCAAGCTTCAAATATACAACCAGATGAGTTCACCATGGTAAGCATTCTTACAGCTTGTGCTCATCTTGGGGCCCTGGAAGTAGGAGAATGGATAAAGGCCTACATTGAGAAAAAACAGGTGAAGAATGATGTCTTTGTGGGGAATGCTTTGATTGACATGTATTTCAAATGTGGAAGCGTTGAAAGAGCAAGAAGGGTATTCAATGAACTGCCACGGAGAGACAAATTTACATTGACAGCCATGATTGTTGGTCTTGCTGTCAATGGCCATGGTGAGGAAGCCCTTGAAATATTCTCTGAAATGCTAAGAACTTCAATAGAACCAGACGAGATAACTTACATTGGTGTTCTTTGTGCCAGCACGCACACTGGTATGGTAGATGAAGGAAGGAAGTTTTTTGCTAGGATGATTACCCAACATGGAATTGAGCCTAATGTAGTGCATTATGGGTGCATGGTTGATCTCCTCGGCCGAGCTGGGCTGATAAAAGAAGCTCATGAACTGATAAACAATATGCCAATGAAACCCAATTCAATTGTATGGGGAGCTCTTCTTGGAGCTTGTAGAGTTCATAAAGATGCAGAAATGGCTGAAATGGCAGCTAAGAAAATTCTTGAGTTAGACCCTGACAATGGGGCTGTTTACACTTTGCTATGTAATATATATGCAGCTTGCAGTAGATGGGATAGTTTACATGAATTAAGGAAAATTATGATGGATAAGGGAATCAAAAAGACACCAGGCTGCAGTATGATAGAGATGAATGGTGTTGTTCATGAATTTGCAGCCGGAGACCAGTCACATCCTCAATCCAAAGAAATCTATTCAAAGTTAGAAGAGATGGCCAGAGACTTGAAATTAGCCGGGTACTCCCCTGATACTTCTGAGGTGTTGATTGATTTAGGGGAAGAGGTTAAAGAAAGTTCAGTATACAGGCACAGTGAAGTTAGCTATGGCTTTTAGTCTGATCAGTTCAGGACCTCAGGCCACAATTAGAATTGTAGAGAACCTTAGGATGTCATGAATTGTCACTATGTGGCAAAATTGGTGTCACAGCTGTATGATAGAGAAGTGATTGTTAGGGAACAGAACTCGCTACCATCATTTCAGACATGGTTCATGTTCATGTAGAGATTATTGGTGACAGATTCTGGATTTGTATATCATGGAGAGACATAAATATATGTTTCTTGTAACTGTGTGAAGGGGCAGATTTGAGAAAAACTTAATATTAAGGAACAAGTGACATGCTTGAATCTTTGTCATGTCATAACTTGGTTCTTTGTCATGTTCCAATCTTTGTCACCGCATAAATTTGGTTTCATGAGTCAGCAATAATATACCCAAATCAAGCCTCTTATCCATGGAAAAAGAACCTTGATTGAATTGTTACAGTCCAGTTCCATGATTCTTGAACAATGTTTAGACAGCAAAACCTATAGATAGGCCAACTTTAGATTCATGCTTGACTAGTTGAAGAGAGATGGCAAGAAGACAAAGAGCTGTGGTTAATTCTATAATTGGTATAACATACTTTTTAAAAAATATCTAAAAATTCATATATATTTAAATCATTAACTTCATTTATGTTGGTAATTTTTTGAGATTATTATGCATTTACATGTTATTTCTCTCATTGTTGGTCAAAAACTTAAAAGTGAAGCAAAAGGGAATTGAAAAGACTAACTTCCTGCAAAAAATTATGTTGGAAAGCCAAAGAGCTTATATATATATAAAAAGATTTATACAGCTAAAAGGGATTGGTGTTGGTATGTTTAACTTTAACAATTCACAAGGATTACTCTCCAAGATTTTACGACGCATGCAATAGTGTTAGAATTGTTAATTCTAGTGGTTTTTGTAATCAATACAAATTCAATGACCGGTTTGGATGGAGTAGGAACAAGTTTGTCATCTTCATTTTTCGTCGATGTGTTTCTTAATTTCTTTGGTACCATTTGAATTGGGTTCACCTACTTGCCATTAGAGATGGGGTAAATGAGCCTACACTTACGAGCTATCTTTTTTTTATCACTTCCATCGTTGGTGAATTTAAACAATGGCAGACTTCTCTTGTGGGTTCTGAATCTCTTTAAGTAGGATTTGATGCATTTATATGGATGGACTTGTTTCTTTGACATCGATTATCGCCTACCAAATAGTCAATTTGTGATCTTGGAGCACTTTAATGAGTTTTTTTTTTTCGGTACTAAAGTAAAGTCTTTATCAGTGTTATATGACTAGAAATGTCTCTTTGTCATCCACGTACACATATTTGAGTTGTTCTAGCAATAGCTTAAGTTCTAATTTTAATGATAACAAGTAACCTAATACTTGAGTTTTCATGGCAATGTTTCTAAAGCCATCACATTTCCTCAATATGCTCTCCTAATGTTAACTTGCCTTTTTGCCCAGTTGTGTTTTTAATCAAGATGTTCTCTTACAACAACTTCCAAACCATTTTTGTCAAATGTTTCAAAGATTTGTTGTATTATAGTATCAATAACGTCAATGACAAAGAAGAAATGGACATCACTCAGATACCTCATGACCTCAAAAATATTAAATTGAATTACCTCATCATAAAATTTCATAATAAGTATGCTATCATGAGCATTTATCTTAATTGTAGTAGTTTTTAAGGATGATCTTCTTAGAAAAATTGATGTGAAATTCAGAGATGTTTCATCTCCAATTTCAAGGGTGTAAAAATCTTGCAGAAAGATTAACTCAATAACCTACAACAAAACATCCTCAACCATCCATCGAGATATGTATTATAACGATCAATTAATTAAATAATAATCTAATTTCTTCTAATGGTCATCGATTCAAAGAAACATAAATCGAATGTGACATTACATTAATTAATACTCTCAAATCTAACATACATCGTTCATACTTGATATTATCAATGGCGTGAGGGATGGTAAGACTTCTTGTACACTTGCACTTATAAGGTAGCTTTCTTTGGAAAAACTGAGATATTCTCTCCTACACTTACTTTTCCATCGTTTCTCAACTTTTATTTATTAGTGTACAACTTCATTGAGAGACTTTTCATAGCAAGATGCTTGTTTGATAATATCATTGAGAGGAGTGTTTATCTCAACCTTGCAGAAAGTCTCCAGGATCTCCTTTTTTGGCTCTTACTTCTTCAACTTTTGTAACTTGCTAGAAAAAAGTGAAGTAGTGGAAGTAAAAAGTCTTGCATGTTTAGAAGCACTTGCCTGAGGAGATGGTCTAACAAAGGTTAAAGATAATGAGGTATTCTTCATAGTTGATAGAGAATCTTTTAGCTGGACTTACCACATCTTGGGTTGAGTTTTCTTAAGCGGCTTTAGGGTGATAATATCTCAAATTATTTACCACTTCGAAATATCATCGTGCTTGTATTTTTTCTTAAGTTTATCTTTTAGTTGATATAACAGCTTTTTTGACTTGTAAGCTTTCAGCATACTCAACGATATAGCTATTTGGGCTATTTGATTCTCCAATTATTGGAGTTATACCTAAGTACTCTATTGAAATTATAGTATGTTAATAGCTAAAGCCTTAACAAGGTCTTCAATAGATGTACCTTGAATCTGTTTGGCCAATCGGGATCGAGCTTAGTAAGCTTTGTGCCTGCTTTTATTGCATGAATTCTTGTGGTTGATATAACACAAGGTGCGAAGCAACCTTGGTGGATTGCTACATCTGAGATTAAGATATTCCTCCATCTATCATTGTAAGTATTGCAAAAAAGATCAAATAACTTAAATCTTAATTATGACACAAATATCATAAAATTCTATAATATATAAGTACGGATTATCATTAACAATGCCATAAAAATAATGTAGAAAATTAATCATACTCCATTTGAGCTCATAGTTGGTGGTTACCACTTGAAACAAATAATGTGATGATGGATGACTGCTTGCTTGAAGGATGAAGTATTCTTTCAATGGAAGTTTTTTGAAAAGGGCTTATATGTTTCACTCCATGATGTTGTGTTCAAAGATTCCATTTCGGCTTCAAAGGCATAACTTTACTTTGTTAGTGGCACTTACTTTTTTAGGTTTTCAGTGTGTTTTAAGTTTGATATTCTTTTGCTTTGAACTCAACATATACTACTTAAATAATAAAAAGGAAAGATTAATAAGTAAACTAAAATAAAAGAAAATAATAATATTTAAAAATCTAATTTAATTAATTATTTAAAATTAATTATTTAAATCAATCTCGAATCATAATGTAAAACTTTAAGTCGTAATAACTTGAATAAACTTGAAGGTTCACAAATGATAAACAATACAACAAAAAAATACTAAATATTGTCCCATAGAGTTTGATAAAAACTTAAAAATACTAAGAAATGATAAATTAAGTTATAAAAAATTTAAACACTTAAATTGGGATTTTTAGGATGAGGTTGAAAGCTATAAGTAGATGACAATAAGTAAAAGAAAGTAAACACTAAAATTAATGATAAAACTATGTTGAAAATCTCATAATCCACTTCGAACCATATTATTAATGTTATTAATGCAAGTTTTCAAATCCTAAATTTCATAATAAGTATATGCCACAATTTTTTTAACTATGATTCGACAATTAATCCTTAATTGAATCAACCATATCTAGATAGCCATTGATCGTTGATATAGATCCATTTAACTACTAAGTTTGCATTAAGAATTTGTAAAACTAGAGTAACCAAACAAAATACAATCTTTTAAGTCTAAGACCATACATTCATCATTTAAATTATCAATAAGTTCTCAAAATCATGCTGTTAGATAGCTACTATAGTCTTGCAATAAATAATTTAGGTATAAATCTCTAAAGTAATCAAGCTCAAGAATTAAATCATTAAAGATTCAATTAAAACACAAAAGATTCTATTTATTATGAAATTGAGAATTTAAACAACATTCATGAACATTAATAATCAAATTAGAGCTTCATTCTTAGCCCTTACAAAGAACAAGCTAATTAAACATAGTATAAAAATCATAACTACATAAAATAAAAAAAATTTAAAAAATAAACTCTAATGGAACAAAGGAGCTTCCACAACTTAATGGATTCTTCCTTGTATTCTCCAATTCTTTTGCCTTCACTTTATGTAGTAGAAAGAACTTGACTTTATAAAGAGGTGGATTTGTATAAGACTTCCTTAAAGATTTGATTATTTAAAAAAAGAATTGTAAAATCCTTGACTAATAAGGTTTCTTTAGTTAATGTGGATTTTTTCTTTTATTTTTATTAGTAATCTATAATGATGTGACATTAATCAAACAATGACCAAAACTCAAATGTGATGTATGAGCCAAGATCTAAATTTTTTAAGTTATTACTTTCACTTAACATCATCTTTATGTGCTTTTTAATCTTTTAACATAATCTTTTAAGAAGTTATTTTTTTAATATACTTTTCTTTCACTTTTGAGTCTCCAACCTACAACGACATTGCAATTAAAAAAAAAAAAGGAAAACCAACAATGAGAGAAATAGCATATAAATGCATAGTAATTTTAAAACTTAATTAATTAAATAAATTATTATTATGCAATAATTTTTAAAAAGGTGGGTTTCATATTTTGAATTGGGTTAGTTTCTTAAGGCCAACTAAATGAACTATTGGATCATTTAAAATTAAGCTTGTTTTACCTGTTTAATTTTAAATTAAATTTTATAAATATACAAAATTTATCAATCAAAATATCAATATCATGATCTATTAATATTTTTTTATCAATTTTTAATCCATATGTATTAAATTAATACAATATATGTATAACTTATATATATATATATATATGTATGTATATATATAGAATTAGTTTCTTAAAAAATGATCAAATTTTAGTATGTCATCATATTGAAAAATAAGGTAACTTATATCTTTATTTTTTTAATTTATATATTTTTATAAGTTAATTCCTCTTAAATTGATTTTTAATTTCATTTTATTTATTTATATTTTTACTAAAAATATAAATAATTTTAAATGTCTATTAATATTATTTACTTTACATGTTAAAATCTATCTTAAAATTAGACAATAACACATAATACTTTCTAATTCTATTAGTTTCAATATCAATTGCATGTACTAAGTTTGTTATATGTTCAAACATCTTAAAAGTTTGAAGTTCTTAGTTTAATAATTTTTTATATAATAATAATAATTATTATTTATTTTATTTATTAAAAAATAAATATCATTTAAAATCTTGAGTTTCGTTTTTTTTAATCAAACCTTAACTTTTAAAACGTCTCCAAACAAATCTTAATCTATCAATTTGAATCAACATAAATCTAAAAGTGGCCACCGTTTATGTTTGGTTCGATTTTGGCTCTGAACTGTTAGTTCAAGGCTCAATGTTAGGATGAATAGAAATTTGAACCGTTAAACTTTGGTTCTAGTTAAAGATTGATTCAAAAACAGTTTAGATTTCAATTCATAAATGTTTTAAATTCAGATTCAGTTTTGATTCATAAACAGTTCAAGTTCACTTTAAGTTCAATTTAGATTAGGTTCAGAGTTGGTTCAAAATAGATTCACCTCATTCTTATATTTTAATAAAAAAATTTAATAAAAATAAGTTGACCAAGTGATCGCTTCACTTTTACAAAAACTCAAAAATATGATAAAATGTAATTTTGATTGTTTATGTTGATGACATTATCTTAATGGGTAATGATAAGATAGAATTAATAACCCTTAAGAAAAGACTTGCAAAGGACTCGGGAACCTTGAAATACTTCCTTAGAATGGAATTTGCAAGATCCAAAGAACATATTTTTGTCGATCAAAAAAAATATGTTCTTGACCTACTTGGAGAAATAGGTTTACTTAGTTGCAATATGATCGAGACTCCCATTGAGCCTAATTTGAATTACAAGCCACTAAGGTTAAAAAAGTAAAGGATAGGGAACAACATCAAAGACTTGTAGGCAAATTAATCTACTTGTCTCATACGCGTCCTGATATCTCTTTTGCAATTAGCATGGTAAGTCAATTCATTCACCCACCAGGGCTAGAACATTTTGAGGTAGGATCCTAAGATATCTATAGGGACTCCAATGAGAGGTATATTGTTCAAAAAAAGGTGATTACCTATGAAGTCTACCTTAGGCCACTATTCTTTTCTTAGGGAAAATCTAGTTACATAGCAAAGCAAAAAACAAAATATGGTGACCAAAAGTAGTGTAGGAGCAGGTTTCATGAGCAACATGAGTAGAATTCAGAGTTGTTGCTCATGAAATTTGCAAAAACATGTGGATCAAAAGGACACTTGAAGAGCTAAAGGTTTCTCATTTGGCACCTATGAAAGTCTACTACAACAACAAAGCTACCATCTCTATCGCTTATAAGTCTATTTTTCATGATTGTATAAAACATATAGAAGTAGATAAATATTTCATCAAGGAAAAACTTGATGATGAAATAATATGCATATCATATATCCTGACAACTGAAGAAATTGCTTTTGTTTTGATTAAGGGGCTACACTAGAAGCAATTTGATAAACTACTTAACAAGCTGGCTATGGAAGATATCTTCAAACCAACTTGAAAGGGAATGCTGAAAATTCAATAAAAAAGAGATTTAACATGAACTCAACCATGATCCTAAGAATATTTTAAGATTTGTGCAAATATAGATAATCAAAAGTTGCAAATTGAAAAAGATAAATAACTATCAATATTTAGCGTGCTTTTATTATTATTATTTTTATTGTAACTCTTCTTTTTATTTAGAAAAAATCTTGTACTCACAATGAAATATATATATATATACATAAAGTATTATAATTTTTCAATCTCTTAAAATTTACAAGTATAAAACAAGACCTGAGTTATTTTTTCTTTTTCTTTTTTCTTTTTGAACCATATTTGGGAACATGAGGCTTGGTGATGTTTTGCATCTTAACCTGTTGCGGTGATATTTGTTGTAAGCCTTCTTCCCTTTCAATGTGAAAATACCGGCACCCCAAATTCAAACCCTCCAACTATCAGCAGTATTCTTCTTTCTTTTTTTTTTCTTTTTTTTCCATTTCCACATCAATTAAAGTTGGCATTCTGTTAAACTTATCCTCTCATTATCAACAAATCTACAAACCAACAAATGCAGGGTGAGACCTTAATAGCAATGTGCCATAAATCCTAAATATGGCTTTTAGAAAATAATTAGTTCAACTTTGAATTAAAAGAAACTACAACAAGGAGGATATAACTCACTGTTGTACCCTGAAACCATAGACTTAGTTGCAGATAGCTCAATAGAAAAACCTTCAGTTTGATCCTGGGTCAAGCACAGGAAGCCTACAATGCAAACTGATTGATTTATCTGACTGACGTGTCCCAGGAATGAAGAACTGGAATATCACAATCAAGCAGGCACCTTGTGGAGCAATCCCATAGAAAGCACAATCTGGCTTGGCCAGGTGACACTGAAGACTTTTGGAGAAGTGTCTCACACTCACTTGCACAGACTGAGCATCTCCCCGCAAAATAGCCCTGTCTGACCGAGTCTGAGCACTTAGATTTCGATCCTCAGGTGGAGCATCAGCTTGCTGTCCAATTACTAACAATTTCCGAAATTCAGCACCGAGCCTAATCAAAGTCGTTGATATCTGTACATGTAGATCCCCATACTTGCTAATAAAGACATTCAACAAATCACCCACATGTTTCATACGATCCACAAAAGTCTGCAATTGATTCAAATCTGGCACTTGAACAAGGGTTTGGGGTAGATCTTGGGCCATATCAAGAGCAGTTTGAAGTTCAAGCACTTCACTCCTAGATAACGGTTTTGAGATTGGTACATCTTGGATAACTGCAGATTTGTAACCCTTGGTTTCAAAGGTAAGGAAAGGCATTGGTTGAGTACAATTTGGAGGCAGTTTCTTCACCAATTTAATTTGGAGTCGATTTGCAGTAGGCCCAGCACCAAATTCCGTACAAATGCTGACACTACTACGAACAGCACGATAGAGAAGGGATATGTCTATGGCAAAAGCAATGCGATCCTCATTCTGGCTGGAGATGCGATAATCATCAAAAAGAGCTTCTTTACGAAATTGAGCAATGCATTGGATTCCATCACCATTCAAAAGGTTGTGGAGAAAGAAAGTATGATCTCTTGTCAGGAAGAGATGGCAAATCTTCCCCATTTTGTCCAATGCTGGTAGAAACCTCCTTTCTAAGAGATTTACACCACTTTCAGTAAGAAATGCCTTAAATTTCATCCCTGCCTTTCCACTATCTTGTCTTGCTTCTCAGAAAGTAACTGAAAGTACAGCCTGCAGGAGAAGAGGGAGAGAATAAATCAGGAATTAGGATATATACTGGAGACTAATCATATGCTAGATGAACATTCTGAAAAGCAGTATTTGGTTGCTAATGGTAGACAATAATTCAGTTTAGACAATATGGACAAAAGAAATGCAATTCTATTTCAAGGTTACTATCACAAATAGCAGAAGAACAGAAAATATTCAACATGATGATAGTTGGTTCATTGCTCCTTCAAAGCTAATAAGTTCTCAAGGGCATTCTGTGTATGCAATGCTCTGTAGTTGCTGCTGGACCAATTCTCAAGCATAATGTCCACAATGGCAGCATTTATTGATGGAAGCAACAACTGCAAAGCTTTCTAGTGATCAAACCTTTAATGCCTCTGTTTAATCCATTTGTATGTGACTATAAACATAGGCCAACTCATGTTTTCAAAATGACATAACAGTACAACAGACTAAAGCATACACAATTCTTTTATATTTTCTTATTAGTACCGCTATGACTTAATTTCTGTAGCACCAACCCGTCAATAGGTGATTGTGGTTCTCAGTACCTACTTGGCATCTCATAATGTTAGAATCAACATTTGGATTGTGCATCCAGCAAAAATGTGTCAAATGCAACAGAAATTTTGATGTCATAGCATAACTTTACACATGATAAGAAAAGAAGAGAACTTTATCTATCATGAACCGAAATTTGAAATGCTATGAATATAAACAATTGATTACTGGTCTATGAACTTTCTCATATCCTAAACCGGTGTGAAGACAGATAATGACAAATGGTGGATAAAACTTATGATTCAAGACAAAGCAAGTACTGGGAGTAGAACCAATGAAGTTGACACCACCAATTTGAACTATCCACTCAAGAGAAAAAGGTGTAATGATGCCAACTGGTAACTCTTACCACTAAGCATGAACTTAAATCTTTCTTGCTTCTATGACAGAATTTGAAAAATAAAAAGTTATGGTTCAGGATTCCCCTCAAGAAGATGCCTAAAACTATTCATCCACCAAGTTTATTTGGATTTTGCTTATCAACAAACTCATAAGACATTTCCAGATTAACAAATATGGTAAGATGCTAAGACACAAATCTGATTGAAGAAACCAAGAAAAAGATGGTCCAACATCAATGGTCATTTCTTATAGTACACAAAATTCCAACATTGTTCTTTATCTTCTCAGCAATCAAGCAAGAAATGGAGATAAAGAGCATGAAATTTCAAATCAGAAAAGAAGTTCAGCTCATATAACAGGAGAATTCAAGCAATAAAGCAATGACAACCACCAGTATTTCCAGAAACTCGTGCCTCATTAAGAATGATGACATAATTACAGTAGGACATGCAAAAAAACAGGTCCAAGCCAAAAAGTAAAAATTGTTCGGACATAAATTTTCTAGGTTTAATATATGTAAAAAGAAACCCAAAAATTAAAGTGCGTTGAACAGACTGACTGGCCTAAAATACAATCTTCTCCAAATCGACAGAGAGCTCACAAAATTACTCAGACATAATTCAACAGAACAATGAAATCGAATTAGATTTCTCAACTGAGCTAAACAATTTGTAGTACACAGCTAATCGTGAGTTGTTTCCTAGTTTACCGCCACTTTTTGTATATTGCTCAGTACCCAACCATGCTTTTAGCCTCTGTCCTATGTTTGGGTTCTGCTCGCCAGAAAATGCAAGAAAAACATAGAAATCTTAAACAATAATCGGAGAAAACTCTGATCCGTAAACATAGAACGGAACTGATCCTTTCCTGCATTCCTAGGGAAACAAACAGGGGATTAGGAATTTGAATTGGTAAAGGCTCACCTCGACACTGAAGATCGCGCCAAAGCTGTTGCCAACGAAAGCGGGAAAATTGGTAACAAAAGTAGGATACAAGGGTATCCCAGATATATAAACAAATTAAATGTTGATTACTATTTCTTTCTATTATGATAAATGCAATTTAAAACACTAAATGTGATAAATTAAATTTTAATTTATTAATTCAAAATTTACATCAAATTAAATTTTTTTAAAAATTAAAATATTTAAAATTAAAAATTTTATAACTTCTCAAATTTTCATCTCAAAAAATTTAAAATTATTTTAATATTAAAATTATTTTTAAAAATTTTATTATCAAAATTTTTAAAAACTATATAACAAAAAACTGACAAGTTAAAAATTATTTAAAATTAAAAAATTGATTTTAAAAAATTACAAAATTTATTCAAATCATTTTTAAATATTTGAACAATGATATTATACTTAATTTTTATAATAATTTAAATCAAAATCTAATTTGATCATTTTTTTATCAATTAAAGTTTTAAATGACATTATTTTTTGTGTTTTATAATAAAAAATATAATGAAAAATTATACTTGAAACTTATGAGTTATTTTTGTAATTTTTATTAATATTAATGGTCTTCTATAGATATTCTTTTAAAACATTATCAAAACAAATAAAATATATTTTATTCATATCAAACTTAATAAGAATATGTAAAATATAAATATTTAAAGATAATAAAAATAAAAATATTTTATTTATTTTGATAGTGTATTATAAGAGTATTATAATAAATATACAAATAAAAGTCACATGTCACATATGCACATGTATATATAAAATTATCAATATTAATAAAAATTAAATTTAAAAGTTTAATGCTAAAAATTTAACAAAAATATAAATTTTAAATAGATATTATTTTTTTATAAACCTTAATTTGAGATGGTAAACAAAATATAAGTATTCATCATATAATTAACCTAAAATTTATTTAAACAGTTATGATAAAAAGTTTTAAATTTTTTATTAATAAATATATTTTAAATTTAATTTATTAAAAAATTAAAATTATTTAATTTTAAAAATAAATTAAATATAAAATATAAAATTTATTTGAATCATTTTAAAATATTTTAATAACCAAATTATTATTAATTTTTGCAATCGTTTAATTTAAATTAAATTAAAATATTAAATATACTATTAACCCAACCGATATATTATAAATTAAATTAAAAAATAAGTATAGTTAATTTTTTTAACATTTATCTTAACTTTTTCAAAACATAAAAATTAAATTAAAATTTTATATAAACTTAAGTCACTTTTTAATTTGATCTGTAAATTACTTTTCTTAAAAAATTAAAATTTAAATCAAAATTTTTTGATCTCGACAACAGGCTAAATCAGGCTGACTCGGCTTGAAAATTTGTGATCCAAGCTCTGCCCAACTCATTACGCGACGAGCCTTAAAAATTAACAACCAAATTGAGTCCGTTCATTTTGAAAAAATATAACCATGGTTTATCCACAGGTTAATTTATTGAACTTTATACCAAATAACTTTGCTTCAAAATTTCAAACTCACGATCCGATCCACCATTCAAATGAATGGCTCTGGCCTAACCCTATTTATTATTGACCCGTGAGCTATGGGCCGAATGATGAGCTGACCTATTGAGAAGTAACAACACTTCAAAATCTGGAGATCTTTTATATATTTCTGTACATGTTAATCTCACAGAAAACTATACATTTCTCTGGCTCAAAAAAGAAAAAGCCACATTGCATACAAGTAGTTACGTAGATTTACAGTCTCTTAAGTATAGCTTACATTTGATGATCCTCCACAACTCGGAGCTTTCTCAGAGTCTCATCCAATGCTTGCAGTGTAACCTTGAACTGGTCTTCTGATTTCCTCCCTTCCTCAAGAACCCGCATGATGCATTTGTACAAATGATCGTACCTGTGCACTGGATTATTGATATCGATGCCACTACAGCCATTATCAAGAAGGTAAGCACGTTTAATATCTTTTCTCCATCGTGAAAGTATATATTGTGGTGGGATCTCCTCAACACCATTTTGGTTAAGCACGCTTAGGGCATGCCTGCATAAGTACCCCTTAAAGTTGAACAAACCACAAACACAAAGGACATCCATCTCACTTGCATTGTACAAAACCTCGAAGTCTCTGGTCTCTCTTCGGTTTCCTTCTCCTTCAACTTGCTCCTTTACTATGTACGTTATGGTTGATCCTTCAGCATTAACCTGTCTTGTGCTAAAACACGAATACATTCCTTCCACCTCCCTTTTGAACTTCCTTACTATGTCGTTTGTGTACAATTTTGTGAGCTGCAACTCATAATAACACCTTGATTTCAGCATGAAACTTGAATTTTTCGAATCCATATCTGCCAATGCTTCGAGCTGATAATTCGTTTGTAAAGCTTGATCATACTTGTCTAAGAATTCTTTCAAAGTGGTATGTTTATCAAGACAGCCTTCAAAAAATGAACCCACAACCTCATTTTGCTGAATAGGAAACGTTCCAGCCAAAAATATCTCCTTCAGATAAGCTGGAACCCATCGTTTGCGATCTCCATACAAAGTCTGAATCCATTTGTTATCCCTCATTCCATGATGTTGAATCATATCCTCCCAAGCTGTTTCAAATTCGTCAGGCCTCAAAGAGTAATAAACAGCTTTATTAAATGCTGCTTTGATTGCTTCATATTCGAGAAGCCCTCCTAGCTTCTCAGGAACTTTCCGCATGACACGTGATAAAGAAAAACAATGAGAAGCTCTGGGAAAAACATCAGCAACGGTAGTTTGCAAGATCCCACATTGGTCAGTAATGATAACATGTGGAGGACGTCCTAACATGCATGTCAGCCATGCCCTAAACAACCATGTGTATGATTCTATAGTTTCAGCAGCAACTAAACCACAACCTAGGAGCAAAGATTGTCCATGATGATTCACTCCAATAAATAAAACCAGCGGTATTTCATATTTGTCTGTCAAACATGTAGTGTCAATCGTGATTACATCGCTGAAACGACCATAAGCAATCCTAGACCTAGCATCTGTCCAGAACAAATTCCTCAAACATCCTTTCTCATTGATATCCACCACATAAAAGAAATTAGGGTCCATCAACTGCAAGCGGGAAAAGTAATTTTGAACAGCTTGTGCATCTCCTTCTTTAAGCTTCAATTGATTGGAGTGGTGAATATTGTTCCTGAATTCTCCATTGTCAACATCTACACTTCTGTTGCCCTCGGCATCAATAATCACAGTTCGGAAAAGCCTAAGTTTTTGTACTTCTTCAGAACCTTCTAACTGCAATGTTCTTTTGGTTCCAAGACCTATGCGCTTATGGGATTTATAGAACTTCCCACTAGTTGGACTAATCAGATGATTGTGTTCAAGCTCAACCTCAATGATTCTCCATCTTTTGTTTTCCATCAACCTGAACTTTATCATTGCTGGACAACCAGTTCTTGTTTCTGGTCTTGGACGGTTTGCTTCACTCCTCTTCTTGAAGCCTGCACTACTGCAGCTGAGTTTTCCTCTGTATCTTTCTTTGCTCTTTCTATACCACGTGTTGCTTACTCTAACACCAAATCCCTGGTCCTTTGCATAGCAATTGTAGAAGAAATACACATCCTCATAAGATTCAAACTCCATTCCGACAGCAGGTGGCAGGGGATTCTCTCCTTGAATTTCACCAGTTTGACCGACATATTCAGTCATTGCACAGTCTCCCTCGATTTCAAATTCATCAGCATCATCGTCCACTGGCTCAGTGTTGAGGGACACTTCCTCCATCTAGAAGAGACATTGAATTGACAGTCAAAAAACTGGAAAAGAAAAAGATAAAAATGCAAAAGTAAATAAACAATCGAAATCAAGGAACAGCTTCACAGCCAAACATTTCCTTTTGAAGGGCTCATTGTAGATAACATTCCCCCCCTCCCCCACCGCCCCACCCCCAAGCTTAGAGTCTGATAATCAGTTCTTCCAGGTATAAGCTACTCAAACTGATGTGTGTCAGCTTTTAATGAAGCACTTGATTTGCCTAAGCACTACAGGTCTCATATATAACAGCACCAAGAATTTGTTACTACCGTTGCAGGTATCAGGATTAATGACCAGAACAGACAGCAATTAAACAAATATCATCCGGAATAGCAAGATACCTGGTGAGGACGAAAACAATACAACACTGAAATTTGGTAATCATTCCATAAATAAGTCCCAATCCCCAACCTTAATAGGGAAAGAAATTTTCTTTATAATTATAAAAAAATTGTGACAAACTACATATTGTGGACATCGGCTACTGTTCAAGCAATCATCCAACCATGAGTTTCAAGACTAACACTTTGTGCTAGAGCATATAAATGCTTTGTTGCGTGTGATGTCAATCAATTAAAAGAACTTTGCAATGTTTACCCATAAGCAGTACAGTTTGCCCCTGTACAACTGAAACATATTCTTCAATTAGGGACACAATGTTCCTCTTTCAAGTTACAAAGACATTTATCAAGCTCCTCTCTAATGAGGTCCAAATACCCACAGCTGGCTAATAGCCAGCATTTATACTCCAGCTGGTATCTAAAATGCTGAACCAGTTCAAGTCAATAGCTGATCCACTTAACTGTCACCAGCTCCACCTCACTTGCCAACAGAAGAAGATAATCTTATTTAGAATTTTCTAAGGAAATTCCCTTGACATGGGTGCTTAGATAATCAACTTTACTACAACTGATGCAGAACATGTCAACCAGATAAATAGATAACGGGAAAAACTCTGAATCACAGAGCAACAGTACTACTGACAAGAATTCAAGTTTTACAGAACTAATTGATATAGGTCCATTTCAGAAATTAAATAGAAATCGATATTCACTTACAAATTTCAGCAAACAATTCATCACCCAAGTGAGTTGGGACCATTCCCTTCATATAACTGTACTAAAACATGCTTCAGTAAACCCAAGACATAATCCCAGTTCAAGAAGAAGTACCCACATTTACTAACCAACCTCTACATGAAATTCTAATGCCAAACGTGAGCTCTATTCTAGCTAAACCCGCATCTCCATAAAAGAAAGAACTATTACCAGGAAGCCAACGCCGTTCTCAGTACACGCACAAAGGAAAATTAGAAAGTGGAAATCGAAGAATGCTCTCCAGTCAGTAGCCAGACGAGAATGCAAACGTAGAGAGGCTAAAATCAAGAAAAGCTGTGAAAAGGAAGCAAATTGGAGCAGAGTGCTGACCGCGGGACGAGATCAGAATACTTTGGGCGGAGACAGATGGATCAGGAAATCCTTCCGCTTTCTGGGGCAAATATGTATTTATATCATTCGTTCCAAAAAAGCCCCTAGTAATTGTAATTTCCATTTTAGCCGAGGTCGTCTCGCCAAATCCAAATCGGGCAATTTAGGTAATTCAAAATTTTAATGGAATTATTTTGTACCATATTGTATGTTCTATTCTTTTCCAAGACCATGGTTTAGTTTTTTTAAAACAAAATCTTAATTTATAAAAAACAAGTAAAAAATAAAATTTATATTTTTCATTTATATTTTATTTTTTATTTTTATTTTAAAATATAATATAAAATTTACTTAATTTACGCCATTGATATTCAAAATCAACTATAATAATCATTTAAAAAATGTGTTTGATATACTAATGTTATATAAAGAAATGAATTTTTTTAAGATGTATTTTTTAAAATAATTTACAAATTAATTTTATTTAACATTATATTAATCTTTTTTAAAATATACAAATTAAGAACTTGATAGAGTGCTAAGATTATGAGTGACTTAACTCATTCCCAAAGGTTACTTCCCACTCAAGCAATAAGACAACTAAAAGGAAGAACGGGAACAAGGAAGTCCATTGCATTCAAATCCCAGAATGTGGCAAATACAAACTAAGGATGGAAATTGGAATCCATCTGGTAATAATACATATATCTCCCTAACAGCCTCCTGGCCCTTCCCAACATCTGTCCCTCTAAATTTTTGAAATCTTGCTGTATAAATCTAAATATATACGACATTGCCAATCTGCATCATGAACAGATTTCTAGTAAAAACAAAGACAAAACCCAAAAGGGTTGCGGGGAAACAAGGGTGAGACAGCAATTTTATTTACAAAAGTCTTCTAAGTTCCCAGGTTTGCATTATTCTGGCTTTTGTTCTACTTCCCGAATCCTATTCATTGACTCTTCAAATGCTTGCAAGGCGACCTTGTAGTGATCCAGAGAGATAACTCCTTCTTCCACTATTTGCAGGGCACTTCTATACAATTGATTGAACCACTGGACATGATCACTGGCATCAGCATTACTGGAACCGTGGTCTGGAATGCATATGCGCTTGTAATCCTTCTTCCATCGTGACAGAATATATTTAGGAGGAACCTCTTCCACCCCGTTAAAGTTCAGCACACATAAGGCATGGCGGCATAAATACCCATAGAAGTTAAAGCAGCTGCATATACATCGAACTTCACTGGCTGTTCTGTTGTAAAGAACTTCAAAATCCCTTATTTCCCTCCTGTTGCCTTCACCTAAAACGCGCTCTTTCACCAAGAATATTACACTTGGCCCATCAACATGCAGCTGTGTTGTACTAAAACATGAGTACATTTCCTCCACCTCGAGTTGGAATTTCCTGAAAATTTCCCTTGTGTAGACTTTAGAGAGCTGCAACTCAAAAGAGCATCTTGTTTTCAGTGTGGGGCTAGTGTTTCTTGACTCGATATCAGAGATTGTTTCTTCCTTGTGCTTCTTTTGCAGTGCTAATTCATACTTATCAAGAAATTCTTTCAGAGGCGTCTGTTTGTGCACATATTTATCAAAAAATGGACTTAGTATCTCATTTGGTCTTGCAGCAGACATCCCAGCAAAAAATATGTCTTTTAAATAGACAGGAGCCCATCGAACTCGATCTTCATACAAAGATCGGAGCCACTCATGATCGGCAACTCCAAAACGCTGGACCATATATCTCCAAGCTGTTTCAAATTCAATCACTTTGAGAGTTTCATAAACTGCTTTAATCAACGCCTTCCTAATTGCATCATAATTGTGTAATCCTCCCAATTTTTCAGGAACTTTCTTCATAATGTGTGACAAACTGAAACGATGCTGAGATCTTGGAAACACCTCGGCAATTACAGACTGCAAAGTCTTGCACCTGTCTGTGATAATAGTTTGAGGAGAGCGTCCTGACACACATGTAAGCCATGCCCTGAACAACCAATCATAAGACTCTGTTGTCCCAGCTGCAAGCAAGCCACAACCGAGCAAAATAGTTTGGCTGTGGTGATTGATTCCAACAAAGGCCACAAGTGGGATCTCATATTTGTTAGCCAAATATGTGTTGTCAATATAAACTACATCACCAAAGTAACCAGAAGAAGCCCTAGAGCGAGCATCAATCCAGAATACATTCCTTAAATGCCCTTCATCATTCAGATCCATCAAGTAAACAAAGTTTGGATTTGTCAGCTGCATACGGCAAAGATAATTATAAATGGCTTGTGAATCTCCCCTTTTAAGGTTCAGTTGATTGGGATGGTGGGAAAAATTCCTGACTTCTCTTGCATTGGAATTTGAAGTCCCATTACCCCCCGCATCAATCACAAGTGCCCTGTACAACTTGATTGTTCGTACATCTGCATCAGAACTTGACTGTACCTTCCTTTTGGTTCCAGTTCCAATCTTCTTAACTGATTTGTAGATCTTGGCACCCAATAAGTGGTTGTGTTCAAGTGTAACTTCAAGAATCCGCCACCTCTTTGAGTCCACTAACCTCATCCTTATCATTGCAGGACAACCAGTTCTAGTTTCCTTCCTTATACGGTTTACATCTTTAATTCTTTTGAAACCCTGGCTACTGCAACAAAGTACTGCACCGTACTTCTCCCTACTATGCCTCTTGAACCATGAATTCTTCACTCTAACACGGAAACCCACTTCCTTGGCATAGCAGTTGTAATAATTATAAGCATCATCATATGATTCGAACTCCATGCCAACAGCCGGTGCAACAAATTCCTTCTTTTCCTCTATTACACCGTTTTCACCATCTAACTCTGTTATTTCACCCTCTGTTCTCTGGATCTCATTGCATTCACCATCAGGTGCTTGCCTAATGTTAGCAGGGGCGTCTTCCAACTGTAGGATGCATTCGCCATCAGGGACCCGCTCACTGCTGATTGAGGCTTTTTCTATCTGTATAGATACCAAACCCCCTATTACAAACACACATAACCAACACAACCAACTCCAAAATTTCCAGACCATTCCACAGGAGAGACCAAGGAAAACACTATAGATGTTAAATTAACATTTAGCAGAATAGTCCAAAGATTCCATATACAAATTAATAAAACTGCTAACTCTCCCATTGATTACAATGCCCCAAAGCTTCAGCAATTTTCATTCACTTTTCTAATTTCCTTTGTCTTGCTCTTGTGTAGGATTGTGTATACAAGGGACAAAAAGAAAGTTATTCAATACTAGAGTAACAAAGAAAAAACAAAACCCAAAAAAAAAGAAAAAAAAAAGCTTATATCCAAGCCAAAAATTTATAACAGAGATGTGAGGAGGCTACAATGCAACTTCCTCTCAGGCAAATATGATAAACATTATGTACAACAGACAACAATATATATTCAACAAAGCTAAATATTTTAGAAGATGAAGCTTTCAAACATTATAAAAAGTATAACTTTCTGAAACAAGATGCTGAGACTAAGCACATAAATATATGTCCTAGTTGACAATATATCTATCTCAAGAGTTATTTAATCCTAGGCTGCCTCTTCCTTTTTGGCACATAAAGCTAGGGCTGGTAAGCTCTTCCACAATTGTTTGCCCTCCTTGCCTTAACAAGCAGAAACAGTATTCAATATCGTGTTTTTGAGAGTTAGCAAGAAGGAAATACATGTTTCCTAGTTAGAGGTCAACTACAAACTCCACCGAATTACAGTTACCTAGCATTTACAATAATGTGCGCTGATTGCAGCTGTTCTATTTATGATGAACAGCTTCCTGATAAATATCTTATGCCCGAATAGAAAGTGATTTTGAATTAACAAAATGTTTATCTCTAATGAAACTTTAACAATCCAGAGACAAAGACTCTTCAATAATTCTGTGTCATATCCCAGGTGTGTACACACAGTGCATTAATTGCTGCACTTCCTAGCAAAATTGATCTTTTTTGAAATCCCAATAAAGACCACTTGAATCTCTCATAACCGAATGTACAGAATTCTATCAAAGAAGAAAAGGAAATATTTCAGCTGGTTATCCAATAAATTATCAGTCTCAAATTTTAACAGTAAATGCATACAAAAATTCAACAAGATAAACCTAGAAGACCTGAAATGTGAATCCTCAGTTATTAGAAGAATTTAAAACCTTTTAAATTCAATTTGTTTTTGCTTTAGAAACCCAATTTTATTTTGTTCAAAAACGAAGAGATTAATAAGAGTACATCTAGCAAAGAGACAAAGCGAGAGAAACTGAAACCGCCTATTAGAGTACCTGAGCTTCTTGATTGCCGGTGACACTTGTCTGCATTCGCGCTCCCTCTCTCTTAACCGTAGCCTTCGCTTCTTCTTCTGCTTCTTCAACAAAAATCTCGTCTTTTCCTTTTGAGTATTTTCTTGGTCATTAAAATATGAACTTAGCCAGAACTGGAAAGAAAACAAAGGAAAATTAGAATTTGGGTCCGGAGAGAAGGATCCGGTGACTCGAAAATTGCTCCGAGAGGGGTGAGCAGATAGTCATGCAGACTTTCAGTCACCTCTTCGTTGGAGAAGCTTTGAGGGCTCGACGGGTGATTTTAGTCTTTCCTAAGCTCCCCTACTGTCAATGCTAGGTTTTATGCCATACGGTCCCGTTCATTCATTCGTATGTTGAGGTGGCGCCACGTCGGCTGTCAGACTTGGTGTTTGACCGATTTACTTTTTAATTAGTCTATTCTAATTAGCCTGTTAACTAGTTTTTTTATTAAATTTTTTTCTGATTTAAATTAATTAAAAATATTGATACATGTGAATTCAATAAAATAAAAAATTAAATTTTATTTATTTTTATTATATGAATATAATAAATTATAAAACATATTTTTATATTCTTTTTAGAAAATCATTACCAACTCAAAAAAAAAAACATAAAATCTTCAATTTTCTTTTCAATCAATTCAAAACTATAAATAATTCATTAAACATTACATGTTAAATAAAAAGGAAGATAATTCTTTAGATTGTGTCGGTTTTTTTAAAAAAATATAAAAAAAAATTTTAATTTAATATTATATTATCATAACATCACCTTAAAAACAAACACAATTCAAATGAACACAAAATTTATATTTAACATAAAATCAAATAAAAGATAAATATCTAATTTATTCATGACAAAATAACAAAAGTTTAGATCCTGCAAGACCGACATCATAAAAATTAGAAACACTTATATTATTTATTTATGATGAAAAGATCAAATCTTGTGCAATCAAGATATGTTTTATGAACTTCATTTATGATTTATTTAAAAAGAGTTAATGTTATTAACTTCATTTATATATATATATATATATATACATACATAATTAAGCTAATGATCTTTTTTTTACCAAAACCTTGTTGCCTTAAAACCTTATATTTCAGGAAAATATTAAAAAAATAAAAATATCATTTAATTATTTATTAAATAAATATCATTTAAAACTTTTAAAAATATTCTCTCTTTTAATTTTGATTTTCCAACACAAATCTTAATTAATAAAAAATATTCAAATTAAATCTTAATTTAAATTATCGTAAAAAAAATTAAATATATTTTTATGATAAAAATGCTTAAAATTAATTAATTTATTATTTATTTTTATAAATTGAATAAACATTTTAAAAATATATTCTTTACATGTTAAATAACATTTACTCTTAATTAACAAGTTAAAAAATATATATTTTTATCATATCAAATTCAATCCAAGTTTTTTTAATAACAAAATAATAAATCGTATGTTTGTCTCAACTCAATATATTTATGATTTTACAAGATATTATTTGTAACTATATGACTTTATGTCCTCCAGAGTCGCAACACAAATTTACATTCATAACTATACAGAGAGTCCTTTGTAAAATACGATTGCATTTAAACTTATATGACATCTTATTAGCAGATTTATACCTGATGTTGGACTGAAAGTGATGACTACCATGATGGAGCTAGCTTCTAGTGAGTTACACCAATTGCAAAACTTCTGTCGCTTGACACAGGAAAGGCCACAATGAGTTGCTGTCAACAATATGCACATTACTCTTGTGACTACACAGATTTGTCTGCCACAAGACGGACCTTATTCAATGATTCTTTAAATGTTTGCCAAGCAACAGCATAATGATCTTGAGATTTCATTCCTTCTTCAACAGCTTGCATTGCTCGTCTGTACAAATGATCAAACCACTGAACTGGGTTACTGATATCCACATTGTTGGAACTGAGTTCTGGTACATAAAGCCGCTTAAAATCCTTCCTCCATCGTGATAAGACATACTGAAACGGGATTTCCTCCATGCCATTGTAATCCAGAACACATAAGGCATGTCGACAGAGATATCCATTAAAATTGAAACAACTGCAAATGCAACGAACTTCTGCTGCTGTTTTATCATAAATAACTTCAAAGTTTCTGACATCCCTCATATTTCCCTCTCCCTCACACTCTTTGATCATGTACGTAATGGTTTGCCCATTTGCATGAACTTGTGTTATGCCAAAACAAGAAGACATCATCACAACTTCATCCTGAAACTTCCTGAATATTTCATTCGTGTATATTTTCGAAAGCTGCAATTCATAAAAGCATTTTGTTTTCAAGATGGGGCTTGGGTCTTTTGAATCAAAGTCATCTATTGATTCCTTCTGATGCTTCTTTTGAAGAACTAATTCATACATGTCAAAAAATTCTTTCAAGGAAGTCTGATGATGCACATACCCATCAAAAAATGCAGTCATTGACTCACCTTGTTGAAAATGGGACACTCCAGCAAAAAATGTATCTTTAAGGTAAACAGGAGCCCACCGCTCTCGATCTTCATACAGATTTCGAAGCCACTCATTGTTTGCAAGTCCAAATCGCAGGATCATATCTTCCCAGGCCATCTCAAATTCATCTACCTTTAGAGAGCCATAAACGACCCTGTTCAATACCATTTGAAATGCCTCCATATCTTGCAACCCAACCACATTCTCAACAATGCTTTGCATAACATACAACAAACACAGTCTATGGTGAGCCCTAGGAAACACCTCCGCAATTGCATTTTGCATGGCCTTGCTTTGGTCTGTAACAACAGTTTGTGGAGGGCGGCCGGAAATACACGTCAGCCATGCTCTAAATAGCCAAATATAGGTTTCAAATGACTGATCTGCAAGCAAACCACAACCCAATGGAATAGATTGCCCATGGTGATTTATTCCAACAAATGCAAAGAGGGGAATCTCATATTTCTTTGACAGACATGTCGTGTCAAATGCAACCACATCGCTGAAATAAGAATATGCAGCCCTGGAGCGAGAATCAATCCAGAACACATTCCTCAAACACCCTTCATCATTTAGGTCCATTAAGTAGAGAAAGTTTGGATTAGTAAGTTGAACTCGAGAGAAGTAATTATATATGACTTGTGCATCCCCTTTTTTAAGCTTCAAGCGCCTCAACTGCTCCACATGGCTATTGATCTCTCCTTCATTGGAGTTTGAGCTTCCATAACCTGTTGGATCAGCAGCAGGTGTTCGATACAGCTTGATTGTTCTTACTTCAACATCAACAGCTGGCTCCACCTTTCTTTTAGTCCCAGCATCCATCTTCTTGTGTGACTTAGAATTTTGTGCTCTTTCTGGGTCAAAGGAATGATTGTGTTCCAACTTGACCTCATCCACCCTCCACCTATTTGATTCTACTAACCTCAACCTTATCATGGCAAGACAACCGGTTCTTGTTTCCTTCCTGCGACTGTTCGCTTCTTTGATTGTTTTGAAGCCCTCACAGTTGCAGCAGAGCACTGCACCACGTTTCTCCTTGCTGTTGCGCTTTGTCCATGAAGATTTCACCCTGATAGCAAATCCAAGCTCCCTCGCATAGCAATTGTAATAATTATAAGCATCGTCATATGATTCAAACTCCATTCCCACAACTGGTGGCAAATAGCCCTTTCCTTCAGACAGACTATTTTCACCATCAACCAAAATTGTATCACCCCGGTTGTCTTCGTGGTCATTGACATCAATCTCAAGCAACTGATCACAGTCATTTTCAAGGTCATTGCTTTCAATCTCAAGGCCATTTCCTTCAATATCAAGGTCATTCCCTTCAATCTCGAGGTCATTATCTTCAATATCAAGGTCATTACTTTCGATACCAAGATCATTGCCATCATCTTCAAGCAGCTGCTCACTGTTATGGGAATCTTCTTCAATCTAAGGAAAGATAGTCTATTACTATCAACAAGATTAACAACAAATAAACATGTAAAGAACAATAAGAAATATGAAGCAACATCTTGTAAACAACACCAATACAAAAGGTCAAAATTTTCATTGGCAAGATAAAGAATCATTCCTTTCATTAGCAAGAACAAGAACTTCATTTTGCAAAGAAAGATAATAAATTTCAACCTAAGAATCTCTTCCGTCAGCTACGGCCTAAACGACTAAAGGGGCTCCAGCTAATGTGAGGAGGTCACATCATAACCAATCATAACACTATGGCACTAATGATATCCATAAACCCTGCCTTAGACATCCAAAGGCAAATACTGAGGACCCAAATCACCTAACTCATCAGTCCTCTTGATCACCAATCTTAATTAGCAGTTTAAACACTTAAACCCATCCATGATACATTCACTTCATTCAGGTATTAGAATTCAATAGAGACGAGATGAAATACTCTTATCTGCTAGCTTAAAATCCCAAACGGGAGTGCACTCATTACTAAGGCTAACAACAATAAACACCAAAAATTTACATAGAGAATCCTCTCCTTTTGTCTCATATCAACTAAGAAAACTATACTGCTCAGCTACTTGGCCTTTCTCTTCCTCAAGAAACTCATGAAGCAGTCGTCTTCCAACTTCCAGCTTATAAATCGCATACTTAGTGAAGCCAAGGCTTAAGAAGCAAAACACCAAAAATTATATGTTTTTTGTGCATAAGAGGAATTGATAATGTCACACGGCAAAGAAATAAATATAGAGCGACAAGAGGGTTCATAAAATGCCGCAGATGAGACTAACCGTGATATCGAGGTTAGCGTTCGGCGACAGAGCCTGGTCGGTCGGCGTAAAGGTGTTATTGCCGGTCATGACTGCAGGGGAAAGGCACCTCGCGTTCCGTCAAGGTATGGGAGGTTAGCTTTTACCCCGAAGCAGAATTGGGATTCCGAGAATTTTTTGCTTTGTGAATGTGGTCCTCATATTTTATCTTCATTTGCAAACCGAGCATCTAGGATGGGGTAGTCTTGTAAATAAGTGGCAGTTTAGGGGTCTGTAACTAAATTTGCAAATCTGTTGGACGCCTTGGGCTTCACGCCCTTGTGACCGCGTGAAGTACACGTTCCATGATCTCCTCTTGTTATTCTTATTATTGGGTAAATATTAAAATAAAATTAATTTATATAATTACTTTACTAATTTTAAGTATCAATTTTTAATTTATTTAAATTATATTATATTTTTATTTAAAAATATTTAAATTAAATATTTTCTATGATAAATTTTAATTTAAAATTTGATATTCAAAGTACATCGTAAAAAATTTTAAAATTTTTTAATGCCAAAAATTTTTTTATAAATTTTTAAACATTTAAAAATAAAATATATTTCTAATAGTATATAATAGTGATTTAAATATTCTTTATATTTATTAAAAAATTAAATTAAAATTTATTATACAAATTTTTAATTTAAATTAATTTTAAAAAACATTAAAAATGACATGCGATTGATTTAGATAATATTTCATGTGTAAAAATACTCCAAAAAATTATAACAACTTGATTAAAATTACAAATATTTAATATTTAATTTTATTATTTAACTTTATTATTTTTACAATTGGCAGCATTTAAAAAAATATATATCATGGAGAAAATGAAATGATTGCTACCACTTAAAAGAAAAAAAAAAAAAGATATGACCATGTTTTATAAATGAGATATCTTTTTTTTTTTTCGGATGCATCTATAGGAAAAATGATCTTAATAAGGTTAATTTTGTAAATTTGGATGCATAATAAATATTTTTAATATATTTTATTTTCTTAATTATCAATCATGATTAAAATTTTAATTTTTAACATCAAATAAATAAAGCGATGAATAAAAATAACGCTTATAATGTTTAGATATACACATAGTCATTGTGTAATAACATGAAAAGTCTAACACGTAATTTAATTATCGTAAATACTTGTAATTATATAATATAAATTTGGCAGAATTTTGATAAGTTTAGGGATGAAAATTTGAACCTTTTTACTATAAACAAAAAGAATCCCTAATGATTAAGTTAATAAATTATGATTTTGGATTATGATATTTTTATCATTTAAATAAGTTTAAAATTTTAATTTTAAAAAATTTATATAAATTATTTGCTAAGTTGCCAAAATAAATCATTGAGAAATTAACTGCTGGGGACAAGCCATTAACAGCCAAAAGCTCTAAATGAGTTAGATATATTTTATAATAAAAATAAAACTTAATAAAATAACAAATAACAAATAGAAAATGAAAGAAAATTCAATAAAATAAAATAAGGTTGATAATAATAAAAGATAACATTAGTAAAAATAACAATGATAACAAAATAATAAAATAAAAATGAAATTTAATAAAATAACAAATAGAAAATAGAAAATGAAAGAAAATTCAATAAAATAAAATAAAAATTTTAAAAATCATAAAAATTAAAATTAAAAAAAGGTAGAAATGAAGATCAAAGAAAATTTAGCAACATGAAAAAAAATAAAAGAAAACTTAACAAAATCCAAAAAATTCTTTGAAGATAAAATTAAAAATTCAAATGAATTAAGAAAAAGTCACATGGATTGTTTTTCAAGTGAGAAAATTTGTTTTATTTTTGATTTTTTTATTTATATAAAAAATACATTCTAAGTTTTTAACTGTTTTTATTATGAACTAAGATCTTCTGTTGATCTAAACTATGCTAAATTTTTTAAAAAATAATAATATATGATAATTTAATAAAATCATTAATTAAATTTATTTAAATATTTTTTTGATATTTCACTTTATTAATATAAATTATAAAAATACTCTTTCAACTTTTTATACAAAAGCTCATTTTTTGGTTTTTTTTTTCTTTATCTGATCACATTTCTTATATGCTTTTTTGTTTTTATGATTTACCTTAAGTTTTATATTGATCTTCATTATCAGATTTTCTATCAAGATTGGGCTGCCAATTGTTAATTTAACGATAATAATCTTTTAATTATTATTTAAATTCTTCTTAAAAAAGAATTTTCAAGTTAAATATTGTAGCTTTTATGCTTCTTTTTTTTCCAAAATTGGTAATTAATTATATATTATTACAAAGTGCATATCTTTTAAATTTAAATTTAAATTTATTATTTAATCTTGTTTGGGTACTGTCCTTAATTAAATTGCTTAAATGCTTCTATGAAATGAAGTCCATACTACGGATGAAATATTCCTGTGATTTTCAATATTATTAAATTTGTTGTACATAATTTACAGCAATAAAAAATAATTAAAAAATCATCAATCACAAAATGACATTCATATAAAATAAAATGAAATAAAAACTTGATTCAGCACCCAATTAATCAAGTCAAGTTCATATTGAAATTGGATTTAATTAATTAAACAAGTTTTGATCACATCAAAAACTTTATTGTATTTTATCAAGTTTGATTTTCTAGTATATCAACTTATTTTTAAAATAAATTTAATTTGTTCAATTTTATATTTTTTAAAATTAAAATTTTAATTTATATCACATGTTATTAATCAAATTTTAATGTAAAAAAATATAAATTTTTGAATTTAAAATTTTGAAAAATTTTAAAAAATTTTGATTGGTGATTTTAAAGAAATATATTAATGTATTTTATATGTGCACATTTTAAAATTTTTATTTGTTTCATATCAAGTTGATGTTAATAATATTTTAATAATTAATAAATCAAAGTTTGATTCGCTATTTTTTAAATATTAGAATTAAATTAATAATATAAAATATACATTAAGATTTTAGTTAACTTATTATCCTGTAAATTATATGTATTTATAAATTAATTTAATATAAATGATTTATGTTTATAATTTCATTAAATTATTTTTAAAAAATATATAATCTATAATTTTAAAGAAAATAAATAATTTATCATTAAAAATAATAGAAATTATGAAGAAACTAAACTATCATCTTATTCCGAGTAATTTTAATATTTTATCATAATGTATAAAAAAGGGAAGACGTCTGACCTGAAGCCCACTGGTAACTCAAGGGTTGGGCCGATATCAGTCCAATCCCACAGTTCAATACTTCAAACCCTTCTTCTCTTCTCAAAAACCTTTCCTCCCCGAATCACTGCCACCCCAACTTCAGCTGTTACTGAGTTTCTGCTAGGAGAAACAGAGTATCGCCCCGTGTCTCTGTCTCTGTATGTGTTTTTCATTACAATTCTAATTTTATGATGTCTACGAACGGTGAAGTCGAAGTGAAGAGAGTGTTTATAGGCGCAGGATGCAACAGAATAGTGAACAATGTTTCATGGGGTGCCTGTGATTTGGTTGCTTTTGGTGCCCAGAACGCCGTCGCTATCTTCTGTCCTAAGGTCCCCTCTTGATTTCCTCTTCAGTTGATAGACCCTCATCAAACTGAATTCTTTTCCTTTTGTTAACTTTCTTTTTCCTTCCGTGGGCAGACTGCTCAGATTTTGACTACACTCCCTGGTCACAGGGCAGCTATCAACTGCACCCACTGGCTACCTAGTACCAAATTTGCCTTTAAAGGTAAAATTCTCCTTCTTCTGTCGCAATGATATGTACTTTAGTTGAACGCCTTTCTTGGAGTGTTCTTTTGGTGTAGAACTCAGAGCATGCTCATTTACATTTTAAATCATTCGTTCTAATGCTTGATGCTTTGTCTGGTTGGACACATGTTGTAAAGTGGAAAAAAGATATTAAAATTTGGATTATCAGATTTCTCAATTATCTGCGAATAACTACTTTGTTGTGCTTAATGAGAGAATCAAATGCTCTTTTTTCTTTGTACTCTTACCAAGTATGTGAGCTAACAAATGAAAGATAAATTATTCTAAACCAAAATCAATTCTATTTCTCCTTACGCATGTGCAGATTTGAAAGATTAAATAGCTAATTATTCCTCATTGGGTTTTAATGAGCTTGGTTATTTGCTTGCAGCTAAACATTTGGAGCAGCATTATCTGTTGTCAGGAGATGCTGAGGGTGCTATTATTTTATGGGAACTATCTATCACTGATAAAAAGGTATTCCTTTTGTAGAATTCTTGTACAGTTTATGCCACTGCATCCTTGTGTTATTAGGTGTTCTATAAACTGGAATAAACCAGGTGATCTTTTTCTTTTACTTGTTTCATTTGATAATGACATAATATCATCTCTTTGATCATACAATGTGGTAGGAATAAGGTTCCCAAAGGGAAGAGTTTCAATGGCTATTTTTTTTTTTTTTTTTGATAGTTTGTCTGCCTTTTCTTTTTAAAATCTTTCTGGTATCACACTATCTTTGCTTCTTTTTCCTTTTTTTTTTTTTAACAGTGGAGGCATGTCTTACAATTACCACGATCACATAAGAAAGGTGTTACTTGCATCACTGGGATTATGCTTTCTGAAAGCAATGCAATATTTGTATCTACTTCTTCTGATGGCATTGTGAATGTTTGGGATGTGGTTTTCCCATCTTCCTCTGGAGGTGAGCCAAGTGAAACTAAAATTAATGATAGCCTGTTCTCTCCTATGGGCATTCGTGGTTTATTTGATTTTCTTTTTTGACTCTCTTGTTGTTAGAATTGGATGTCTAGCATATTTCTTCATTATCAAGAATGTTCAACAAAAAGCTGAACAGATTCCCCCAAATCACCTTATGTATGAAGTAACAGAGGTTGTCCCCCCACCCCCCTAAAAAAAAAAAAAAAAAACCCAAAATAACATCTTAAGATAAAAATTGACATTTGAAATTATTCATATCATGATCTTTTTTGAACCTAAGTATCATGGTTTGCATGCAGAAGGCGACTAAGTAATGCAGAAGCTATCCACTCATGCTTGATGACTAAATCTCACTTTAGTTGGTCTTGTTGCTTGATAATGATCTACATAAATTTGTGTCTGCCATTGTGATTTGTGCAATATTTGTGCAAAATAAGTAAGCAAGCTGATATCATCTTATAATGCTTGGCTATAATTAATCTTTTGTTCCTTTGTTCTAGGTGAATGTAAGTTGTCATGTTTGGAATCTCTTTTTGTTGGTTCCAAACCAATGGTCGCTCTTTCATTGGCAGAATTACCTCATAGTGCTGGGCATTTAGTCCTAGCAATGGGGGGATTGGATAACAAAATTCAACTTTACTGCAGGGAGAGAACTGGAAAGGTATTTACTTCAATATTTCTGTGCATTACATATAACTTTCTCCAAAGAAGTTTGTTATGTGGCACTTAACCACTTGCACTTGTTTTCTCTTTTCTTTTTTGATTGTGCTTGCAGTTTGTTCGTGCTTGTGAGTTAAAAGGGCATACAGATTGGGTTCGAAGTTTGGACTTCTCACTACCTATGTGTACCAATAAAGAAGAAAACAGTCTGTTGCTTGTGAGTTCATCACAGGACAAAGGCATACGCATATGGAAGATGGCTCTACGCGGCTCTCCAACAAACACCCAGGGTGCATGCAGAAAGGAGGAAATAGGCTTAGCCTCTTACATCGAAGGTCCTGTGCTTGTGTGTGGACCATACTCTTATCAGATATCTTTAGAATCTCTTTTAATCGGACATGAGGATTGGGTATATTCTGTACAGTGGCAACCTCCTTTAGCTGTAGCTGCAGAAGAAATTTCCTATTACCAACCCCAAAGCATTTTATCTGCATCAATGGACAAGACAATGATGATCTGGCAACCTGATAGGAAAACTGGTATTTGGATGAATGTGGTTACTGTAGGGGAACTAAGTCATTGTGCTTTAGGCTTTTATGGTGGCCACTGGGGCCCATGTGGACTTTCAATTTTGGCGCATGGATACGGTGGATCTTTTCATCTATGGAGAAATATTGGCAAGGATTTTGATGATTGGAAACCACAAAAAGTCCCCTCTGGGCACTTTGCAGCTGTGACAGATATTTCGTGGGCAAGGTCTGGTAATTACGTGTTGTCTGTCAGTCATGATCAGGTGAGCCTACAGTACAGAAACAGTTTCCTGATGTTTCTCACTATTGTTCTAGAAATAATTGAATCATCTAGGTTTGCTAGTTTGATGCATCTGTAGATTTGTTGGTTGCAGATCTCCATGAAGTTCTCTAGGCTGAATAATAGGACAAATTGATTGTACATGCTTGAAGGTAACATAGTAGAACTTAAGTGTAGCATGTTGATAGAATTTCAGTGTAAGTTCTCTATGGTAGGTAAAAAATGACACAAACCAGTAGGTGGCGCTAGTATGGAAAAAAAAAAAGTAATCTTTGTATTTAAAGTAAATACAATATAACCAAGTAGACTATGTAATACATAATGAAGCCTAACATTCTTTTTCGTAAGAATTAGCAGTGTGTTGATGTGGTGCATTGACATGTTATGGAGGAACAGAACTAGGTAAAACATGTTATTACAGTCAGGAGTTTCCTTTTGTGATCAATTTAATTGTCTTAGAGGTTTTCTCAATAAAATAAACTTTTTTTTTTTTTTTAAAGCAGCAACATAGGGAGTATTATTATATACAGTAGCATCAATGGGGTGCAACCCATGTACAAAGGTTAAAATTTTAACATATTAGAAGGTCTACAATGTCAACGAATTCCCCCTCATTCACAAAATCATTCCAAATATCCCACAGTTTCATAATATGAATCCATGGAGTACAAAATCTTCTCCATGGATATTCCTTTCCCTAAAAAATTCTTTTATTCCTTTCCCTCCAAATCAGCCACAGAACCAACAAGGATACTTTCCTAAATAGTTTTTTCCTACTTTTATCCCTGCCCATGCCGTTCCATGCCAAGAGTTCCCCCTCTGCCATCCCCATAGCCACCTAGTCTACCCCCAGCATCTGCCATACTGGCCCCCCAATGTGTCTAGCTCATTCGCACTCTAGAAACAAGTGTTAGACTGATTCTTCTTTCTCTTTACACAAGATGCACCTGTTCATTAAGGTGATACCCATTTTCTTCAAGTTATCGATAGTGAGCACCATCCATGGATTACCTCCCACACAAAGAATGATACTTTTTTGGAACTCCTGTCTTCCCCACCAAATTCCATGGATATAACTTCTCTAACCCGGGTTGATTCAACAGCTTGTAGAATTCTCTCACCATGAAGTTCTCCAATCTACTACCACCTATGCTCGGTACTACCTTATTTGGCTAGTCTAGATTCCCTTTCATTTCCTGAATCTGGCCATAAGAATGCAGTAGGTCTTGCATCTCCCAGTCCTGTGCGTTTCTTCTCATACCACTGTCCATTCCACGATATTCCTTTCTCCCTGGGTACAGTCGCTAACTGAGGCATCCTTATAATTTGCCATAGCAAAAATATTTATAAATACTTAACACAGAGGTATGTCTCCACACCATTTGTCCTTCCAGAAGCCAAGTGACCTGCCATCCCCAATCTTAAATCTGACAATCCCCTCAAAATCCTCCTACCCCTTAATTATGGCCTTCCAAATGCCCGTCCCAAAGGTTTCTCTACCTATTTTGTTCATCCACCCTCCTCTCCCCAAACCATACTTTGCTGCCAAGACTTCCCTCCACAATCCTACCTTTTCTATCATGAATCTCCATAGCCATTTACCAAGCAATGCCTTGTTAAATAACTGTGGCTTTATCTCCATCCCTCCTTTATCTATCGGTTTTGTCACCATGTCCCACCTGACAAGATGAAATTTATTTACCTCCTCTGAGCTGCCCCACAGAATTCTCCTCTGCAATCTTCCAGTCTAACAACTACTGCTCTTGGAATTGGAAAGAGAGACATGGATTAGATGGGTAGATTTGACAACGTACCCTTGATCAGTGTTAGTCTGCCTTCTTTTGAGAGACACAGTCTCTTCCACCTTGCTAATTCCATTCCAAACGATCTCAACAAAAAAAAAAAAACCTTATCCTGGCAACTAATTTCATGTTTATGTAAATTAAGTAAATCAAATGTTCTAATCTTGAAAATTTCAATCTAGGACAGCTTGATAATAATTTGCTTGTAGACACTCATGAATATGTATCGATGTATGTTAGATAGGTCATGAGCTAGTCACAGAATTTCTTTTCTAGGACTGCTGAAGAAACTGATCATAACTTTGGACAGAATAACATTAGTGTGATCTTTCCCTGAACGATCTACCTCATTTGAACTTGTAATTAGAAACAGATTTTTGAGGACCTCAAAAGTAAGAAGAGCATATATCATGAGAATGCTGAAAGGACTTACCAGAAGAATGGATTGCTACCTTTAGTTCTAAACTTATACCTAAAATAATGTATTCTGAAGTTAGTCATCTTCATGCAAGTTCTAATTTGAATATATATATATATATATATATATAGAGAGAGAGAGAGAGAGAGAGAGATTAATGCTTTCCAAAAGAAGTTAAATAGCTGTAGATCATTAGAAGCCAAAGTTGAACAGCCAAATTGTCACCTGATTAATTTTTTTTTAGAAGTTGAGGGTGGATGTCAACATAATGTAATAAAGTTCATTTGGAGTTTCAATGTCATGGAACTAAGCCACAATACATTCTTGTAGACAACTCGTGTTTTTGCTCCATGGCAAACTGAAGCTTTTCACGTTGATGGTGGCTCCTTGCATGAAATTGCTCGCCCTCAAGTTCATGGTCACGATATGAATTGTGTGACCATCATCCGTGGAAAAGGTAACCATCGTTTTGTCAGTGGAGCTGATGAGAAAGTTGCCAGAGTGTTTGAAGCACCATTGTCTTTCTTGAAGACATTGAATCATGCCATTTCTCAAGGGTCTGCTGAAGACCTCCAGGTTGATGTACAGATTTTGGGCGCAAATATGTCTGCTCTTGGGCTGTCACAGAAACCTATTTATTTGCATGGTGAGTCTCTTTTTTTATCCTCAGGACACGGTTATTGGTGTTGGCATTGCTGGTTGTAATTTATCAATTAAATGTGCTTGGCATGGTTTTCCTTTGCTAGAATGATGTGAAGTATTGCTGGTTTTGGGTGTTTCATTTTCACATGCTTATCAGGCTTCATTTCTGTATGTTGTAACTCAGACCAAGCTTTTGGAACTTCATGTTTATTCACAGTTCACCTGCTCTAGATGTTCTGTTTTTCAGTTTTCTGGGTGATTAGTAGGCTTTTAAATCTCTGTTATTTTAATGCTTGGCATAATAGCAACGATAATGCAACCCTGCAAAGTGTAATCCTTGGAAAGATCTTTCTATTTCCCTTAGATGGGTAGGCCCGAGGTCATATTGATGCCATCAGTGAAGTTGGAGCGTTGAAGGATGGCAAGTAGACTCTTAAATAGGGGAAAAACTATGGGCATGTTTGGTTTGTCTTTCAAAAAGAGTTCTTTGCTTGTCAAAAACAAACAAAAAAAATGTAATTTTCAGATACCAGAATATGTTTTTTCTTTCTTTCTTTCACTATTTTAGGGAAAATATGGTTTTTGAAAGTCCGTTGTTTTCCAAAGCTGTTTTTTGATAATTTCTTATAAGTATGAAAATATATGTTTAAAAGTGAAAAATTAGTTGTTTCTGCATAAATGAGTCACTATTCATAACAAAAGGAAATAAAGGTTCAAGATTAATGGCTATTCAAACATGTTTGAGGTGAAAAATTAACAGAAAACTGGTTTTTCTTCTTGTTTCAGGACAACTGTTTTGAGAATAGAAAGACAAAAACAAATCCAAACATGCCTTTTGGTTTGGAATTTCTTATATGCTTAATTGGTAGGAGTTGCCCGAGTACTCAGAGAGGAAAGGGATGGTGTCTATAGTTTCTTTCAGTTCAGAGGTGTGGTTGTCCATCTTTTGCAAGAATGCTGTAGAGTCAATGAATTTACACCAGCATCACATTTTAGCCTACAGTCACAGGCTTGGCTGGAATCTTTTCTGAAAGATAGGGCAACTTTTTTCATCTGTGGTCCTTTGGCGTCTTTGAAAGACTGCAACTTTTACTAACTTAACAGAGAGAAAATTTAATGAACCTATGTTTTCTCTACTGAATTTTCCTCTTTGCATGAGGCCAAGGTGGCATCAACAGCCTTCTAAGGTTTTCCCTTGATTGCTGCCTGCATTATGTTGGTCATTCCTCGCTCAATTCTTGCCAAGATATCCGGTGCATGAGACAGGAGCCAAGAATATTCTTCAACTTCTCCTCCTTTCCAACTTTACACTCTCCTTAAATTGATGGGTGATGGAGTTTTCTGCCTCAAAGGGGAAAAAAATCTTGCTGATTTCAGCTAGATGTTGTTGAACTGGGATATTCTGTGTAAGAATTTCTGGTAATCATCCTGAAGAATTAAGACTGTAGAGTCTCCTACTCGCTTCTAATAGTGTGCCTATTGTTTTGGATATCATGATGCCTTCTGGAGGGAGGACAGAATTCAATTGCCTCTACCCTCCTTGATAATAAGGGTAGCAGACAAATGAAGATGAACATTTTGGTTTTTAAGATTTTGTTTGTTGTATAGTTAAGCTCTCTGTCCTGCTAGGTTTGCATTGATGAATCTTTGTCAATAAATATTATCTAGTGCTAGTAAGTTTGTAAATCACTGATGTACCTTTTCCTATGCAGCTGCTCAGGAGACCCAAGAGAGAAGTGGGAGTGATGGTCTTGACACCCTTGAAACAATCCCGGATGCAGTTCCAGTTGTGTTGACTGAACCTCCCATAGAAGATCAACTGGCATGGCATACTCTCTGGCCAGAGTCACACAAACTTTATGGTCATGGGAATGAGCTGTTTTCTTTATGCTGTAACCATGATGGCAGCCTTGTTGCTTCATCATGTAAGGTATGATGCATCCCTCATTAAGGTATAGGTGTTCTTTATTCAGAAAATTTTCTGTCAACCATATTGACCCTTAGGCATGCAAAATCTGTGAGTTTGTTTCCAGTGGTTGATGGAACTCTAGGTGTAATTTTTCCTTCCTACATTTCTGTTCCATCCATTTCACATTTGAGGTGCCTATGCCCTGCATTTGTGGTGGATTGCTAACCTAATGCAAATTTGGAAATTTAGCTAATGTTTATGCTGCAGGATCTGGCTTACATATAGTAGGGCAGACCTGGATCATTCTCAAGATTATATGCAGGATTCTTCTATTCTGGTGGTACTGGGAATTGCTTTTACTTTACAGAAACAACTTTTATGTTGCAATTATTAACGTAAAAGTTGTTGGCATAGAACATTCAAGATACTAGAATGCTATTCGTTGACTAAAGTGCTCATGTTAATGATTGTAGAAATTTAATTTCTGTTTTGTGAGCATGTTTTTCCCCAATGTTTTTTTTCCCTCTCTGTTATTCATCAGTGTAGCTCAAAAATTTCTTGCAGGCCCAATCAGCAGCAGTAGCAGAAATATGGCTGTGGGAAGTGGGTTCATGGAAGGCAGTTGGTCGCTTGCACTCTCACAGCTTAACTGTTACGCAGATGGAATTCTCCCATGATGACAATTTGCTTTTGGCTGTTTCAAGGGACCGCCACTTCTCTGTCTTCAAAATCCAAGGAACAGGTAATTAAAATCACTATTAAACTGCACCTTATTTTATGATTGCTGCTTTGTAATCAGTCAGTTGTTTGCATCATTTTTTAACACTAGTAATTCTCAGCGCCAATGAGCATCCAGGAGTCTGATAGAATCCTTTATCTGTTTCTGGTCTAGGTTGATGGTAAAGGACATGATGTTCTAAATCTGATGTCCTGATATGTCGTTAGTGGGAAGATAATCTAAGTGAGGGTTCTGCAAAGTTTACTTCAAATTTTAGCCTTAGCTAGTCTTTTAAAAATTAGCAGAAAGGTAGAGAATGTAGCAATTTCACCACTTTGGACCCCATTACATCTCCTAATTTTCTTCTTGGCATTTTCTTTACCTCTATGACATGGGGTATCTGTAAAAAAAGACATGTTCCATTGAAGATTCCATGTATCTCCTTTCCGGCCACCGGTTTCGATTTTCTTGGTTTTCTGCAGATATCTTTACATGCTCCCCCATGTCCTTTTACCTAATCAAGATGGAGATAGGGGAAAAGAATTTCTCAAAAAAGAGAAAAAGAAAATCAATTTCATGTCTCACTTACTAAGCAATCAAATAATTAGGAATGGTAGTCAGAAAGAAAATGGGGACCATTGAAAAATTCTGAGCAGTAAGATGATCTCTGTGTGGACCATCATGAGAACTTTTCTTATGTTATTATGGCTTTAACCTACAAGAATGAACTCTGCTCTTTCTGGTGTGTTGTTGATCACTGCTCTAGTTATGCGCCAAATATGTGTTCAAAAATACTCATGGGGAAAAGAGACATGCTTTATCAATAATTACAGTGCTATCTGTCCATGCGTCTTTATAAAACATTTCATTTAGTTTGTTCATAAGAATAGTTTTATCCTATATTGTCGATTTAATTTTACCGAAGATTGTAATCATGTGTATTTCCTCATCTCTTTAGGCACATGTGGAGTCATTCACAAGCTCTTATTGAGGCAGGAGGCACACAAAAGAATAATATGGGCATGTTGTTGGAATCCATTTGGTCATGAATTTGCAACAGGTTCCAGGGACAAGACCGTGAAGATTTGGGCTGTGGAGGATGAGTCTTCTGTCAAACAGATTCTGGCTTTGCCTCAATTCAAAAGCAGTGTCACTGCCCTATCCTGGGTTGGTGTTGATCATCAGAAAAGCCAAGGGCTTCTTGCAATTGGAATGGAAAATGGACTCATAGAACTATGGAGCCTTTCTATCAAAAGAACCAATGACGGTAGCAGTGCAGCTGCTTCTCTAGTTGTACAGCTAGATCCACTCATGTGCCATGTTTCTGCAGTGAACCGTTTGGCATGGAGAGACACCAAGAAGACTGAAACGTGCAGGAGCTTGCAGCTTGCATCCTGCGGAGCTGATAACTGTGTGAGAGTTTTCGAGGTAAAAGTTGATTGATCAGATTCTCATTTTTGGTATCTGAGACAATTTTGAAATCACACATAATGTAGGATAAACCTTTCTGGCAGACCCCAGTCTTCGATCGGCTGCCTGATTAATGTTTTGACACAAAGTAACCCATAGAGATGCTTAGAAAATGATGAATATGCTTTTAGGATTCTTATAAAGTAGGCTACTGTATGATCCCTCCTGCCAAGCAGCTACTCCCTGTTATCAAGAATGAAAGGGCTGTGAATGTTTGAAGCTATTGTTGCCTTTTCGGTTTTTCTTTTTCTTTCACAATCGAGGTATTCGGGTTGAAATTTTTTCTCGGGTCTTGAATTTAACAATCAAGAATAAAGTCAATTGATACCTGCTTACACACGAGTTGAACTTTTGAAGATTATCTCTTGCATTATATCCATGAAAATAACTGAGGATTCTCTTTATAAAAAAGTGTGACATTTAGGGGGAGCGCATGATATTTATCATTTTTGATTAATTAACAATCTTATTCTGAAGTATGAACAGATTGAAGGGAAGCAGAGATGAGCACTGGCCTGGCATGTCAAAATCTTGAAAGAAACTATCTCAAATTGTATCATAAAAGGCCTTGGATTTGTGGTTTGAGACAAGAATGGCTTTGACAAGGAGGGGAGTGACTGTGAAGTTGTGCTCAAAGCATAGTGTTGCATACTCCACCACATGTTGCCTGGAGTCATTTTCAAATTCAAACATATCCATTGCTGATAATAATGATAATAAAATAAATAATAATTATAATAAAATTGATAGTAATAAAATAAATAATAATCATCATATAAAATTTTGAAATTTATCTTTTTTTGCATAAATGTTAATTTTTAAAATAATTTTTTGTTTATCAATTTAAATTAAATTGAATTATATATAAAATTATAAATTAAAAATTTGTAAATTAAAAATTTTGTAAAATAATTTTTTATTTAAAATTTTTATATATTTAAACTATCATCACAATAAAAATTTTGAAAATTTTTAAGTATTAAAAGTATTTAGTAAAAAAAATATATTATTTAAGTTTTTTTTAAAAATTATTAAAATAATGTATGAATAAAAAATTATTTAAATTTAAAATAAAATATAAATTTTATTAAATTATTTTGAAATATTTTAATAATAAAAATGCTTTTAATTTCTTTACCATCATTTTGAATCTCTAAATTTGCTGAAGACTTTTTTGAAATCGAGATTTTATAAAATAAAGGTAAACCTTTGACATTTATCCTAAAAGACAAGTAAAATGATGTTAATAATAATAACAATATTTAAATTAAAAAATAATTTTTTTTAAAAAAAAGGAGAGAGGCTACTCTCATGGGAAGAGTTAGGGAGCGGGTGGTGTAGGTTCAGTTGACAAGAGTCGCCACAGAAAGAGAATGGCTTGTGCTCTGCTCTCTTCTCGTGCTCTGCTCCTCCCCTTCTCTCAGTCCACCACACATTTTCCTGTCAAAGGTAAAAGAGCAACAACCTTGAGGATAATTGCTAAGGCTACGGAGAACGGAAATGAAAGTGAAAGCCAAAGCAAAGGCAAAGACAAGGACTCGCCCGCATTCAACCCCTTCGGCTTTGTTACCGACAACCCTTCGAGCAGAAGCGCCATTCAGCTCCCAGAAGCTCCCGCCGAGGACGGAAATGTAGGCCAGATGCTCTACGTAAGTAGTTGAATTGAACTGAATCAGCTCTCTTTCTTTCTCTCTCTCTCTCTTTTTCTCTTTCTTGTTTAAATTAACTGCATGCTATGTTGAGCTTTTGTATTTCTTTTCTAGCAATACTGAATTTGCAGCTTTGGTTTCTTGTTGTGGCTTTTGTGGGGTGCCTAGGGAATGGTTCTTGGTCTTTGCACAGCTTTGTGGTAAAAAATTGTGATCATTTCAGGGGATGACGTTTATGCAGGATGCTTGTGGTTGAACTTTAAGGAACACATACTTAAATTGAGTCTCATGCATGTCACTTTGTTTATGTGGGTTTTGTTTTATTTTTCTGATAATACAAAATCATTTATTTGGACCTTTATGGAAACCACCAAAATTGTGACAGGATATCCAAATATTCCCTTCATCACTCAACTCCTAGTTAATTGCTTGTTTGCTTGTTCACTCCACTGTCCCTTTTAAATTTTTGATAAAGCCTACTAGGTTTGTTGTAGCTGTCTAGTTCCTTTTTAATTAAGAGTATCACGTGAGATGTGCATCTAATGCAACTGCACCTCTATAACATACATGGAGTGTGAGTATGATGAAGTTGGCGTGGTTAAATTGTGTTAGTTACTCCAAGATGGCTTTGTCTGTGACTGCCGTGATCAGCTTACCTTAGAGTCTTAGACATCTTAAAACTGTGCACGGAAGCAGGATTATGGCAAACAACATTCATCATTTGGCTGTAGCTTTTTTTTTTTCCTAATTTTAAAAGCAGACACATTTTGAAGTGTACACTTGTTAAATATTAAACATACTTATATTAATGTGTGTCCCTCAATGTGGGCTGGGTACCTATGGAGAATGCTTTGTGCTATAAGTATAACATGCATATTTTGCAATTCTAGAGAATAGAAGACAAAGGCAAAGAATATGGGTCATACATCAAATCTGGGAAGTTTAGATGGTTTGTGAGAGAAACTGGTAATTCTTTTTCATCTCCTGTGATTTTATTCATTTTCTTTTCTATGCAAGTTTGATGATTAAATTTTGACATTGCAGGATCGCCTGAGAGCCGGCGTGGCACCATTGTTTTCCTGCATGGGGCTCCCTCCCAATCTTTTAGCTATCGAGTTGTCATGTCTCAGGTAGTTTACTGATTTATTTAGGATTTTTTTTTCAATTTTTGAAATGTTGTTAGAACATTCCCCTTTTTTTCAGAAAAAAAAAAAAACTACTGTTTCTTATAAAAAAAAATGTTGCCTTTTTTAAGTTGCATCGTCTTGTAAAGTCATGTCTTGTCTCTTTCTTTTTTCGAAAAAAAAATATTAAAGTTAGATAACCCAATGTATGCAGTTTTGAATTTAAAACCAGTGGATGGTAGTTTGCCATTACCATTGGTTATTATTCAGTTTAAGGACCCAACTAGTTAGACATGAGCTAAACTCACTATGTTGCCAGATTCAAATCCTCTCATGCTTTCTTCGCATTAAGGGACATTAAAGCACCTCAATGCTAAATCCATTCATCATGATGATTGACAGTGAGATAAAGAGCCTTTCACTGTGATCGTGCTTCATGACAAACAATTCCAATACCCTTTATCTGTACTTTGCAGATTGTTTCTACATCTGTTCACTGTGTACTTTTTTCTTAATTTTCCTTTGATTAGATGTCAGATGCTGGATTTCATTGCTTTGCACCTGATTGGATAGGATTCGGTTTCAGTGACAAACCACAGCCAGGATATGGTTTTAACTACACAGGTCTTTGTTATTTTCTTGATATATACTTTATTTTTCCTCTGAAGTCACAACTTTTCCTCTTTATGTATAGCTGATTATTCTGAAATCTTGATCTCAACTTTTACAGAGAAGGAGTTCCATGAGGAATTCGATAGATTACTTGATGTGCTGGAAGTCAAGTCTCCTTTTTTTCTTGTTGTTCAGGTTAGAATAAATTTGTCAAAGACATTCTCTATGCGTTATTTTCATGAAAAATCTAGGTATGAGCCATTTATTAGGATGATGTTATTTAATCCAAAAACATCCTGAGTTTAACATCAGATAAATAGTCTCAAAAGAGTTCTGAAATAGTACTATTGCAAGAAACCTACATATCTGACGTATTCCCTTTCTCAATTCTCCCTGAAGGGGTTTCTTGTAGGTTCGTATGGATTGACCTGGGCCTTGAAAAATCCAAGCAAGATATCCAAACTTGCAATTCTGAACAGTCCACTATCAGTTTCTTCTCCTCTCCCTGGGCTGTTTCAACAGCTAAGGTGCAAAATCTTCTTTACCTCTTAGTGAAATGCATATGATTTGTCATTGCAAAGTACTTAAACTGCACATGAGGTAGGTTCTGACTGGTATGACTAAATAGGTTTGTGTCCTTTGGAGCTTTTTGTTATAATCCTACCTTGTACCTATTGTATTGATTTCTAAATCTGTCAGTTTTGGTTTGGTACTCTTCATATTCAATAATTCCTTTTTTGTTCACTTTGGTAATCATTCTCCTGAGAAGCATAAAAATATATAATTTGTTTCTTAAATGCTTTTATTCTTATTGGTTAATTGTAACATTGTCAGTATCAGTTTTCAAATGTTTTTCTGCCTCTTTGGGAAGAATTCACATTTCCAAAACTATATAATAAGTTACATCAAAAATGGTACTGTTCCTTTAATAGACATCATATTGAATTTCACTTTGCCTAATGAATCTTTAGCTTTTAAGCTTCGTATATACCTAATTTTTTGTCTGTCTTTTTTTTTTTCTTTCAGAATTCCTCTCTATGGTGAATTTACCTGCCAGAATGCTGTTATGGCTGAGCGTTTTATTGAAGCAGGTAGCCCGTATGTATCCGAAGTGTATCTAGTAATTTTTTAGTACATTTGCATTTCTTAAACTAGTTTGTTATGAAAAATAACCTGATAAGTAATGTATAATACAGTTCTAAAGTATCTTTTGTGCTGATCGATGTATCTGCTTTTCTTGCACCTTTTCTTTTATGAGGTTCTAAACAGAAGTTTAGGAGGGTGAACATGGGGTGTTGGGAGCAGCATGTGTTATCACACAAGTATTCTAGTTGCTGCTTCACTACCTAAATTTGGAGTATGCTATCAGAGAGATCCTGTGTGCACCATCATTGCTTAGCATCTTTTTAATTTGAGTCTGTTAGTTATTTCCCTAGCATCCATGTGACTCATGAATGTAAATTATGTTTTGGCAGAACTTTTGTGTGCATTTCGCTTACAAAGAATCTAACCTTTTGGCAGTTACGTGCTGAAACTTGAGAAGGCTGATGTGTATCGATTACCATATTTGTCAAGCAGTGGACCTGGATTTGGTTTGTAATTCATTTTCACTTTCTATATTCCTACCTGCGGTGGGCTTCTTTTTTTTTTTTTTTTTGGCCCTTTCTCCATAAATTTACAGGTAGATGGTAATGAAAAATATATTTTATAGATAATGCTAAACTTTTGGTACAAATGATAAGTATGAAAAATAAACTTAATTATTTAACATATGGTCATTTCATTGAAAAACTTTTCTTTTGCTGCAAATATTTCATTTTCTATTTTCGTGTTTCAGCTTTGCTTGAAGCAGCCAGAAAAATTAATTTCAGAGATATCTCCATCCAAATAGCAACTGGCTTTGCATCTGGAAGGTAAATTTTCCTGGATTTTCTTCAACACATACTTGTATGTTTCCCTTGTTCCTCATGAATGATGAATTGTTAGAAAGCATGCTAGTCGTTAAGTACATATTTGAGTTAGCGTGATATCGTTGTTTGTGAATACTGTGCTGTCTGTAAGTGCAACCCCTCAGCCTGCATGCATCCTTTGTAGTTCAAATGAAATGTTACTTGTCCCCATGACAGTTCTATATTTCATGTATTTTTGTTGGCAAGCAGGCTTCGTGTTAACTTCAATATTTTCTAATTTGTTTGTTGAGATGAAGCCAGTGGTCTTCCGTTTTTTCCTGTTTCTTACTGATTTTAACCAATTCCTGCTTCTCTCGTATTCCACTTTCTTCTGCGACTTCAAATTTATGGCCTTTGGACCTCAGGTGGGATAAACCCGTCCTACTTGCTTGGGGAATAGCAGACAAGTACCTGCCTCAATCTGTTGCAGAGGAGTTTCAGAAAGGAAACCCAACTGCCGTCAAGCTTAAGTTGATAGAAGGTGCTGGGCATATGCCACAGGAAGACTGGTAACTAACTTCATCATAGAAAATATGTCTGCTTTCTTTTCTTTGTTCGTACTTTTTAGAATTTTCACCATTACCCATGTCACAGGCCAGAGAAAGTTGTTGATGCTCTGAGGTACTTTTTCTAAATTCACAAATCAAGCAAGAAATATCAAGACCTGTCTCATGGCAATAGTATTCTGTTTTACTGTTACTTGTTTGAAGGTAAGATATATGACTAAATCCAACTTGAATTTTTTGTGTTGTCTATGGTTAAAGATGTTATATTTAACTGTTTACATGTATAAGCAGTTCTCTTTTAGTGGAAAGAAGTGATACTGACTTTTCTCAGAAAAATTAGTTGTCTTACTGTCCTCAGAAGTTTCTGTAGATCATAAACATAGCAGTTACAAGAAGCAATCTGGTTGCAGCATAGAAGCCCAGCAGGGGAAAGAAGAAAGCTGTTAGCAGAAACTTCAAAGGTAGAGAAATATCTGCAGTTTGTTCGTGTCAACTCCTTTGGCTTGAAGCATTTGGTACTAAAAATAGAAAAGACAAGTTTTTCTTTACTTTCTTCTTGTCTCTTAAGATCCAAGAGTTTGTACTTGCATGTTAATTTGTAAATCAGTTATAAAATATATCACTATGTGAATTTAGAATATATGAACTAATATCTTTACATAAATCATTTTTTTCCTTTCCTACAAAACCAGAGATAAGGATCTTAAGAATAAATGATTGGATGCCCAGAACACTTAAAAGACCTTGTGAATTGAAGGCTTTGCATATCATATCATCCTTATATTTCTGGGCAAGTAAGAAACATGTGCAATCTACTGGTACAAGAGTCGGCATGCCTGATAATTCAAGCTGGAGATTCACTGGAAATTGCCTTTCAAGTTCACTTGGCACTGGGAAGATATTTATAGAATCAGATGGGCAGGATGGAAGCAGGACCTTTGGTTTTTGGTCAAATGCCTTCAAACTTGGAGGGGGCAGCATGAGCTAAAAAACGCTTAAGAAATGTTAGGTACTCCCCCAAGTTAAACCTGAATCTTATACTAGGACACTACTTTCTCACAGCATGGATCAACCTGACATACAATTTTACTTAAACATGTAAGGATAAGCAGTCCACTGGGTGCACCAGAAAGATTCTATTCTTCCGAGTGACATGCAGCAATTTTAAGTTATTAACATAACCATAAAGGCTTTCACATAATCACAATTTGACCCAGGCTCATGTCAAGAAGTGCTATACCATCAGCACTATCTAAACCTTACTCTACCCACTCTTTCTTTCTTCAAAAACTGGGTGGCATTGGCAGTTGGGCACAGCAGATCTTATCCTTTAACAGTGACCTACTTTGCCTTCCTCTTTGGTTTCTTACTAGTTTGACGGGTAACTTTTGGCTTGGATGTCTTTGCTGTCTTAGCTCGTTTATTATTGGTCACCTTACCGGATTTCTTCTTTTGATCATGATCACCATCTTCATCATCATTAGTGTCACCATCAGTATCAGCAGCACCAGCATCATCATTAGCAATGTCACCATCATCACTATCCTTCAATTTTCCCTTAGTTGAAGGCTTCTTACTCGGGCCTTTATGTTTCACTCCTTTCTTCAATTTGGCATTATCATTCTCACCTTCACTTACTGGTTCATCTGCATCATCTTCATCATCATTCTTGTGTCCTTTTCTTTTTGAAGTTTGCTTTCCTGTTTTACGCACGGTATTTGCAGCTGCTGTTCCACTCAGTTTTTGCAATTCTGGTACATAAGCTGTTGTCTAAAAACAACAAAGACATATTAGATTGATTTTTCGCTACAGCAATAAGAATGATAATTAACTGTTGCACAGACATACCCTGCCACCTGCAGTAATAAAATCAATTTTCTTCCCTGACAAACAGGAAAGCTGATCAGTTTTTTATATAACAGTGCCTGATAATTAAGAATGCTACTTGAAAGAATTTTAACCCATGAAAAAACTCTCCTGATCCAAGCCAACACATCCCATCAAGGACATAATTGAAACAAACTCTTGGAAGGAGAGTGGAGGTACAGGAATTGAGGGGGTGGAGAACAATCATACTACAACAGAGAGCATAAGGTCAGAATCCAAACCATCAACAAAAGCCTTGCCAGGCTTCTTTTCCCGTGAATGGAAAATCCAATTACTAGGAAACTGGCTGCTGTCAGCCCCGACTTCAATTGCTTTTTCAATCACCTGTAAAATCAACTTTCTGTCAAAATGAAATTATATGAAGAAGCATCTTACCATTAACTTTTCCAGGCTTTTTGCCCCACCGAAAATGAAACAACCATTCAAGAGGAAAGTCACTGCATTCAGCATCAACTTCAACTGCATATTGAATAACCTACAAATATTTTTCCTCCTAATTTTCCATCAAGAATGCATGATTTATACCAAGATATTTCCAAATCTACTAACAGAAGTCCGGGTGAAGCAGTCTTCCTACCTCTTTGATGCACTTGTGCAAAGCTGCAGCTTGTTCTTTCGACAGGCTGGCAGCAGTTTGCAGTGGATGAATTCTAGCCTGCCAAAAAAATGAGAATAGGAATAACTAGAGTTCACATTTTAACTTTTGTGAAAATAAAGTCACTTGTATGGATTGCACGCTACCAAAGATTCGCCAAAGTCATATCTAATACACAAACAACAAATAAAAATACTGAGTCTATCATCATCATCAAGCTGCCTTGCTAGAAGATCATTTCCTGTATACATGATAGGATTCTATATAAAACAAACAGTTTGTGGAAAGTGATATCTGTTAAAAAGTAACTTTTGAGTAACACAATAATATCTGAAATACTTGGCAAATGATATGAGAATATGACAGATCACTGACTTGGTACAGCACTTCATCAGCAATCCAGTTGCCAATACCTGCAATATAACTCTGCAAAGGAGGATAGAAATTAAGTAAATAATCATATTGAAAACGATCATTGAAGATTCAGAATGATATTGCATACTGAACTAGATGACTCTAAAGTATGAGATGTGACCACAAGGTTTGAACAGTAAAACAGTAAACGGTTATATGAATGATAAAACATTTTCAGACAATCAGCCATTAAGAATAACAGTATATTAATTTCTGAATAAACATTTTCTGAAAGAATAAAAAAAAAATCACCAGACTAGAGACTCTATAGCTGCACACTTCAGATAAGGTAGAATGAAAAATGGACAGTGTTAATTGTCTTACTCCCTTTCCCTAACTTCCTTTACAATTTGTATATCACATTCCTTAGGCTATAAAACACCTCCTTCCCAAGTAGCTAATAATTTAGCTATCTGTCACATCTAAGTTATAATGTTTACATAGATGCTTCTTTTGCATATATGTCTTCAATTCAGGATCAGCATATAACTGAATCTGATAATAGTTCTAATGAATAGTTCAGAAGATAGCTCAAAGAAGAATCAGTTATGGGCTTCTAGATATGCCAAAAGGCATTGATAATACAGGGCTGAAGTAGATATCTCCCCAGTACACAGGACATCAAAATCCATCACTTACAAACTTTTATATAAGTCACCCAAATGCTTAATACATTAAAGATTTTAGAAATAACAAGGACAATCAGCATAAAGGTTTTAACCTGATCAAGTAACAGAGCTTTAATGGAAATTTTCTTCTTGCTAAGAGATTCGGAAAATGCATCTATTGTCATAGGCTGCAATAATGCATCAGGGCCCAGCTCGGATATCGGGGGCACAGAAGCAGGCTGTTCCAGAAATCATAGAGAAATGAGAAATCAGACACCTAAATAAAGTACAGAGGCATGAAAAGCATTATATAGACAAGCATGATAGTACTATACGTCTTCGAGCAACCGAACTCTAGCAAATCTCCTCTTGTCAGTGAAAGACAGCTCCAAACCATCATCTAGCTGCACAATGAGAACTCAATATGATTATTAACTATAAGAATAAATGCTGAACAAATGCACTATATGCAGGCATCTGCACCAATTGTAGGTGTATTCCTCTATTCAAGTATTTGCACAATGGTTCTCATAGATTGTAAATATAGAATAAAACTGAAGTTCAAACAAACTGGATAGGCAACTTGACCATCATAGGAAACTAATGTCACTGAAACCTTGCAGTTGTTAACCTATTGTCAAGTACAACCAACTCCTGTCTTTCCATTTGAATACACTTGGCAGAGCCTTCTATAGCATCAAGCAGATCGGAAGAGTACATAAAATTGGGCATGCAGCAAAGTGACAAAACAAATGTTAAAAATAATGTATACAAATCATCCTCATTCAGGTAACCCCTACACCAACACACTTTTTCAACAGCAAAAAGTTTAGCCTTGGCATTGATCTTGTTGAGAACCCTGTTTTTCAGAGATGATGGAATAGCCAATAATCTTTTAGTTGTCAACGTTCAATGAGAGCAGAAATCATAGTTAGCTTTGCCAATGATCATCACAGAGAACATTCAGTTGTCATAAAAACAACCTGTAGCTGATTGGTCTCATTTACAGCATCCACATGAAAGCATTACTATTCTCATGATACCATCAATGTAAGCAAAAGATATACTCAACAATGAAGTAGCAAGGATACTTACTTCAATGAAAAACTTTGAATATTTTGATGGCCATTCATCAGTGTCTTTAACAGCAGACCTGTGAACAGCATCCTAAGTTATTAGAATAGGCATATGCAATTTATTCAACGCAAGAAATCATCAAGCATTACACCTGAAGCAGCTACAGATGCAAATCTGAACAGAGTCAATTTGGTGAGCGCCCAAAACACTCACAAAGACCAGAAAGTCTATCCATAACTCACCTCTTATATTTAGTAACAGCAACCCCTTTAATATATATAGCACCTGTCATCCCTGAAATATATCGAACAACATGAGCAATGGCGGAGCAGCAAGTATTGGTAAGTCTAATGCTTTTCTTTTTCTGCTTTTCTTCTTTTTGCTGAGCATGGCATACAATAAACAGAAGAACCCTGGCACTTACTAACTAAAAAGAGTGAGGGAGAGAGTTTTAGTGTGCACTGCAAACCAACTCATTAACATTGCCCAAACTCATAAAGAGGAAAAAAAAAAAAGGAACGAAGAAAGTATTTTTACAGCCTATACTTTCCTGCTAACTAGAAAAGCTTGAACTTCAAAACTCTTGCAACCAAATGAAAACAAAAAATCAAGAAACCAACAAGTAGGCCAGAATTTGGCAGGCCACAATAGCATTGATGCCATTGGTCAATCCTTTATGCACCCATATTTCCTTCGGTAAAAGACAACTGAATACTCTAACTCTTAGAAAGACCAAACACGTCCTTAGGCGCAAAGAAAGGGAGATCATTCTGTAATTTCTTTTTCTTACTATTGTGAGAAACAACAAAACAAACAAAAACAGAAACCATCTCCCTACAATTCTCAACACATTCCATCTAAACTTCCGTAAAATCATCAAAAGAAAATATTTTTAGAAATACGACCTTATACCAAAATGAAAAGCAAAAAAAAAAAAAAAAGGTTTTTAGGGTTTAATGACCACTAGTAGGAGACTAGCAAGAAGGCTGAGGAAGCGCACCGAACTGGAAGGAAGGAAAAGGAGGAGAGTCGAGTTGGAGCCAAAGATTCTTTCCCTTCCTGTGAGCGGAGACAATGATCTTCCCCAAGATGGACGCCTCGAATTCCGACGCAGAGACTCCATCTATCACTTTCGAGTCATTCGCCACTATCGCTCTCTTTATCTTCTTCCCCAAGCAGTTCTCTTCTATCGCTCTCCTCGCCGCCTCCACCTCCGGCAGCTCCGGCATTTTCACCTAGTTGCTAGGCTTTGGCCTTTGGCTTCTCCTCTCTGTATCGTTTTCGCGCGCTTTTCGGGTGCCACCACTCGATAGACTGGCCTTGAAAGACTGGAACAGCGGTTCCTCTGTGATTGATTAAAGTCCGAATAGAAGTGACTGCCAATGATAAATCGCCGCGTCAGCTACTATCATATTTATTTTTATATATTTTAAAAAATATTAAAATATAATAATTAATAAAAAATTAATTACATCAGCAAAATTTATATTTTATGTAATATTTTAAATTCACACCTAAAAAAGTGTATATTTATTTAATATTTATATTTTTATTAAATTTTTAATGTAAAATTTTAATTTATAATTTACATTAATATTAACAACTTTGAACTTATTTATTATGATAGTATTTTAAAAAATTAAAATAAATATAAAAATATTATTTACACATTATACACATATATAAAATCGTTAATATTAACAAAAATTATAAATAAAAAATTATATTAAAATTTTAATATTAAATATAAATTTTTAAAAAATTTTAATTTAAAATAATAAATAAAATATATTTCTTGATATAATTAATATAAATAAATATTTTAAAAATTTGTTGTTATATAAATTATAAAATATTTATTTCTTTCCTTCTCTGGTTATGTTACTGTAAATTTCAAAATTATAAAATTTTAATATTGTGCGATCTTATAATTTCATATTTTTAAAATTAAATTATTAAATCAAAAAACAATTTTTGCTTTATGAATCATTTATTTATTTGAGATGTATATTTTAAAATATGAACTTTTAACAAGACTTCAGGTCATGCATTAAATTGAAAAAAAAAATAAAAAAAGTATTGAATATCTTAAATTGTAAGTGAATTTCAATTTAAATTTCAGCATTTTAATTTTTTAATTATATATTTAAAATTTTATTTAAGTTAATTTAATTTTCATTCAAAATACTTAAATTAAAAAATTTATTAACTGATTTTGACTTAAAATTTTATATAAAAATAAAGATTTGTTCAAGCTACTATTTCAAAAAAAATTAAAATTTTTAATATTAAAAATATTTTTTAATTTTACATTGTCAAAATTTTAGAAATTTTATAAAAAGTGACTCATGAATCTTAAATTGTTCAAACTTTAAAGATGGTTTTGAAATGAAGTGTAGATTTATTTAAATTATTTTTTTAAGTATTTCACTATAAAAATGTCATTAATTTTTATAACTATTTGAATTTAAATTCAAATTGAATCACATTAAACTTTTAGAATAGAAAAAAATTAAAAATTTAAAACTAAAATCTAAAAAACGAGTTCAAAATATTTTTATCTTTGTCTTTAAATTAATTTTGAAATAATAAATTAATATTTATTTTAATTTTAAATATGATAAAAAAAGTTTTTTTAAAAAAATTATTTAGTAAGTATTAAAAAGTAAGAGTAATGCACTGTACAACTCATTTTTATAACATTATAAATCTAATTCCTTTGACATGAACTGATGTAAAAAAATTTGTATTTAAATTATTATTTATTTTTATGTTAATTTTATTTAAATATTTCTTTTTTACTGCCATTTGTTTCCACTCAACTCTTTTTATAATTAAATTTATATTAAATATTTATTAATGATTTGAACAATAATTGAAAGAGATCCAAATCATTAACGAAAGATTAACAAAATATTAATATGATATGTAAATATTTATATTTTATAAAAAAATTGTAAATTTTTAGATTTTATTTGATGTTATCAAATAAATTTTTATATTTAAAAAATAATATTATAGATCCTAAAGTAACAAAAATTTAACGATACAAACTTCGATATTTACTGTCGTTCAAAATCAAAATTAATAATAAGGGTATTTTTATCAAAATCAATTATTTTTCCAACTATAGCATTGCTATCCCAACACTCTTTCTGGCCACAATATCTCTAATAATCAAAGGATGTCACATACAGTGCCTCAACCATGTCCATTTCTTCTTTGGTGATGTGAATTGTATTAAATTTTTGAAAAGATGTTAACACATATTAATTTGATAAAATTAATAATTATAATTTTATTTATTTTTATAATGTAAATATAATAAATTATAAAATATTATTTTATTTTTAAAAAATCATCACAAACTCAAATAAATAAATAATATTCTATCCTATGAATAGATGGCAATCTCAATCAAGCTTTGGTCATGAATTCATCTTTGATCACAAGCAAAATCAATTGAGAAGTTCAAGCTTAGAATGCAGGGGAAAAAAAAAGGACAAAGAAGAAGGGGTTGAAGGAAGAAGAAACCATTAAAGCAATAGGGAGTCAAAATATATTGTTTTGTTAATAAATAGGTAATGAAAACCTGATTTTATCTTTAATTAAATAGTAATATTTTTGATGATTTATTTTGTTTTGGTCAATTCAGTAACATCAAAATTTGTATTATTTATTTAAAATATAAAGATTTATTTAATAATCTAAATCAAATATATAAGATTTTTATTTTTATATTTTTTAATGAATGAAACGGTCGAATCTATTCGATTTTTGTAGGAGCTAACTAATTGATATTTACGTCATAAAGATAGTTGACATAAAATTTAGTGGTTCAAATAGTATTTTTATTTTTATTTATAAAATTTAATCATTTATGTGATAATAAATTTTTTTAAAAAATTAAAATTATAATAATATTTTTAGGATAAATATTATATAAAATCTTAATATTTATTATATATTACTAATCAAACTTTTATATTAAAAAAGTAACAAATTTAACTTTAATTTATTAATTTGATTTCAAATTGAACCTTAATTTAAATAGTTATAAAAAATGAAGATTGTTTTCATAGTTAAAATAGCTCAAAAATGATTCAAATGGATTATTTACTTTATTTTGAGTTCATCACTCAAATCTAAATAATTTTTTAGATCAAAACATGTATATTATCATAAAAAATTAAAATTATCAAAATTATGATATGAAATCTGAGAAAAACTTAATATTCTACATTTAAAATAGATAATCAAAAATTACTACACTACCAATTTAAGTTGATTATATAAATAGATAAAATATTAAATTTTAGTTGAAAAATAAAGAAAATTTTCTTTTTACTATAATGTTACCTTCAAATCAATTTATAAAATTTTAGAAAAATTATTTTCATGAATATTTTATTTTAAATAATAAATAATTAAAACACTATTGAAAAATAAAGTACTTGAAAATTTATTCAAACAATAATAAATTAAAATTTGTTATAATAATTTAAAAAGTATTAAAATAATATTTATCGATAAAAAAATATATGTTAAAAAAATTTTGAAAAATTAAGTTGAGGTCTTACTTAAAAGTGGGACCTTAAATTAGGGCCTCCGTCTCTTTCCCCTTAATTGATTCTGGTAAAAATTTTAGCTTTGCTGGCAAGCAGCAATTGGCAAGATGTAGTCATTGCTTCAGTTGATCTATTACATAAAGTTTTTTTACATTTAAAAACATTATAAATAAATTAATTTAAAATAGATACATATTTTTTAAATTTTAAATTTTTTAAACAATTTATCCAAAGTTTTTGTTGTGGTTTTTTATTTTTATTATTCAACAAAAAAAATAAATAATCACTGTATTATAAGATATTATTTTAATACATTTTATATTAATATAATTAGCAATAAAGTTTTATTAATTCATTTGCGTTTGTTAATTAATCACAATAATTGTTTTTGAATTTTCTCATTTATATTATTATTATTAAATATTGGTCGGTCCAAAATTAATATTATTTTAATGTTTGATAGTGAAAAGCCACATGTCACAATAGCTGCCCCTTAGCGGCTCAAGATTCTTCATCTAATTTTTGGATTAATATGTGGCTCGTGATATATATTTCTGGTAGGTACCTTATTCAACCTCGATGACCGTCTTTAAAACGTGGGTTGGAAATTGGAAGCTTAATAATTGCTCCCTTTGCTAATTTTTTTAAAAAATAAAAAAATAAATAAAACTTATTATTATGTAAATTTATAACATCTATCGTATTTATAATAAAAAATCATTTAGGTAGTATTATCATTAAATAATTTTAAGTTATATCATACAAATATTTTTATTTAATTATATTTTATAATTATTTTAAGACTAGAGAATTAATTTAGAGAGCAAATTTTTTGTAAAAATAAATTTGGATTTTTGCCCTAGATAGTATATTGTTCAAAAGTTACTCTATCAATTAGTATGTAAATTAGAATTTTTTCATATTTGTAAATATATTTTAAAATTTTTATATGCTTAATAGTAAAAATAGTTTTAAAAATATATAATATTTATATATGATCTATAATGAAATTTCATTATCCAACAAAATCAATACACTATATTCCTGAATTTAAATATTTTAGTTATTAAAATATACATATATATTTATAAATATAAATATTATTTTTAATAATTAATATAAATCCACGTATGATCGCTAGCATTCAAATCAAGTTAGAGCATCTAATGTCTCTTTCGTATCTCAAAAGCTTTTTCAATGATTTTGAAATGCATATGGTGCATGTCGGTGGCTTACATACATGCATCTTGACTTATTAAAAAAAAAAAGTCATTTTCTTGAATTTAACATGATTTTTTCCTCTTTGATTAACACAAAAATCATCACAAATTTTATTTTATTGATTTTTGTTAAATTTTATTTCAAAAATAATTTTTTGAGCTTACGTTGAACTTTTTTAAATATATATTTTTATAATTTGTTATATTAATATGAAACGAATAAATTTTATTACATTTTCATATATTAATATCTATTCAAAAGTTTAGTAGAATCTAAATTAATAGAAAATTTAAAATTTTATTTTAATTAATTAAAAAAATTGATATATGGTATCTGCTTGAACATTTGTGACAAATATTTATAAGGTTACCATTATATTGCATATTTGATTAATCGCCTTAGATATTTTGGATGCTCATAAATGGAGAGGGATACTCATTTAACAATGAGCAAAATTTGTCCACATAATGGTATCATAGTGGCCAACTCACAAAGTATACTTCCCCTTACCTCTTACCTCCTACCTTATAACTAAGGGCATGTGTCCTTATCTTGGATTCCTTATCAACTATCATTAGCTTTAATTAAAAAATAAAAAAGTGGTTTCAATGATAGAAAAAGCTTTAATCTCTCATGTCAAAGATGGTGCATAACATGCTTATATGTGAAGAAAAAAATTATTGAAAATATATGGTAGAATTGTCTTTTCATAGTGTTGAAAAGTCATTTAAGGAAAAAATGTCTTTACCTCTTCACCCAACTTATAAACATATGTTAAGTTTATAACGAGTTTGGGCATTTACAAAAATAAAAAATGTTTATATGTGACTCGAAACCAATGTTATTATCAAGCAAAAATATTTGATATTATCAATTACATATATAAAAAATTAAATTTATATGTATTTATATAAAGAAATTAAATTTAATTAAAAACTTACCGTTTATGCAAATTCTCAATTTCAAATCAATTAAAAATATATATTTTAAATATTTTTTAATGTGATATTTTTATTCAGACAAATTTCGTTAATTTTATGTGTAATTTTAACTAACAAAAAATGATGATTTATTATTTTATAATAAATAATTATTATTTTCCAATAATTTTATGGAGTAGAATTATTTTTTTTCTTTTTTGCATAATTTTCATATGTTTACTTTTAATTATAAAAATTAAATGATAAAAACTTAGAATTTTGAATTGGCATTCTTGTATTTGATATTTTCTACGTAATATATGCATATATATAATTTCTATTATTTGAATTAAGATGTTCTTATTGTGCCCTTTGTTTTTTTTCCTATTGAAATATTTGGTAGGTAGATAAATGCATATATACAAATTTTTTATTTTTATGAATGAATTAAAAAATAAGACAAAATAAAAAATACAAATGATTAATACGTTATTAGTAATATTGGATTAGTATAATAAGTTAAAATAATATAAATTATATTATAATATATCTGAATAACAAAAATTTATTGGAAAATGATAACAATATTTAAAATGATTTCATGAAAACTTATCAATGAATAGAAAATGAGAATTCTATTTACTTGAGAATTTAGAATGTAACTCATATATATATGTCCAATCAAATGTATATAATTTATTTACTTAGGAAATTTAAATACTAAACATTAATTTCTTGAAAATCTTTGAGAATGTGACATTCAAGATCTCACAAATCAAAAATCATGTTTTAAGTTATAATGAGAATATATTATTTTTTATATTATCATAAAGTTTTGTTTCTCATATATTTCAAAAATTAATAAGCTTGGTGCTAATTGTTGACTTTATAACATTGTTAATAAGATATCGGCAACTTTCATGCGTGAATCTGAATGTATGATATAAGTTTCCAAGACATTAATATAAGATATTTTTCAAGATATTAATACATTGTCCCGTGAGTTCACAATCATTTACAATTTTATTTCACATGGGAACAATGATACCTAATTTGGTTGCTAGCATTTGCAGTGACCCACATAAATGTAACATTGAAATCCATTCAATCTCTTTCTTGCGAGAGATTAGGGCTTTAACTTGATATCCGCAATTCATCAAAATTAAAAATCTTAATTATTTAATAAAAAATAATAACTTGATTATAAAAATTATGGAGTTGTATTATAATTTTTATTTAAATTTTATCAATCTAAAATGTAAGAATATAAAAGATATTGGATAAATCACGCCAAGAGTACATGCATTTTACCTGCGATGTCAACTCAAAACTGTTGAAATAATTAAATTTATTTAAAATTTATATTTTTATTAAATTTTTAATATAAAATATTTATTTATATTTATTATTATTAATAGTTTTACATATACACGAATATATAACTTTTATTTGTGTAATTATTTTAATATTGTAAAAATATTTTTAAAATAAATAAAATATAATTGATATATTAAATTTAATAAAAATATGTAAAAAATATATTCTTTAAGAAATAAAATTAAAAATATATTTTATTTATTTTAATAAATATTTTAAGTATATATTTATGATAATTGTGTAATAAGTTATATAAATGCCACGTAGGCATATAAAATTATTAATATTAATAAAAACTTTATATAAAATTTTCATATTAAAAATTTAATAAAAATATAAAATTTAAATAAATATAATTTTTAATATAATTAATTCAGTAATATAAATTTAAAATAATGCAGCAAAAACAATTGAAATATATTATCATGCTTATCATTTAAATAATTTCATAATATATTACATTGTAATTATGAAATTAATATTATATCGAAATGGTTTTATTGTGCATTGCGATTGAAAATCAGATAATATTGTCCACGTGAAATGAACAGTAAATTTTATCGAATATAATGCAATGTCTCTATTGCGTTGTTTTTCATCTATATTTTTATTATTTATAAAAATATTTTTTAAAAAATTTGATTTATTAATTTAAAATTAAATTTTAAATAATTTGATAAAGTTTTGGTTTTAGTAAGCTTATAATACTTGACGAGCAATCTTAGGTGAAAATATTTTCCAATTAAAATATAAATAGGTAGCGATTAGGACTAAATACAAGCACTAATTACCACAAAAAATTGACAAGATTAGGGATTCCAAAAATTGAAAAACTTACAAACTTTTATTCTCATTAGATTCTCTACAGATTCCTCGCTTGATGCCACATTAACGAACCTCAATTATGCCAACATGCAATAAAACAAAACTGCCCGGTCAAGCTGGAACTCACTAATACCCTGCCACGTGGCTCCCATTCAACGGTCTTCTCTCTGTCCCCACCGGTTGGTTTGCTCTCGGTTTCATTCATGCCGCTCTCTTGGTCCTCGCCCTTTACATAAGGCACATCACATGCATGACTAATAGTTCAGAGAGAGAGAGAGAGAGAGAGAGGGAGGGAGCAATCAGGCTTGTTAGCGAGAAGGAGAGGCTAGGATTGCTCACGAATCTGTAAACCCAACCAAAAACCCTTATCCTATCTCTTTCTCCAAAATCAATTTCCTTTCTCTTTTCTCTCTTTCCTTCACTCTAAAAGGTTCTCTGCAAGATCCTTCACTTTTCCTCTGTCGCTGTTCTTCTTGTTTTGCATGATTCTGGCTTCTTTTCCTCTCTTCAGTGACCATTTCTTCTACTAAATTCAACCTTATTGAAGGTCTAATCAGTTGTTTTCCATCTGTGTATCCAACTTTAGCTGTACTCAAGCTGTTTTTGATACCGAAAACACAAAACAGGCAATGGCCCCAAGGTCAGGCAGAGGCAAGTCAAGCAAAGGCAAAGCTGAGAAGAAAAAGAAAGAAGAGAAAGGTAAGCCGCTTTTTCAATATCTTGCTGCCTCCTGATGCCAATGTGCAGAGAGATACCTTTTATTACAGTAAAATCTCTCAATAAAATGCGATAGAAATTTGAATTGTAACCTCTGATCGAACAAAATCGTTGCGATCAAAATGTATAATACACAGTGAGATGATTTTGAGTGTCTGAGACTGATTAATATGAGAATCTATATCGAATCTTTGATTCATTTTCTTTGCGTTTGGTGGAATGCAGTTGTGCCTAGTGTTCTTGACATAACTGTCATCACTCCATATGAATCCCAACTTGTGCTCAAGGTCTGCTCTGAGTTTCTTTTATATATTGTTTCTGTTTAGTTATATTTACTACTTAAAAGACTAATTAATTTGGCTTACTGATGCAAACCATGAAGGGCATCTCCACTGATAAGATACTCGATGTGAAAAGACTATTGGCTGTGAATGTGGAAACCTGCCACATCACAAATTATTCTTTGACTCATGAGGTACTAATTAGGGATATTTCCGATTATTTTTTAGTTTAATATGTATTAAGATTTTATTAGATACTATATTTAATAATTTACCCACTTTGATTATTATTTAATCTTATATGGTTTAAATTATATGATCGCCCTTTGTTGTCTATAGGTCAAAGGGCAGAGGTTGAGTGACAAAGTGGAAGTTGTTACCCTGAAACCATGTCTGCTCAAAATGGTTGAAGGTAGGTGAAGCCCCGCACCAAACATTTACTCATGTGCATTTCGTTTTACTTTTGTTATTTTCAAAAATATTTTTAATTAATTTTTATAATTTAATTTTTTTAATGAAAATACAAAGTTTGATTTAAAATTTCATCACAATTTAAAATTTTTTTAATATTAAAAAATTTAAATTTCTTTATGATGATAATTTAAATAATTTTTTATATTTATAAAAAATTTCAAATTAAAATTTATCATATAAGATTTTATTTTATATAGTTTATTTCAGATTTTGATGGAAGAGATTTTTTAATATTTAAAATTTAAAAGTTAATTTTATAAAAAATTATATTAATAAAGTTAAAACAAAATAAATTGTAATAATTATTTTATTTTTTTACGTGTTGCCCAATAAATATAACTCATTTGCAGCGGTGCTACTGACTTTTATACAGAGGACTACGTTGAGGAATCCCAGGCTGTGGCTCACGTGAGGAGACTCCTAGACATCGTAGCATGTACCACCAGGTTCGGGAAGCCGAAGCGCAACTTACGGTCCCCACCACGGCAGGATTCAAAATCAAACAAAAAGGCTACCACTGCTAGGCCCCACCAAGCTTCGGGTCCACCGGCATTGTCTGATGGGACCCACCCGTCACCATCACCGGAGTCGTCCTGTTCGGCGGCGATTTCTGTGAGCATGGACATGGCGGCAATCCGCCCCACTCCGAAGTTGTCGGAGTTTTACGACTTCTTCTCTTTCTCTCACCTCTCTCCTCCCATTCTTAGTAAGTGTCTTTTGCTTGATCATGATTATTGTATTTTCTTGTTTTGCTGAGGAAGTGCTAGAAAGTGAACTGGAAATGTGGGTATTGTAATTAGTTTCTTTAGGACTAATGTGACTATGTTTTTGTTTTTTTTTTGAGAGAAAGTTCAATGGACTGTTATGATTTTACTCTTGTAATTAGTACAGTTTTCAAGGTTACAGTGATTGTTATGGAAGTTCTAGAATTTATGTTGCCAGCTTTCGGTATTATGTTTTCGTTTGGTATCCAAGAAAATACATGATTTTAAAGGGAAAAGGTGACTTAGATGCACAGTAATTCAGTTGTTTGATTTGAGTTCGATAGGTTTGGGGAGTTAGTAGGCTGAAGCTGACATGTCGGAGTTGGGTCACATTTATTTATTTATTTTTTTCCTTGCACAAATCAAACAGAGTTTAATATTTATGATATTGTATTTCTCAGATTCTTAACCTAGGAGTATCGTAAGTTGATTGTTTTGTTTTATTATGATTTGTGGTATGCAGGTATAGCAAGGTGTGACTGCAAGGATGAGGAAGAGCCGTCTGATGGTGACTATTTTGGGGTTCAGGTGCTGTGTCATGCTTTGCTCTGCCCCTCTTAAATGTGTCTACCCTTGGCTTAACAGATTGGCACAGATTGTTTGATACGAAAGCATTATGCATCTTACGGTGAAAACTCCTTAGTTGTTTTTTTTTTAATTTTATTTTTGGTCAAAAGGAAACTTCTTCTCTTGCGTATGCTACTTTAGTGCCATTGATTCAACTTATAGGTAGAGCAATGGTACGCTGGACTTTGTTGTTGTCTAATATTTTCAAATTTCCATGATGTTGATTCTATTGATTTCTTTTCCATCATGTCACTTAGAGATACTATTTTAGTTAATGCATGCAGATCAAGATCAGCAATGGGAAGCTTGTATATGTTGTTGCATCGGTAAAAGGATTCCGTATCATGGGAAAGCAGTTTTGCCAGAGTCATTCCCTCGTCGATCTTTTGCAAAATCTCAGCCGAGCTTTTACTAATGTAGGTACTTCAATTCTATATTGGTGTTTGTACATTGTATGTTTTTATTTTTTATTTTTATTTTTTTGTGTGGCTACTTTTATTATTTGAACCAAATTGTTGATGTGATGAAGGTGTAAAATTTTCTTGGGATCTATTGGTACAAATTATTGGAGAGGGAAATGTGTGCAACCAAATTGATTTGTTCATGTTTTAGGTGATATATTGAAAGTAGATCTATACATGAAAAGTGAGACAATGGTCATTTTTCGTAATACACATGAAAGAGAAGGAAAAAAAGAGGGATACTTTTTCCACTTTCTGACAAATTGCCCACTCTGATGTGGAAAAGGTCATATATTGCTATAATTGCTGTAAAATTCACCTAATCTCCAGCTCTAGGGACATTATTCCCCAAGTTTACATTCCTTATCTCCATTCATCTATAGCACAGCCACCTCATAGACATTAAATAGCTCTTAAAACTATGCTTGCTGGGATATCTGCCTGCGTGGCAGATTCATTGCCATTGCACTCATTAATCATAATGCAGGATATTAAGCAATTGAACTTTTAATTGATATATGTCTTGTTGAGTTTGATGCAGGCATATGAATCTCTCATGAAAGCCTTTGTGGAACACAATAAGGTGTCATTTTCTGGACTTGGTACACAGTTTTCCATGCAAATGTAGTGCTTGCAGAAGCATTATGTGCAAACTCTCATATCATTTGGTTTTATATCTTTTGTCACTTTCAGTTTGGTAATCTTCCCTATGGATTTCGTGCAAATACATGGCTTGTACCTCCATCTCTTGTTGAGTATCCATCGAGCATGACTTCTCTACCGGCAGAGGATGAAAACTGGGGTGGCAATGGCGGAGGCCAGGGGAGAAGTGGTGAATATGATCTTCGACCATGGGCTAGAGATTTTGCAATATTGGCTGGCCTTCCTTGCAAAACTGAGGAAGAGAGGGTTATCCGAGATCGGAAGGCCTTTTTGGTTCACAGCCAATTTGTTGATATCTCAATTATTAGAGCCGTTGGAGCTATACGTCATGTCATTGTTTCCAGTTTGCATACAGATGACGCAATCAATTGTTCTCCAGGCTCCATCCTGCATGAGGATCGTGTCGGGGATTTGTCCATTATAGTGACACGTGATGTAGCAGATGCAAACCTGAAGTCTGAGAAGTCCACTAAGGAAGTCGCACAGAAGAATTTACTTAAAGGGATAACTGCTGATGAGAATGTAGTTGTTCACGTAAGTACATTTCTCCTTGTCTCGTTTTAACTTTATACATACACATATGCACATAGCATCAACACACATCAGGATGAGATTCACAAAAATTGAATATGAATGCTTGAGGATAAGGTTATAATCCTACATACATTTCTCTTATCATTGTATTTTTTATCTTTTTCATTTAATCTCATTCTTGAGGTCTTGAGAAGCACCTTCAAAATGTATTCTTCTTTCTCTTTGTATGTGGCTACATTTATATAGACACACGCACTCATTAAATATACATACATACATACATATATATATATATACATACATACATACATATATATATATACATACATACATACATATATATATATATATATCACATGCACATACATAAAGAAAAGCACATGTGTGCACAGTCACAGGCATAGACATAGAAACAATTGTATGTGCTTCTCAACCACATGTGCGTACACACAAACACATTAGCATGTATGTGCATAAGACGGTTTTAACCTCAGAAAATAAATTTTTAAGATCAAGTTCTGATTCCTTTAAATTCTAGATTTCTTAAGCATTATTCCAATTATCATGGTTCAGCTCCGTAGATTCTATGCTTTCTGTTCATCCATCAAAGACTCTTTCATGTGACATGGCATGAGATGTGTCTTTAGAAATGTCTCAATTCAAATCGTCTTGGGCTTCTCTTCCTCATAGTGCCATCCAACCATATCCTGGAAACTTTTCTTTGGTTCCGTCTGTGATTTTTGTTGCTCATGGCTGAATCATGTCATTTAGTTCAAAAACACTTAAAGTGGCAGTAGATGGAATTCCATATGCTTTTCATATGTTATGTTCTTATTCTTTATATTTTATGTTATCGAAGAGAACTTAAACAGTGCAGTAAACTTTTGGCAGGATGCTTCTGCGTTGGGCACCGTTGTTGTAAAACATTGTGGATATACTGCGATAGTGAAAATTCTTGGAGATGTGAAGAAGGGGAAGTGTAATAATCTAGACATTGAAATTGATGATCAACCAGATGGAGGAGCTAATTCTCTTAACATTAACAGGTCTGAATTATAGCTTTGAATGTGAACAACTTTGAACGATCTACCATCATGCACAAAATACATGCATGCTTGGAAATTTTATGAAAAGTCTCGTCCATCAGATGTGAATAGTCAATTTTCAGTATGTGTCTGGGTAACGCTCTCTGTGTGTATCACTCACTGAGTTACTATCTAGAGTCTGGGATCTTCTATTGAATGGCTGAAGTGCTGCTGAATGCTGTGTTGAGATGGAATAGGATCAGTTGCTTAATGCACGAGAAGGGAGATTTTATCATACTCAAATTTTCTTGCAGTCTCAAATTTGAGAATAGAATAAAGAAGCTAAAACTATGCTAAAAATTGTTGCTACAACTTAGGCGAACTCTTCCAGTGCATGGAATTTGACTGTTTATATGATAAACGAACTGCAGAAACAGAATTTAGGGTGTTGTAATTGTAGAAAATTAATTGTTCCGCACTTGTTTCAGTGTTCTGTGATATTGTTTTAGGTAGAAATTCATGAACAGCATTATAGGTTAAAAGTTATAAAGAATTGAAGGTGGACTTGCGCCATTAAAACTCTCTCTGAGTTAACAAAATATTATAGCAGTTTGTTTAAGCATGTACAAGCGTTTGTTTTAAAGGATTTTATTTTTCATCATTAACCATTTGCTTATGGTGGATCATAATTGTTGCAGCTTGAGGGTTTTGCTTCGTGAGTCTCCCAGTGCTGAATCATCTGGAGGAGGTCCAGCACCACAGTCTAATTTGGAGGATTCTAGATATCTTATACGAAGAGTAGTCAAGGAGAGTTTGACTAAGTTAGAGGAGAAGCCATCTGCTTCTGAAAGGCCTATCAGATGGGAACTTGGGTCATGTTGGGTACAACATCTACAAAAGCAAGAAACTCAAACAAACACCAATTCTAAAACATCTAGAGATGATAAGGAGACTGAAACTCCAGTTAAAGGACTTGGAAAGCAATTTAAATTTTTGAAGAAGAGGGATGACAAACCAAATAATATGAGTAGCATGCATGGTGAAGAAGAAAATGATTCTGGATCGTGCAGCTTCAATGTGGGAACTGATGTAGAACAGCAAAGCAGTGACACGCAGATTGAATTGAAGAAACTTATTTCTGAAGAAGCCTTCTTGCGTTTGAAAGAAACTGGAACTGGTCTCCATTTAAAGGTTCCTCAGTCACTTTTTCCAATTATGTTTCACTGTTCAGTTGCTGGTACATTTGCAATTGTTATGTGGCAATGCTCCACGAATTGGTGCTGCTGTCATGTTATCCTTTCTATGTTATTGATGTTGGTCTTCTTGGTTGATGATCTTGTACTAATATTAGGACTAACTCTTTGAATTTACTTCTTGCAACAGTCGGCAGATGAGCTTATCAGGATGGCATACAAGTATCATGATGAAATTGCCTTGCCAAAGCTGGTACTTTCTGATTCAGACTGTATCATGTGCCAAAATGATCTAAATTGATTTGTATGCAGTTCATGAACCAATTCTCATACCTTATTAGGTAACAGACTTCGGGTCGCTTGAGCTTTCTCCAGTCGATGGCCGCACACTAACTGAATTCATGCATTTAAGGGGACTACAGATGCGTTCTCTGGGCTGTGTGGTGAGAAAATCTTCCTCTGTCTGACAAGCTTCTTCTATATAAAGCTGACCCGAAAGCCAATCCTGGAAGTCATAAATATTTGTTTATCAGAGTCAATTATTTGATAGAATTATTGACAATTGTGACATCTTCTGATACTTTGGAACCATTTATGTTTTCCAAAAGTGATATTGCGATGAATAGCTTTGATGGCATCTGAAGCTTGTCTGAAAGTGCATATGCTTTCTCTTTGTTGCTTCCACTCTAATTGTCAAATCAGGTTGAACTAGCAGAGAAGCTTCCTCACATACAGTCTCTTTGTATCCATGAGATGATTACTCGAGCTTTCAAGCATGTACTTAAAGCAGTTATTGCATCCGTTGATGATGTAGCGAAGTTACCTGCTGCTATCTCATCATCCTTAAACTTCTTACTTGGATGCTGTGAGATGGAAGATGATGACCAAAGCTTGAAGGAAGATTATTTTCTCAAGTTGCGATGGTTAAAGACATTTCTTTTGAGAAGATTTGGGTGGACACTAAAAGATGAGTTTCAGCACTTACGAATGGTTTCTATTCTCCGAGGACTTTGCCATAAGGTACCATCGATGTGAAGTGCTTTTGACTGCTGATTGTGTTCAAGTTAACAATTTTCTTTGGTTGTTTGTCAGATTGGATTGGAGTTGCTCCCAAGAGATTATGACATGGAATGCCCTGATCCCTTTAGGAGGCATGATATTATCAGCATGGTTCCTTTGTGTAAGGTGGGAGTGTAAAAATTGCCGTTCTGTGAAGCATGTGTATGAGCCACCTATGATGTAGTGAAGATACTTACATGCTTTATTTTGTATTTAACAGCATGTAGGATGCTCTTCGACTGATGGGCGGACTTTGCTGGAGTCATCTAAGATTGCTCTTGACAAGGGAAAACTAGAGGATGCTGTTAACTATGGAACCAAGGTATTGTCCCCTTTGATGAAAATCAAGGCTATATGATGATGGATTTCGTTTTCTGGACGATAATTGACATTTTTGTATTTTTATTACTCATTGAAGGCATTAGCAAAAATGATAGCAGTTTGTGGGCCGTACAATCGAAGCACTGCTAATGCTTACAGTCTTCTGGCTGTTATTCTCTACCATACTGGAGACTTTAATCAGGTATTACCACATTCTAGACTTCTCTCTGCTTGGGATTCAGGAATCTAAATTCAGCATTTAGCCATACATTCTTAAAAGCTTTTTTCTTGTATTACGGACTGGGAGGTCAAACTAGGAAGTTCCCTGTCAGACACAAAGTATGCTTTTGCAACCATTTTGTGTTATCTCAGTTGTAAACAACTGTAAACAACTGCAAGATTAGCTGTGCCTTTAGTCTCTAAATTGGTTTTCCTTGTTTAGGCAACGATATATCAGCAGAAGGCTTTGGATATCAACGAAAGGGAACTTGGTCTTGACCATCCGGATACTATGAAAAGCTATGGGGATCTTTCTGTTTTTTATTATCGCCTTCAACACACAGAACTTGCTCTGAAGTAAGGAAAACCATGTTGCTGAACTTGTAGTTGATTTGTCCAAGCAGCCAACTTTTGAGTTGTGTAATTTACCTTAGTTAATGAAAGCATTAATACTGAAGCTATTTTTACTGCGACTTTCATGTTGAATCTGTTCCTTCATGAATCTGATCATTACTCATCCCTGCTTTCGTGTTCCATCAAAGAATTCATTGTTCATTCTTTTCCTTTTATTGGCTCTCCTGATGTTCATTCTTTGTATACGATCAGCTGTCTATGTTCATTCTTTGCCTTTGGTCAGCTCTGTTCTTGTTCATTCTTTGCTTTTAATCAGCTCTTTTGATTCAACTAGTGCTTTATTGCAGATATGTCAACCGTGCTTTATTCCTTCTTCATTTTACTTGTGGATTATCTCACCCAAACAGTGCTGCAACATATATAAATGTGGCCATGATGGAAGAGAGTATGGGAAATGTTCATGTTGCTCTGAGATACTTGCATGAAGCTCTTAAGTGCAACCAAAGATTACTAGGAGCAGATCATATACAGGTCTCTCTCTTTCCCTCACTCCTCAACCAACAAAAGCATATTGCCATGCAACACAATTTTCTCACTTGAACAATATTATTGGGCTTTTTCACCTGACAGACAGCTGCAAGCTATCATGCCATAGCCATAGCTCTTTCATTGATGGAAGCGTATTCCTTAAGTGTGCAACATGAGCAAACTACACTTAAGATTCTTCAAGCAAAACTTGGGCCGGAGGACCTTCGTACTCAGGTGACTCATACCTTGTCACAATTATTTTTATTTTATTGGTTATACTTTTCGGGAACCTGTGGTACTCTGACTGTCAGTGCTCAGTATCAGACATATTGAGATATAAAACAGTTAATGTGAAGACGCTCTTTCTGCTAATCTTTATCAAAATGGGAAAGGGGATGCGTTTTTCTTTGATCAATCATTTGTGACAATGACATGATTGAGATATTTAGACCTGAAATATTGATGGCTTGCAATCTCTCTTGCAGGATGCTGCCGCGTGGCTTGAATATTTTGAATCAAAAGCCGTTGAGCAGCAGGAAGCAGCACGAAATGGAACCCCAAAGTCAGATTCTTCCATTGCAAGCAAAGGTCACCTTAGGTATTGATATGGTATTCCCAGATTACTTGGTATAAGATCTTGCAATTATTTTCTCTGGCACCAAAATTTGTGACCCTTTTTTTGCAGTGTGTCAGATCTCCTGGATTTCATAAGTCCTGATCAAGATTCAAAAGGAAGTGATACACACAAGAAGCAACGACGAGCTAAGGTAGTGGATATTTATTATGTCATTTTGTAGGAACTGTGAGTAGATGATACCTTTTCCTTATTTCATACGAAGGATCGCATCTTAAGTCAAAATAGTTCCGGATACTAATCTTATGGCTGGTATATCCCTTCTGATTTACTATAGTTGCCAGCTAATCACAACTGGTATGTCTAATTTAGCTTTGGTATGAAATTTAAGTATTTAACTGAACTTTTAGAAGGAACAACTTAGGATTTGAGTCTCTGCTTCATCTGCCTTACTCCTCTACCAAAGCTTATATGTTTGACCATTTCAATGTTTTGATTTTAGATATGGAGGAAATCTAAGCTGTGTATGTATTTACCATGAACACTAGCGATAAAGTTATGGTGTGTCAAATTGGTTGTAGAAGAATTGGGCATAGTTTTGTTAATTAGGGGCTGCAACCCAAATACAGGTGTTAGTCTTATATACTTTCTGAACATGGATGATTGTTGATAAGACACGTATATCTTAACAGCAAACATTCTGCAACGTGGAAAGAAAAAATGAAAAATAAAAAAAAATCGTGGAAGTCTTGTTAAAAAATGTTGGAAGTACAAAGCATCATTTCTCACTCTGCATTGAAGGAACATCTAAATGCACCAAAAATTGAACTTCACAGAATTATTTAATAAAGCTGCTGGATCTTGTAGCAATTCAGAATGAGTTGGAACCAAGTAGCAAAAGATCTTGCTATCAAGTTTTTTTGGTTCAGTCTTTAGAGCTCAATCCAAGTCAGAGAACGTGGCTGTGATTCGATTTTATTAATCTAATAGAGGTCTGAAATTGTTTCCTTACGTAGTTCTGGGTTTAAGTCAACTCATTTTAAGAGTATGACTTTAAGCCGTGGGCCTCTGAGGAAGGGCCTACATCCTGTTGAGGATTTCTAAACACTAACAGGTAGGGGCTTTTATGGTCCTGCACTCAAGAGGGTTGATAATGACTTTTTACATCTCTCATCCCTTTTTATTCAGAGAAAAAGTAGTAAATGCTCCTCCTCTCTGCCCAATTCCCCTTCTTCACCCCTAAAAAGAATATAAAAAACATTGATATATTTGCAATTAAATTTTAAGGTGTTAGGAGGAATGAGCTCCATGCTTTAAATCCGAGTTCCTGATACAAAAAGTTCATTGAGAATTGAGGAAGGCTGACATAAGAAAAAATTTATCATTGTTCTGTGAAATTCTCAAGAGCAAAGTGGCGGAAGAGTTGCCTTACCTTGACATTTTTTAAGGCCAGCTTACAGTTTGTATTTAGTAGCATTTTTGTGCATCTTGGTATTAAAAATAGTGTCACAATTTGGGTTTTGAAGAATGTTTTTGAAACATATTTGCCTAGATCCACCAAATTTGTCACATTTGTTGATATCCTGTCCTCAAAAAACTGCTTATAGGAAAATTCCTGTTTAATTGACATTTGCCATAATGATGAAACTTCCATTTAAATCTGCCAGGTGTTGCAGCTTAATCATAAACCTTTTCAGGGACATCATGATGCACTAGCTGAAGATGCCACACTCCAGGATGACTCTGATGGTGATATGGCTCCATTGGAGGGCAATAAGGAAGTTAAAGTGGGAGGCACAGTTCCTGCTGAAGATACAGGAGAAAATGATGGTATTGCTAGGTACATGTCATCAGGTGCGAGTAACATTGTTGAAGAAACAACTTCTGATGAAGGATGGCAACAAGCTTATCCAAAAGGGAGATCAGGCAATGTTTCTGATCGGAAATTCAGCCGCAGGAAGCCGGTTCTCTCTAAGTTAACCATAAACAATTCTGAATTTTCAAATTCAAGAGAAAATGGCTATGGGCGGGAAATCATGTCAATCCTGCAAAAAACAACTCCTAGGCCCACTAAAACAGAGTTGTCACCACTAAAGCAATCAAATACTCTTAGCTCGAGTACTGGGGAGAGTTTGATGAAAGTGCGGGGAAAGCCCTCTGCCTCCAGAGTCTCCCAAACTTCTACAAATCTTACTAGCATGGCTTCCAAATCTCTGTCTTACAAAGAAGTAGCTCTGGCACCCCCAGGTACAGTTTTAAAGCCAATACTGGAGAAGGTAGAATCAAATGAGGAAAAAACTGAACCTCAGATATGCAGTACTCCTCTTGAAACATTGATGGGCAAGAAGAGCGATATTATCTCTGTTGTTAAGGATATTCCAGCTGAAAGCGTCAGTTATGAAAAAGAACAGACTGATGGAAATGTCTCCCAAGCAGAAAAATCTGTCCCACAACTTGAAGAAATTCCGTGTCATAGGCAGGACAAGGTCATCGAAGCAAATGGAAGCAAGCTATCAGCTGCAGCTGAACCTTTCAATCCAGGAACACACTCAACAGCTCAACTATCAAACTCTGCTGCTGTCACAAGTATCTATGATGTCAGATCTCCTCAGAGCATGCTTTCACAGCCAGTGGTACCTCCAGCTCCTGCAAGAGTTCCTTGTGGGCCTAGATCACCTCTGTATTACAGGACACATCATTCTTACCAAATGAAACATGGTTTTTTTTCATGCCAGAATCCTATTGTGGAAAGAAATGGATTTGAGCCTCCAAGAATCATGAATCCTCATGCACCAGAGTTTGTACCAAGGAGAGCTTGGCAAACAAATCATCAAAATGCAGAATCAAGTGTTCAAGCTGAGGCAAACTGCACTGATGACAAAGGCAAAACACATGAGGATATTGTCAAGAATTCCAATAGTGAAGTTGTAAATGGTACTTCTAAAAGGTGCACTTCTGAGTCTGAGAAGTCGGAGCTTGCGAGGCAAATACTGCTTAGCTTCATTGTAAAGTCAGCCCAGCATAACATGGGGCCTTCAAATGAGTCTGAGGTTAAGGAAAAGAAGCTTGATTGTTCAGAAAGTTCTTCAGATGGAATTGCAAATGATAGTGTGATAATAAAAGTTCTCTATGGCAATGAAGAAAAGGGCTTGGATTCTCAATCCGGTGACCGTGAGAAGCAAAGAACTCCAGATGTAAATAAGACGAGAAATGGAGATGGTGAAGGGTTTGTAATGGTAAAAAAGAGGAGAAGGAACAAGCAGCAGTTTACAAATGATGTAGCTGAGCTGTACAATCAACAATCAATCTGTGCTTCTGTTCATTGAAGAGGAACAAAGAGCTTCATTACCAGTTTTAATTATCCAATAAATTCTCTTGCTTTCACAGTTAATGCTGTAGAAGACGTTTCAAACCACCGTGGAAAGGAAATTTCAGCCATAATCAATTGCTAATTTTATTGATTTTTGAAGTCCACTTATCATATTTGATCATATATGAGGGAAATTGCTTCTCTTATCTGCAGATTCTTTTGCTGAGCCAATAAACTACTGATAGGTGAGTTGCACATCTTTCTCCTTAAGCTTCTTGAAGTGTGTTTATTGCCATATTTTCGTTCTGACAACAGCATAGTTTTCATCAGTACTTAATGTAAGACTTCTTGTTTGAATATGATGCAGAAATCATAAGCTTGATTTTGTTATTTTCCTCAGAAATGCTGTCTGATAATTAGACATTGCAAGATACCTCATGCCAAAGAAAAGAGGTTCTGCAGGCTGTGATCAGCAAGATCCACTACTAATCAAGACTCTGGCTTGTGGTAATTTGGTGTGCTACTTGATTGTCAAAGTAGAATGTAAAGACCTAAAGAAGTAATAGGTACAGGATTCATCTGGAGACCTGTCCATGCACTGTAGTGAATAATCTTACATGAAAAACAATCTGAAGATCAATGAAAGTTGGGCATGGAACTATACACGAGCTCGTGGAGCCTGCCAGCATCCTCCCTCGTGCCCATCAAAACCCCAGCTGGATTGGTATGTTATGTTGCTTTTAGCTTTTCTACCTCCTGCCAGCATCCTCCCTGGTGCCCACCAAAACCCCAACTGGATTGGTATGTTATGTTGCTTTTAGCTTTACTACCTCCGTAAGACAACAGGTCCGTGGACTTCCCTTATCTCCAAACCAGTTCATCATTGAGAAATTGACACCCATATGATTATAGGCTTAAGGAAGTTAATTACATAACTGAAAGCACTGACTTGCTTGCTTGTTACAAACGTCGAGCTGTATGTGATTATAATAAGTGCAATTCGGTGCAGGCATTTTTCTGCATTTTATGATGCTTGCTGAATTGATAGCTACCTATAGCTTTCCATTTTGTAACATTTCCTGATAAACTTCATCTCTAAGGAGCAACAAACCTTTAATGGGCACATAGGATTCAGCTCAACACTCAGTATAAATTCAGGTGGTAGAATAATTAGAGCAAGTGACTCTATGATGGAGAGTTTTGCCTATGATGATGCAAGACCTAACAATTTTGGCAGATGCCCACTTTAATAATTCTTCATAGCTTAATAGCTAGGAAACGTGTGTTTATTCTATGTCCAAAACATCTTCATTAATGTGCTTGTTTTCTTACTTACCTACAATGACCAATTCCGGACGAACTTTGAGAAAATAAAATGGAATGCCAATCTTTTTAACTGAAAATATTTTAATTGGAAGCATTATATGTATCTCCACATGCTTATTGGATGACCCACAAATCCCGATATTTGATTGTTACGTGTCCTTCAATGCACAAAATGATGCCGATACATTTACCAAATTTCCATAAACCGAACCAAATTCAAAATGATGTCAAGTAATTCTAGGCAGTAGTTGATGAAAGTGACTCTCTCCAAAGGTTTAATTAACAAGGAAACTGGAGAAAAAAAGAAAAGCCTCAAAGCTGATTAAAAATAATTCAACTGCATTTGACTAGGTCTGAATCTACAAAAGAGATGAATTTTGAACTGAATACATGCTTTATGGTTTCGTTCTCCCACTGCAACCTATCCCACCACCTGGGCTCACCTCTGATTTCCTTCAGGTGGCTCTTTGCACTGTTCAGATCCAACGGAAGTTTCATAAGATTTGGACATTTCTTCACTTTGATCTCTACCAGGGAACCAAAGGGCAAGGCTCTACAGCAAATGCTCTTTAGCTGAGGTAGATATTCCAAATGCAGACTTGTAAGACTTGGCAATATTTCAGGAGCTTCAAGTGCTCCAGATTTGTCATCTACCAGCTTTTCCATTGAAATGCATCCAATCACTTTGAGAGTTTGAAGATGAGAAGCATAAACAATCCATGTCAGGTCTAATATGGGACTCCACTGAACACACAGATGATGAAGATTACGGAAGCACCCCTGCCATCTGAATGATTTCTTTGCAAGATACTGAACTCCATATCCATATATATCAAGTATCTCCAGATGCTTCATTCTTCCTAAGAACAAAGATGGTACTCTGAAGGAGGATTTCACCAAAAACCCAGCAAGTGAAAGGCGTTTGATGCGCCTTTCTAATTTGGGCATACTCAAGAGTTTCCTGGCAGCTTCAGTAGAAAACAAGGTGAAACTTATATCTTGCAATTGCTCCAAATGCTCCAGCTCATCTAACAATGTCATCTCTTTGTCATATAACCAATCTTGAACATAATAGTAACGCGTGATTTCCTTAAACTCACTAAAAACTTCCAATGATGGAAGACTTCTTATCATGTCCAATGGATATCTTCTTAATTCTGTTGTATCATCCAAGAGCAAAAATTTCATCTTTTTCAAGTTTCTGAGCTCAGTTGGTAACTCTTCAATAGCTGTGGATGACAGATCAAGAAATTCTAAGTTGATCAGTTCCCCAATTTGGGGGGGTAATTCTTTTAAGGATTGGTTATCTGACAAATCCAGAACTCTTAGTGTCTCCATGAATTTGAAGAATTCACTAGGAAAAGCAACACCCTTTGTGCTTCTAACAAGCAAAGTCAAGAGAGTGGGACAAGGTGGTGTTGGAGCTAGATTTCCTATGTGACAGGAAATTGATATCTTCTCTGCTTCCTTCCATTTCATCAATCTACTTGGTTTAATGGGGCCACTAAATTCTTGGACCAAGATTTTGTTTTTGTTCATCCCATGTTCACAACTTAACCATAAGGCCATGTCCCTGATCATATCATGCATGCTAACAAACTCTTCTGACTCACTACTTTCTAGCAAACATGCAAGAACTAAGCTTCTAATAATGTATACTCCTCGATTACGTGCTTGATATATGTTATCTGAATCACTCAGAAACCCCTCTCCAATCCAAAGTTCAATAAGTTTATCTTTCCTAATATTATGATCCTCTGGGAAAATTGAGCAATACAGGAAACAGGCTTTGATGGTGTCATCACTCAAGCTATCATAGCTGAATTCCAGAACAGGAAAAACATGATCCCCCATACCTGAAAACTTCGATGGATAGCTATGTAATACTTTGATTGCATGAGTCCACTCCTGAGGATCCCTCCTGCTAGACATGGCCCGTCCGATGGTGATAAGAGCCAGTGGCAGACCTTTGCATTCACGAGCAACAATGGCAGCAAGTTCAGGTATTTCTGGGTGAGATTTCCAAGCATCTTCTCCTACATTGTAGCGGAACAAGTGTAGAGCATCATCTGGTGGCAAACACTTCAGTCTTACCCTCCTGTGAGCACCCATTTGACAGCACACCTCCTCTGATCTGGTTGCAAATATTACTTTGCACTCATTTTCAGAATTAGGAAGAGGAACCCCAACTCTCAGAAGATCTAGTCTCTCCCATAGATCATCTATCAATAGTATAAACTTCTTGGTGCACAAGATGTTGTGTATCTCTGTTGCCCTTTCATCCTCAGTTTTCTCACTCCATATGCCATCTGAAATCCCAAGTTTTCTCCTAATAGCTTCCTGGACTTGTTTCAGGTTTCCTTCCTTGGACACCACAACCCAAAGGACAACACTGAATTTATGACCTGTGTTCCGAAACTTATTGTTGATCTTCCTCAGCAGAGTGGTCTTGCCTACGCCTCCCATCCCATATATCCCAATAATCCCCACGTTCTTCTCTTTGAGGCATCTCCATTCCTCTCCGATCGTGGGGTCTAAGCCGACGGTCATCCCCGTCGGCCTCTCATCCACCTGAGCAAGACCTGGCAACCTGTTAGCCACAACGTTAAAGAAATGGCCTTTGTTGATCAGTTTTCTCACGGCATCAATCTTCTGGGTGACAGTATTTCCAAGCTTATAGCTGGACCGACAGTTCTTGGGGCAGCTTTTACACAAACACCTCTTCTGCATCTCCTCTGCACCTTTCCGAAGTATCTCATTGACTTCCTTTTCTATCTTTTCTACTCTCTCCAGCCAGTCCCCGACTTCATTGGTGGGCTGCAACTGTTGCTCCGCAGCAAGCTCCACTCTTCTCTTCACATCTTGGTTGATGTTCTTGAGCTCGTTCATGTCATCTTCCAAGGAGTCGAGATTCCCTTCAAGAAGACGAATAGAAGCTGTGTTCCTGTCAGTGCAGTCCCACAAGCAACAGGCAAGGTTGAAGACCAGGCTTATGAAATCCATGACTCTCAATGGATTTTAAAGACAATAACCCGAAAACGAAAAGAGCAAAGAAAGCAGAATGAGAAAGAAGATCCAGCGAAGAGACAGAGTTGATTTCAAGTTGCAGCAGAGGAATGCAAGAGCTGGTTGGATATATAACAAAGGAAATGAAGGAAAAAACAGAAGTTGGTCAACATGAAGTAAAGATCGGCATGAAATCGCTAATGCTTGCTACCAACTGGGTAAGGTTGAAATCTGGGCACCTCTTGACAATGAAGCTAAATATTTTAGTGCAAGTTGAAGAACATTGGTGATTTCTTGAGCTTGAAGTAAAGAGAAGAAATTCCAGGAGCTTTCATGAGGTTTAACTAGCTGAAGTAATTGATTTCAGCCGACAGATAATGTCAAGAAAAATGAATCAATTCAACAAGAGATGAAGTTTACGTTTTTATTTATTATATTAGTGTAAAAGGTAAAAATACTTGCATGGATATTTCATGCAGGCTTTCAGCGCTTACTTTTCTGTAGGATATATATAAATTAGCACCATAAGAAAAGAAATTTTCATGGTTTTGGATAAGGAAGAACAGGCCAGGGTGATTTTTTTTTTCTTTTTCTGGTTTTTACCAGAGACAATGTAATTGTCAAGTTAATAAAATTTAATGATCTTATGAAATGCGATACAACTTCCAGCCTATTTTGCAGGAAAGAATGATGATTGTCAGCTTAAGATTAGGAGTTGATTGTTTCAAACTGACAAACTAGTTTATCTACACGAAAACTGAACATTCACCAGGGCATAAAGAACTACCTAAAAGATTCCTTAGGGAATTGATTGAGAAAATACATAATGCTTTGTCCATGAGATAACCTATGATATGAATTAGGAGTTCAGATTGGATTCGTCACGTGATCGGTATCAAGTAAGGATGTTCAGAAAAATAGAATGCCATACCATCTGCATGAATATAGGACTAGAGGTAGCACTACCAGGAAAAATAACTGACAAAAATGGTCAGGAAACAATTCTCTTTGTGTTCCATTTGGAAGAAGATACAACCTTTCATTGTCTTTCCGTAGGATCATATGTGATATCTTACAACCCAATCATCTCCTTTGAAGAATTGTTGCTTGCCCGGTATCAAAACTGTCCTGAGGTTGCTCTGAGGAGAGCATGATTATATATTTACAGAGAGTAAAAGGTATTGAACATTTCAGCTCCAAATTCAAACCAACAGTTGTTTTCAATCAATGAACAAGCATTTCATTTCCTGAGAAACTGATGACTCTGGAAAATTTGTTTAATCCATTGGGAATAATGGGAGAACTTTTTCTTAAGCATCATTTAGAATTCTAAACCAATGAAAGAATGGAACTGTCTGAGTAGTAGATTACTTGCTTCTCATGCATTTGTAGAGAACTTGCACAAATTTCTTGTACATGTGCCACTTCAAATACATTCTCTCCACCTTTTTCCTTCCTTCCTTTCCCATTTGTACCCGTGCAGAAGGGTTTTTAAGCAAAAACTGGAGGTTCTGAGCAAGAGACTGAGCTCCTGGATGCCCCACAGGGTGAAGAAGCCCTGTTAAATTGTGCTCCACAATTTCTTTGGTGCCTCCAGCATCTGTTCCAAGTATCTGTGCCATATAAAGTAGAAGAAAAGAACCATCAATATCTGCTCCACTCTGAAATCCATGCAGTGTCACAATGCACATGAGATGTGAACAGAAACCATGAAATCTATGCATGCAACGATGCATGTAAATGAAGAATAGTAGTATATTAATCATGATATTGTCCACCTGGAGGAAGTACCAACCTGGATACACCAACTATTTTTTTTTTTCACAAAATTTCATCATAAGAAAATGGGGAAGTGTACAATCTTTGCAACCATCTCAAAATTTCTAGGCTCTTGGTTAGGTATGAGATGCATGGTTAATCTTCTCAAAACTGTACTGAAACTAAATTCATCCGTTGCCTAAGAAACAAATATGTACATAGGATCATGCAACATACACAAGTACTTATACATGCCATGATGCCTATGTTCATCCAACAATTAGTAAATGCCATTAATATGGCCAACATTGAGAAAATTTACTATTTTACTAAGTCAAATAATTACACAGTTGATGACAGTTGTAAGCAGCTACCATATCCATATATATATATAACAATAAAAAATTAATGTATCATTCAGAGTAAACAAATGACTAGGAGGTCAAAGACAATATTTATGTCATTGATGATTCTTACAGCCAACAACTAAATATAGTTTTTTCAACAGAAATATAGTTGATCATTTAGAATGTAACAAATACATAGGAGATGATATGCATCTTAAAAAAAAATGGCATTCAAGTTTACAGCTTGGTGGAATTTGGCATCATGGCCTCAAAAATCACAAAAGAAAACATATATAACTTGGTTGCTTACCGGAAGACCAAATGCCATTGCTTCAATGGTCACTCTCCCAAATGTTTCTCCCATTCCCTATACGAGATGCAAAGATTAAGAGATGCTAGCTAATTGACAAAGATAAATGTTTGCATTGAGTAATAAGCATTCATAAAATATTTTTAATTAATGAGAACTGAACTTCAAAGTTAAATCAGGGACTTGATTTCTCCATTATACAATAATATAATGGTTTATACTTGAAACATATATTGTCATGCATATAGTTACAAAAGGAAAACTACATGCAAGAAGCACAGCAAATTATGAGTTGAGGAATCTTAATGATTATGCACATGTAGCATTTCACCAGCCTGTGACATGGAAGATCCATTTTCTCTACTTATGAAAAAATATGGTCACGAACCAGATATGAATGAAATTCACAGAAGCTATTACACATCAAAAGACAACGCTAACTTTAGAGGTGTTCAACAGACTAAAGAGTAAGTAGCAGACCGTAATGCACAATATCCTGCTATCTAGACGAAAATTGAATTGAGAAACTGATATCCCTGACTCCCCAACTCAGTGGACAGCTACGAACAGACATAACATGCACACACATCCTTACAAAATTTTATGGCACCACAAGATTACAAAACAAAATCATCAGAAAGAAAAAAAGAAGAAGATTGAGATATCAAGAAGGTCAAAGGACCAAAGCCTAAGCATGCTGGCCATATGCTCCATTTGAGTCCATAACATTACTCTTCTTTTTCTCTACTAAATAATAAACCCACGTAAAACACCAAATATAATTTAAAATCTTATACATTAATGAAATATGAAACAGATCATTGATAAAATCTGAACAATTCAACATAGAAAAACAACGGAAGGGATCCCACAGGAGCATTTGTTCAATTGATTTAAGTGAAACTATAGGGCCATGTGGAGGTATTGCAGAAATCCCATACACAAAGCTTATAAGAGACATTTAATATTTTGCATTCCCAAGGATATCCATGACTTCAAAAATTCGATGTTGAGAGAAAGTATTGATATGATAATCATCATAATTGGAGTTATTTCAGAGTTGACTGGTCCATGGTAACTATACAACTTGGATTAGTTTCTGATTTAGCTAATGCTGCATGATGCATTCCATCTGGTAACATAAGGAGATCAGCAACACAAAATGCATCAGTGTTTTGCCTACTCAATCCTTAAAATCTGTTAGAAATCTTATTTTTAATATATCCAAACCGTTTTTAGTTCTTACCCCCTCCAAAACCTTCGTTTATACACTTCCAAACATGGACCTATTCAATGTTTAGGAAATCCAGAGCCCTAGTTACCTTATTTCAAGGTTTTGGTAGAGGAAAAGAAGATAGATCTCAAGATGCTAGTAGTCTACTTCTTAGACTCTCTGGAAGTACAAAAAATGACATTTATATCCTACCTTCATCAAGCAACTGGTTGGGGGGGGGGGGGGGGGGGGGGGGGGGGTCTCACTATTGAAGTGGGCAAGGCTACCCTTTGACTTGTTGCCTGTTGCCCAGACATCACCAACAAAAAGAAGAAAAACATTTATGTCCATATTCCGAAAAACACAACTTGTGAAGACTTGCTGATGATGGCTCCCACAGCTTCACCTTTCTGTCAGTCTCAAGGTTTTGTTCAAGAGTTTGGTTGCCGGAGTTTAACTCTGAGGAAGTTGGTGTGAAGTCAAGAGGCACAACTTCCATTACTACAAAAATGTTCTCTACAGCATGTGCTTTTTACTTTTGAAGAGGCATATCCACATACTGAAGCACAGAACAAACACAATTTCTTTCTCATCTTGAATTGAAAATCACAATTCAGTTTGTGAAGCAAGCGTGTGAAACATTTTCCCCAAGAAACTGATCAATAGTCCAAAAAGTAAATCCGAGAAACTGGGCATAGAAAATAGAATCAATTTTATTACAGAGAATTCTACTTATCAGATGATTAAATACTAAGTAAACCAAACTTCGAAAGGAAACTTTAAGGAATTGAAGGAATAAGAACCATCATCACATCAAAGAACTGCCATTGCTAAATGCAAATCACTAGGATCATGAGATAGATTGGAACTACTTAGATATCCAGAAACTTCAATTCATAAGGTAAATTCAACATGTTCCATTAAAAACTGATGAATAATCAGAAAATAAAAGTCCCTCATCATAATGTTGTTTATGCCTGATGTATAAAACTATGAAGATTCATTACCTGGGAATTGGTGACATAAACATCTGCTGCAGAGTATAGAGAGGCAACACGAGTAGTTGCTAGAGTCCAGAGAGTTGATTTTGACAAGTTCACATTCTGGGATATGAGCTTTAGGATTTCTTTAACATAGGGTAATTTATTGCTCTTAGACCCAACTGAACCAATAAGAATTTTGAGAGCCTGTTCCTCCATTCCTTTGTCAGACAACAATCCCCTTGTCCTGTGACTGCTGCCAGAGCTAACAGCATTTGTGTCATTAAGAACGGAAAAGGGACTAGACAAGCTTAAGTTGTTTGTGTTAGGTTCATTTGGCCTAACAAAAGACTCACTAAGGATGGATGATTTGTTCAAAAATGGATCAGCATTATTTAACTTTTGAAGCAAGCCCCTTAAATGATGCCTTACAGCCAAAGTAGATCTATTTTGGCTACTACCTATTGAATTTTTTACTTCAGAATCAATTTGTGAATATTCTTTCCCAAAAGTCAAGGCTGCTGATTCAAGGAGCAAACGCTGTCCCTTCCCAGCATTTATGCTACTAAGGGACATGACAAGCATATCATTGTCCTTTAAACCCATCTCTTTTCTAACTGCATCTCGTAACAATTGCCTTCTCTCCAGCATCTTTTTGGGGCTAAAAGCTGGAGTATTAAGTGAACAAGCAATGCCAGCTACAAAAGCCAATTCATCATTAACAGAAAGCGGAACAAGCGCAGGCTGAGATCTGAGTTTAATATTTTCTTCTTCACACCAGGTTAGCCACTGCTTAGTCTGCAATTCAGATAAGAAAATCAGCATCTTCACTCGATGAAGGACAAGCTTTGATCGATCAAAATACTCTCGTCTATTTTCCATAATCCACCAAGCAATCTGACTTCCCCCAGCTGGAAAATGAGCAATGTATTGATCTAAAAAAAAATAAACAAATTAAGGGTAAACTACAGGATAAAGAAACATAAATTGATTTACCATCAATTAGATCCCACACCTACCCAGGGCTATAAATGACCATAAATCCTTTACAATGATTTCATGTAACAACAGGAAATAAAACTTCTACTTGAAAAATCAATTTTCAACATTGGCAAAGGATTCACAACAGAACAGGAGAACACACAGGAGATGGTGCCTTGTTGCTTGACAACAACACTCAGAAACAGAAAGATTTCTCATGCATAGCAAGCCTAGTTTGCATGGAGGTTGACTTCATTTTTGCCTTGTTTAGAGACATAAGTCGCATTGTAACCCCATTCTATGCTGAATCTGAAAAAACATATCTGGCCAAGCCAATGAATGCCTGACATATTGACACCACTTAACTGGTTGCCACTGAAAATATAAAATTACTTAATACCATGTAGAACACTATAATTTTTTTTTTTTTTCAAAAACCCACCTAGATCACATCATATTGAATGCAAGACATTTTAAAGAGGGGCATTAGATCATTTATATAGGTGCTACAGTCTTCATCCTAGCATCAGTAATTCCCCTCCATTTTGACAAGAAATTAGTAGTATATTATTGCACAATGTTCCTTACCAATCCAGGATGCACAAACAGCTGATCCTGCAATGACAAGATCAGCTTTCATGGCAGTTTTAAAGCTGAGGTCTGCTCTGTCGTCAACCACTTTAATCTTTCTCCTATTCAGCTCTGGCATCAGACCACCCTTCTTACTGAGAACTACAGCTGAAACTGTTGCTCCACAGCTCAAAAGTTCTGTAGCCAACTCCATCATCGAAGTGGGAGCCCCAGTCATTGAGAGTTCATGGAATATCACCACAAATTTCCTAGACCAAACAAGCCGTGCAAAGTCCTCCTTCCTGTCACAAGTTCCTGACCGCTTCTCTGGACTCCATTCTAAAATTCTATCCTCCGTTGACCCAAAGGGACCAACTAGTAGCCCATAAGTAGTATTTTTCTTTGGAATTTCTTGTTCTTGCCCCTCTATGTTATTGCTTCCAACCTTCATTGTTTCCTTCTGCTTACCATGCATCTTATTTTCTTTCACCTTGCGTCTAGCTCTTCTGCTCCTCTTCCTTGATGTCAAATTGTGGTGAGAAACCCCATTCTCCTTCTTGGCCAAAACCACATTTATGCTGTCACCATAACCTACCTGAAGTTTACGGGTCCCATTATTTACAGCCAGTAAACTTTCATTAGCAATCAAATCACGCCGTTTATTCTGTTCAGAGTTTGAAACGTCATTTCTTGGTTTACCTCCAAACGCCAAAAACTCCTCTCTGTTATCTCCATGTGCCCACCTGGACTGCACATAAAACCCAAGATAAGCCCAAAGGGTGATCAAAAGCAACCAATACACTAATCGATTGCTTCGGAACCACTGTACAACACTGCCACTACTTCTAGCTTCTCTTCTTGGAGTTCGGCTGGAATGCACTCTACGAAATGAGGGAGAATTTCTAGGAGTAGACCTTCCTGACAATGTAGACTTAAAGCCACCTTGTCTTAAGGATGATTGTCGAACTACATTTCCCTGTAAATCTCCTCTAGTGATGATGTCCTCCATTAGTTTCTGAACTATAGTACTCCACTCAGAATCTTAATCAACATTTTTCAGATATGACAACTTCAACAAATCAGCAGAACTAGAAACTCTTGTGTGGCCATTCACAAGCAGATTGTGATTCCCCTCTTCAAGCTGCAATACTATCTGAATGAACAAAGGTAGAGAAGTGTATTGCTACATCAATCAAGTTAATATTCAAACTAAATGCAAAAGAAAAGTGCACACTTCAACTTCAAGTCACTCTTAAGATAAAACTACAACAAACAGACTTTTGCAAAACTACTTCTTAAGGCTGCAACAGACTTTCAGAAAACTACTGCTAACGGATAGTTAAACAATCATCAAAACGATAACTCTCTGCCTGACTGCTGAGTATGATAAAGGACAAACACAAGCCCAGACTCGAGGATGGAAAATTTCTTCAGTGAGAAGTTTCTCCTTTTCTTTTCTTACAGTTTTTCAGAAGCGAAACAGAACTCACATTAACGAAAAACAAAACCCCCCAAAAATAAAATACTAAAGCTCTTCTAATTACAGACAGATCCAATCCAGCATCACTGCTGCATTGGTCAAGGAACTGTTGGCAGCAATCTTTTGCAGTTATTGAATTCGGGAAACATAGGAAGCTCATTAAAAAGGTAGAATACAGAAAACCAAAATTCCTTTATCCTCCTGCATTTCCTCCACAATGAAAAGAAAAAAGAAAAGGCTAGACAAAAGCCCTCCAAATTTTTCTTCCATTGCTTTTATTACACTTCCACGAAATCAAACGGTATTTTATAGCGCTTAAAACACGTTACTCTGTACCGATCACACGCAAATCTAGGTGTCCATGAGGTAAGAAATGTCCTTCTTTGGCTACATCTACACAACAACCAAACAAAGCCTGAACGAAAAATGCTTCTCTCCAAAACAAGAAACCTCCAGGACTCATCTCTCAAACTCCACTTCTTATCACGCACTTCCACGAAAGACACAGCTAGAAAGCTATGCAACTTGCTACTTCAATGTTGCACGCCAAAGCAGCAAAGCTACTTCGATCAAGAAAGAACCGAGCCAGTAAATCTTGAAAGAGTTGGACAAATTATAAAAAGTAGGAGCACCAAATTTGCTGGGAGAACGATCCAATGATGTGCTCACAATACAGTAGATAAAAGCAAGCCCAGCTTTCAAGTAGAGAGAGCTAATGAAGAAAGCTTTACCTTCAATTTCGCGCTCTTCACTGATCTGAGCTCCAACTCTAGAGATGGAGAGGAAGCTTTAGGTGAGAGAAACCTACGGCATGTCACTGTTAGAGAGAGAGAGAGAGAGAGAGAGAGGTGGCTGTAACTTTGAAGAGAAACAGATGACAGGTGCGGGTAAACTCGCGTGAACTGGGTTTGTAAAATATTTGATGAAGCTGGTGGGAGAGAGTAACGATATCGTGCGGCCAACTCAGATGAGAGAATACGTGGTCCCTCAGTTACAACCAGCAGATAATGTAGTAATTGAACCCCATGTTTTGTGGGCCATACGAAAAACAGAACGCGGACGCAGACTAATCCAGTTTCCAGAGGGAAATTCATGAACACAGTAATTTAATTTCATTAGTCCATAGACAGGCGTTGGCGGTTTCCTTAACAATCTGACTGTCAGTCGGCGGGTGTAAATTGATCTGGACGGTCCGATTGATCCAACCAACACTGTATAAGATCACCGGTGGACCCCGCAACCTGAGAATTGACCTATGCTAATAGCGTGCCAAAACAGTCCAATGTAATTAATACAGGTATCTGTTATACATAACTAAAAGCAGAATCTTTTTTTTACTTTTGCCATGCTATTTAACCGGTTCTTTAGATAACATACCTTTTCTGAAATAATTTAATAACTATCTAGTTGGCCTGGCCAGATAAAAGTTTATGAATTCAACTTTGCCAATGGTGGAAATGAAAGCTGCTCCAGTGAGATTATTTACACTCTCAAGAATAACACTTTAATTTTTTCTGACAAAAATGTTCTGATCTGAATTTTCATTCTTTTTTACGTAAATTTTTTTAAAATCTTTTGTATTTTATAATAATATAAAAATAAAAAAAATACATTAAAAATTTATCTATTACCTTTATTGAGTTACCTCCCCTTAAAATCTCAGTAAATAAATAAAACCCTGATTTTATTTTTTTTCTTAAAACTAAGGGACCATGACTCTGTCAAGTTCATATATGGAAGGTTTCCTGCACATTCTTTTATGATATCAAATTGGATGACCATTTTTTAAAAGAATTGTTAATGCTGAACAGAGAAGCAACGCGGAGAATGGATTTCCACAACTCCATCACCTAAAATTATTAGAAAGACTAGCTTTATAATTAAAAATTATATGGCTTCCACAAAGCCTTTCTTCCAGGCCATTTGTCATTCTTCAACTTTTCCCGTTTCAGAATCATTTAAATAGAGCATGATAAAGTTGTAAAACTTCAAAGGGCCAAAGGATCAGTCAAATGTCTCAAAGCACAAGAATATAAAAGTCAACAGTCACAGATCAATTTCACAATTCATTCCAAACTTAGTAGCCAATGCAGCAACCATTGGTAAGAAACAGCTGTTCACGCACAATAGTTGATAATCCACTCGCTACATATATAACACCCACTAAGGGCTTCAGAAGTCCCACCAACAATTAAGAACTCTACCTCACAATATCTCATGAAATGAACAGTGAAATATCCTCAAAATCCAGATTAACTAGTCAACCACAATTGCAAGGTCCCAATACAAATTGAAAACCGAACACCATCTATATAAATAAAAAAATTCAACTTCACCATGCAAGCAGCTGCTGCACAATAATTCTTGTACTTTTCCCCAAGGAGAAGCCCGCATAAAATTTTTCCCACAAGCTTCACGAAAAAAGAAAACCAAAGCCACAAGAAAAACCTGAAAACAACAAATGCAGGACTTATCAAATGGTGCTCTAACTACCCAGAAACTTTAAACATGTAAGATTATATTCTCTGATGCATATTCATACCGCAGATTGAAACAAGGAACTGCCACCTGTCAAGCCACAATACGGGTCTTAAATTGACTGCAGCATGACCAGGCGTTTGTCATATATAACTGCCAGAATGCGTGTGCGTGCATACAGGAAAGAGAGACAAAGAGACCATAAGAATGCTCATGAATAATTAATAAACACTTCTCGTCTGTCTCAAATGATTGAAAAGAGAAAAGAAGACAGAAAAAACATCAAGATTATCTGAAGCCTGAAATAAATACCTAAAGTATCCTGGAACAAATTGCGGCCCAGAGTGCTCCAGGGCAAAAGCTGGAGATCACAAAGGGCCCAAAAGAAGGGCTGCCTGCATTACCAAATGATGACAATTAAGAAATTCAGGCGTGCTAGGAAATGAGAAACGAAAAAAGAATAGATGTTAATTGGGCAAATTTACCTTTATCGCTTATTAAGCATGATTGATCTTGACAAAGTACATCATTTGCTAAAGCTCATTTCCGAGTATCTGCACAGAAGTTGATGAATAACTTAACTTTAGAATGTCTTAAACAGCAGATAGAAATAGAGGGGGAAAAGAAAGAGAAACCACCATCAAGGAAAAAACTTAAGATATGTCAACTTGCCTGCGAGGCTGTTTATTTGGGTTATTTTGTCGCTGCCCAAATTCATCACTCACAGGCTCTGCAGAGATGAGAAAATGATCTAATTACCACATCATAACAATGATTTTGCATTAGCATGTCGGAAATTAAGTACAGTATCAGAGTTCAAAGTATAAGTGGCAAGATTCTCTTACCAGGTCTCTGGGAAGGCTTCCATTCACTATTAGGTTTATTTGTATTATTTTCTTTGCTGCAATTGAATGCAAATCTATCAAGACTGGGAAACTATAAGTTACTGAAAATTCACTTCAGCTACTCATGAGTAAAACAAGCACTAAGCAAGCAATAATATAACACATGGTGCAGATAAATTGTACAAAGCAGCAATACATGAAGAATTAATTTACAAAAGGCAGCCAAATGGCCACCAATACAAAGTAGTACAACCAAATATTAAACATATCTATATGACCAATTAAAACATAAAATGTCTAGCAATCGGATGGACTAGCATGGCAGCATAAAACCATAATGGGGACCAAGAGCACAAATAAAAAACCAAATGCATGTCAACATGACTGTAACATAGCTTTTAGCAATTACCATAGTTTCCAGTGGATAAGGTAATATTCATATATATATATAGTCAACCACAAATCACCAAGCTACTATCATTCTTCATAAGATCTACGAGCAATTAGCTTTTGTTCGTAGATCAATTGAGATTCCAATTTTTCTAGACAATATAGTTAGACAACTTTTGCACTGATGGTTAATGGTAGTCCAATGGAGTTTTTTCATGGGTCCAAGGGTCTAAAGCAAGGGGAACCTTTGTCACCTTTACTGTTTTCGCTGGTGATCGAGGTTCTGGATGTATTACTATCAAGGACAAAGGAAAGAAGGTTGCTGGAGGAGTTTACTGTTGGAGGAAGAGAGAATGAAATGAAGGTGACTGACATCCTATTTGCGGATCACAGTATAATATTCTGCAGTGCTAAGGTGGAAGAGTTCATTAATCTTAGAAGTATACTGCATATCTTTGAGGTAGTGTAGGGGTTAGAAATTAATTTAAGGAAATCTGAGTGGCAGTAGTGGGGGCAGTGAAAAATGCAAGGGAGCTGGCTGGTGTTATGGGTTGTAACTAGTTTTCCGTTGAAATATTTAGGCCTTCCCCTTAGTGCTAGACATTAGACAGGTCCATTTGAAAAGGAATAGTGGAAAGCTTCGAGAGAAAGCTAGCTGGGTGGAAGCAGTTAAAGAAATTTTAAGTGGGGTAATAGTCGAGAGATCTACTAATATCATCTGCTGAAATGGAAGGTACTGTTCCAGCCAATCACCTTGGGAGGGCTTGGAGTGAAGGATGTTTCCTTATTTAACAAAGCATCACTGGGTAAGTGACTATGGAGGTACATGGTGGGGAAGCAGGGGTTGTGAATAGGATTGTTATGTGTAAGTGTGTTGAAATGGAAGGGGGATGGATTACAAAGTCAGGAAGAGGGACATACGGTTCTTGCTTATGGAACAGTGAGAAAGGAATGGGAGAAAATACCAGGCTGAATACAGTTCAAGGTTGGAAACGGTAGATGGATAAAGTTTTGGCATGATTGCTAGTGAGAGGAGGCTCCTTTGAGGGATGTTTTCCATTAAGTTTATTCTCTGGCAAGGAATAGAGATGAATGGGTCTACGAGTGATGGGAAAACGAATTAGGAGGGGCCTGGTTTGTGCAGCTCTGCAGAAACCTCTGAGAAGTAGGCCAGCTGGATGAGTTGTACACCAGGATCTAGAGTATAAAAGCAGTGTGCAAGACATTGTGGTGTGGAAGCTGGGCACTGGGGACAGAAAAAATTTTACAATGAAGTCGGAGCTCTGCAACTGGAATAAAGGGACACAATTTCCTTGAAAACAAGTGTGGAAAGCCATGGTGCCCCCCAAGGTAGCTTTTTTCACTTGCGAGGCAGTAAGGGGAAAGATTCTGACAGTTGATAATTTAAGGAAATAGGGAAAGATTCTAATTAACAGATGCTATTTGTGTAAAGAACAGAATGAGACTATTTTTCATCTTTTGATTGGGTGTAAATGGACTGCAGAGCTGAGAGCGCTGGTTCTAAGGAGCCTGGGGATGATCTAGGCAAGAGTGGGTTCAGTGGAGGCGGAAATAATAGCTTGGACAGGACAGGAGATGTGGGGTACAAAGAGGAAAGTGGTTAGGATGATAGCTCATTTAATTTTTGGAGTGTTTGGCGCAAAAGAAACAGAAGGGTTTTTAATAATTGTGAAACTTTGATCAATGTAATTAGGAATTCTTGGGTGACGATGTTAAAATTATGGGAGCCACGGATATGATTTTGTAAATAAGGTAGATCTACTTGAGTTCATAGAATTGCTAACCTTGAAAGCTAACTAAATATGTAAAGGGTTGCACCCCGTCGGTGCATGGTATATAATATAATTCTTCGTTTCTTTTATATATATAGTTAGACAACCTGAAAGTAAGGATGTCAAGCATGCACCTACTGTACAGGAAAACTAAACCCCTATTCCCAACTGACATGAACCTTTCACATCAATCTGCTCGAATTCATAACCCAAATCCAAAGAACACTTGTCTCAAATTCCCAACATTAATTAGGAAACCTTGCCACAAACCTTGAGGATCCAATTGAAGAGGTCTGCCCTGCTGGGCGAGCATGATAAGAACCATCAACGGCTATATAAGGTGAACAATACGTAGCCCCTAAAGCTCCTGCAGCACCCGCCAACACCGGTAACCTAAATACCATGAACATGACAAAAGTATGATTTTAGAATAAAAAAATAAAACAAAAACCCGGAAAAACAAAATGATAAAAAGGGAACCAAGCTGAAAAAAATTCCAGAGCCAAAAGGAAAAGGAGAAATAACTCTTTTTTTTTTTTTGAAAAAAAAAAAGGGGGAAAAGCATACCATGTCATCTCCGAATTTCCCAAACCAAGTTGAGGCTGGGCAACATATCCAGGAAATGCCATGCCAACAGCAGGAACTCCAATTCCACCAGGATGCTGACCCCCAAATTGCATAACTGCATGGTAATCCATTAAATAACATCTAAGAAGTGTCCAGATATAATTAATCAAAAAAGGCATAAAAATGGGCGTAGTTGAGCCAACCAAATTAATAGTTCAGTAGCGGAAAGCTGTTTCCTAGACTCCAAAAGGACAACTAATGTTAAAAGGGCAAATAAGAACATATCCAGTGGCTAATGTTCCTAGCTACAGCATATATTTTTGAACAACTAAACTAACAAAAGGCAGAAACTCATTACTTGATTTATTAACAAACTGCGACTGAAAGATACTGTGCAACAAAGACACATCACAGAAAAAGAAAAGAGTATCTGTTCAATTAAACCTCTTAAGATTCAAAAAATCATCAAGGTTTTATTTTATTTTATTCTACTCTATATCATTATTCATCACTTTCAACAGTAGAACAATGTTATCTAGATCGTAGTACCTGGCAAGAAGGCAGGAGTAGCAGGAAAATTCTGATCACCATGACCAACAGCAACATTCCCTGCAGCCCCAGTAACCTGAGCCCCGTTATACAGAAAAGAGCCTCTTCCACTTCCTGGAATGCTGCCTTTTCCCTTTCCAACCAATGTACCCTTGGATTTACCAGTTTCAGAAGATTCCACTTCTCCAGCTTCATATGAGCTTATTGACAAGGCTGTCTTTGGTGGAGAGGAAGCTTGAGACCCACTACCAGGACGCTGGCCTGATTGCTGACCAGTAGCTTGTGAAGATGATTGAATTCGACTCTGAACAGAACCTCGCTGAACATTATAATGTTGTGCTGGTACAGAAACTCTGTTGACTTGATTATTAGGCGAACCTGATTGATAAGGCATTTGTCCGGTAATATGTCTTCCCTGAGCCCTGGACTGTGAGGATTGAGTAGTATTGACTGAAGAGTGTCCTGAAGATGGCATTTGCAGATTGTTCAGAGTCTTCCCAGCAGCTGAACTACTAGAATCATCAATATACAGTTTGTCTAATCCAGCAGAATCAACTATATTCTTTCCTCTCAGCAAAGCATTGGCTTGTGGGACAGAAAAATTCTCATCCATTACAGAAGTACGAAGATTCCGGCTTACGCCTCCAGCCTGTAGATCTCTTTTCTGTGTCAAATTGATTTCTTTATTGGATGAGCCTGAAGGATAAAAAGGAGGAGATGCAGAACTCAAACTCGAGGCAAAGACATGTTTTTTAGCAGGAGCCGAGGCTGATTCTGTTGTACGCATTAAAGCTCTCCCTGTATTAGTCTGCAAAGTTTTCTCCAGGGCCTTCCCCATTCTGATAGATTCAGCACACAGGACATTAAGTAAAAATCTTAATCCTCAAAATTTACAAAGAAGTAGGATTGAACAAGGGGAGAACATGTTGTACTCACTGTTTGTTTTGAGTAGAAGATGCTTGGCCACTATTTTTTGTACCAGGCTCAGACCTCCTAGGCCCCCTACCTCTCATGCCACCCTTTGGAAGCTGGTTCTGATTGTTACTGCCATTGAATGCCTTTGCCCTGCTCCCTCTAGGATACCCACGATCTGGTCCCCGATTTTTACCGCGAGCTCGATAGCGGCCTCTAGAAGACCTCCTTCCCTGAATTCGCATATTTAAATATCTATCAGCACAGGGCAACTGAAAGAAATATTGAACGAGAAAAAAAGCACTTTTCATCATGTAGCCCATGCATATAGATAAAACCATCACCTCTTCATAATGCCTCTCCTGCAAATTCATCTCCTCAAACTTGTCATGTCCCCATTTCTTATCATCTTTAGACTCCCACAGCTTCCTTCCAACATGCGTTCGCCTAATCAAAGAAGAAAGGCCCAACAAAAATGTATATAAACAATAAGCAACTAAAAAAGAAAGCAATGAGATGGAAGCAGTAAATAGATATACACTGAAAATGAAATGTGCAAAGCATAAAATATAAGTAAAACAGAAAAGTCAATTCCAGTCCCAAAACGGTTATAGTCATCCAGCTTATCTTAACTGAATCTGATCTGTAAATTCAAAGCAAATCAAGGTGCAAATGTTAATATATGTTATAAGCATGTTTTTACATGTATAGCTTCAGGACACAGCAGACAGACATCTTGAATGATGTGTTAAACATATGTACTTGGTCTCACTCAACATAAGAAAAGTTCCAAAAGAGTATGCTGAAGGCAAACACTCAAAGTAAGCATCTTCAATATTTCTTCCTTTCTCGCAAAAGGAGAAAAAAGAATCAGTGTATTATGGCTAGGCCATAACAAAACCACATTCCCCCTAAGTTGATGTATATCAGTCTGCACAAACCACCACTTGACCCCTCCTAAGTAACTTGAGCTAATGGTTGACAAACCAATGCTCCAAACTTTACTAATAACCACAGCCCAAAAGTTTAGCATTGTGTCATCTGCAACAATCCAACAATGCCAACTGTACTCTAAAATCATTACAAGTATAGGACAGTGAACAGAAACCAGATAACATATTTTTTGCCCTACTTCAATGCAAAAGTTATATGCCTAGCTAGTATCTTTATAGCTTGAGCAATCAAAAGTCAGAGAGACCTTACCTATGTCGACCACCAGCATTGTCCCTAAAACGGTCATCATGCATGTAAAAGGCCCCAGCAGTGGGCACCGCGAAGGGCTCATTCTCCTTCTTCTCCTGCTCTTCTTCCACAAGTTTCCCCACGTGCCCATCCATAGCCTCTTCCAAGTTCCTTCCGCCATCACCCTCCACTTCCTTCACCACTGCAAGACCCCCTGTCCCACTGGCTCCACCCCTGTCATTATTCCTGTCCATCTCTTTCTTATCTCCCTCAACTTCTTCTTCATCAATCTCCTCCTCCTCTTCTTCTTCTTCATCATAAATTTCTTCCTCCTCTTCTTCATCCATGTCCAACACTTCTTCATCATCGTCATACTCTGCAGCACCTCCCTGTCCATCAGATTCGTCAGAGTGAATCCCAGCCCTTCGATCTATCCTCGACTTGTCATCTTCTCCCTCTCCCTCACCTTCTTCGTCATCACTTGCTTCTCGCCTCCTCATGGCCAGTGAGCGCTTTATCTCTTCGGGATCACTCTCATACTCCACCTCTTCTTCCCCGACTGAAGTCATAATTCCCCTCAACCAATATTTTATCCCAAACAAAAGTAAATCCTAAAGCCACAAAATTTTTGGTAAGTCGGACACCAAGTGAAGAAAATTCCAGCCAATTTAACCGAGGGAAAACCGCAGAACACAAAACTTCCTTGCAAACCAAACCCAAACTTCCAAGAAACCGTGATCAATACAACCCTGGAACCAAACACGAATTCGAGAAGACTTCCCTCAATGGGAAGTCCAAGGAAAAAAAAATAAGGAAAGATGAAACTTATCAGAAATATAACCGAACAAAAATCTGAGCAGAAGCCTTCAAATCCCGACACTTTCTCGCCCACCAAACTCCAATTCAAGCAATGAAAACTCTGGATACCTAATTGAATAAATAAAAAAATACTACGATTTGAAAAAACAGGAACTTGAAGTCGCGTTTCGTTAGAAACCCTAGATTTTCAGAAAGAGATTTTTTGAGATTTTGGGCGAGTCGTCATAAATTGAACGGAAAAAGAAGACACTCTAAGCCCTTTATACGTGTGAGAGAGAGGGAAAGAGAGGCATATTGGAAGGGGGAAAGCCTTGGGTTTGGGGAGTGAAATGGAATTAAGAAGGTTTAATAGGAGTATTTTAGGAAAACAAAATTTGGTAGTTGTGGATTGGTCAGAGTTGTAAGGAAGGATGGTTTTATGTATACTGTATATGTTGGCATTAGATTCTGACACGTAATCTGCGTTCTCATTACATGACTATCTCGTGGGCTCTAGAGAGGTCCAATGAACTTTTGCCAAGTCGGCATTTTAAAAAAATTATTTTCTGAATTTTTTATTAAATTTAATGTTAAATTTTTTAAAAAATGAAAGAATATTTTTAATTTATTTTTTTAATATAATAAAATAAATAGATAAAATTGCAAATGTTAATTTTATTAGATTAAAATATTTTAATATTTTTTAAAGTAATAAAATTATGATTTTTTTTAGTATACATCATTTTAAACTTGGTAGAATATTTTTTTCTTTAATCTTTACTCTTAAGTTTAAAACGTAAAATATTGTGAAAAATTTAACATAATTTGGTTATTGAAATTCTTTTAAAAAAATAAATCAAATATTTACACTTCATTTTGAGTTAGTTTTTTAATTTTGAATAATTTTTTACTCATAAATTATTTCTTATAAAAAATTTAAAAAATATTTTTGATATTCAAAAAACTTTAAAATTTTTTGTGATAGTAAGTTAAATATTCTTTTTAATATTTTTTAAAAATTAAGTGAAAATTTATTGTATAAAATTTTTAATTAAATATTTTTTATTTTTAAAATTTTTAATAAGATTCAATTTGACTATTCTTCAACAATCAAGATTTGTTTGAAGATTTTTTAAAATTTTTAGGTAAAAATTAAAAAAGAGTAATTTTTAAAGTTTTAAATAATATTTATTTAATTTTTAAAATACTTTTTTAAAATAATTTTTTGAAAGCATTTACATTAATGTAATTAAGACCAAAAAATTGTAAAAAATGTCAAGGGTAATTATATTCACGAGAATGTTGATTAAAAATTTAAAGTTACATATTAAATTAAAATAATTAAAATAAAAATTACGTAAAACTTAATATTAAATTTTATGTTACCAAATAAATATTGATATTTAAAAAATAATAAATTAAGTTTTGATATGTTAATTTAGTTCAAATTAAATTTTGATTTAAATTATTATAAAAAGTTAAATATATTTTACTGTTAAAATGCCTCAAATATGTTTAAAATGAATTCTGCATTGCATTTCAAGTTCGTCTCTTAACTTTTGAAGATATTTTGATTCACAAATTATATTTTATAAATTTTTAAAATATTTAATAATATATATTTTAAAATATATATTTTTAAATGTCCCAAAAACTCTTGAAGTATACTCAAATCAAATTTCGATTTTTAAAAAGTGCTTAAACAAATCTTAAACTTTTATATTAGGCCTAAATAAACCCTTCATTAGCGGAATATCTCCATTAATGATAGTTAGATTTTAATCAAAGACACTAAAGAGATTTCAAAAAAAAAAAAGAAAAATATTTTTGCTTTCTTCTTTCTTTTTTTTTTCTTCCTTTCTTTATTTCTCTCTTTTTTTCTCTTTTTTTTTTTACCCTGTAATTTTCTTCTTCTTCCTTTTACCCACCTCTTTTATGCAAAAAATTCAATTTACTATTATAATTTCTATTGTGTATTAAGGTTTTTTAATTTTAATTTAAAATTTAAGGATTGAGTTGTTAGATAAAACCTCTACAATGATAAAGATAAAAAAAGAAGAGATTAGGAGGAAGATGAAAAGTTAAATTTAATTTTTAATTTTTTTTCTTATTCTCTTAATTCTTGTGTGTCTCTTAATTTCTTAGAAAGAGTTTCTTTCAAGGATTGAAAACCAAACTCTCTCCCATCCCTAATAATGGCTTCCCATTTTCTCGCATTCTTTATCGATTAACCCTTTCGAATAGGTAATGGATTATTATGAACAGTATACATGCTCATCTTTTATCAACAATTTGAGAAAAATAAACTCAAAAATTAAAACAATTTTGAAGATGAAATTACTATCATACAAAGGAAATAACAAAGATTTATTTATGATCTCATTTGGAAGAAGAAGATATAAAAAAGATAATATTGCCATTGACTTAACGCAATGTTGGTTTTAGACATCGTTAAGGTTCAGGATTTGTTTTGATAATTAATAAGAAATCAAGTGTCATTATATTACTTTTTGAATAATAAAATTTAAAATGTAACTTAAGTTATATTTTAAATTTTTAAAAAATATTTACCTTATATTTTTAATAATTAAAGAGTTATAAAATTTTTATAATGATATTTTTTTTCGTTGATGATTGTGCAAGTTTCTTTAGAAAAAATAACTAATTTAAGTAGTTCATATCACCAGCATGCATATGACATAAGTGTACTAAATTGAGATTAAATTTATAACAATTGCCACAATACCGAAGACAAGTAGACATCAACATCACTATATGATAAAAAAGAAATCTAATAAACTTCATACACACTCTCAATATTTGTCCTTACTTTATCAAAATTATTGTTTATTTAATTGTTAAAAGTATTCAGATCGATCAACAACATTCTTTTTTCTTGACTTGCAACTTTGTATTATTTTCAAATTCACATGTTTTTTTTATTTTTTTATGCGTTTAGTTTAAAAGCATTATATGATTGTAGACAATAATTTTAATCTTTATAGATCATGTTATTATCTTAAAGTTATAAAATGAGTCATTGTATAAATTCCCATCTAACATAAGTATTGAAAAATCTACCAAAAACTAAACAATCTTTGAGCCGTCTTGTAAAACCTCAAAATTATAAATTGAATTAATTAATAGATTTATTTTTTTATCAACAATATATATATATACAATAGCGAAGCAAAGATTTTTTTTATTAGGGTGAGTTTTGTTTTCATCCAAACATAATAATATGATAAATTATCACATAAAAATAAATATATATATACTTAAATAGGAAAACATTGCAAGCTTTATTCTTCAAAATATAATTAATTATAATTTAATTTTTTGTAAGTTTTTACATTATCAAATTTATAAATAATTGAATCAACAATTTCTCTTTCAGTATAAATGGTCATATAATTTGCAAAAAACTCATTTTTTATTTTATTACGAGAAAGTGTTTTGACCAATTTCATAGTTGAAAATGCTCATTCTATTGATACTATAAAAATTAAAATAATCAACATTAAACAAATCAACAAATAAATCAAAGTATAGTCTTAAAACCTTTAATTTCTGTGTCTTCAACACTCATAACTTTTTTTAAATAAAAAAAAATTATTCATAAATTAATCCATTAATATCAACATACCTTAAGATGACTATCATTTGCTTTTGTTTAGACTCATCAACAAGAACATAAAATTTGGCATCACTTAATATCATCATCGATCTTTGGTCACACTCGATTAGCAAAACTTTTTAGTAACTCTTCAAATGATGTATACTTGGCATTTATTGAAGAATTTTTCAAAATAACTATAGCAATTTTTTTATTTGTGGATGCTTGTAACTAATGGATTCATGATGTGAGTGATGGACGGTCAAAACTAAGATAAATTGTTGTTTAGTGATGACTAGTTTTTCTTAAAAAAGCGAAAAACAACGAATCAACAAATGATAAACTTTAAAAAAATTAAAACAAAAAAAAAAGTGGAGGATTGATTTAGGTTTGATAATAAAAATAAAATTGTAATTAAACTTAAAAGTAAAATAATAACTACTTATTTTTTAAAAAATTTATTCTAAGCTATATCTTGGAGTATTCCTCAAATGGTTTCCCTTGTATATATATATATATAGTTGAAAAAGGATTTTTAAATGAAAATACGTGTGCTAAAAAAGTTCATAGGTAATGTAACTGGAAGTTAATTTTTTAATTTTTTTAATCTATCAACAAAATTTAAGAATTTATTCAAAAAAATAATCAACCTAGTGATACTTATGAAGGCATGGCCTCAAATGGCATCTCCATGGTCATTTTAGTAAATTCAGATAAAAATTTCAATATTTAAATAATAAAGCTTATTCAATACTACTTGTATTTATTTATGGAAACTAGTGAAATGCTCTTACCGTTATAAAATGTTTTTGTTGAAAATAGAATTTAATAATTAATTTTAAAAATAAATTAGGTTTTATGTTACTGATGTAGTCAAAAGGCAAAAAAAAAGAAAAAAAGAAAAAAAAAAAGAATGAGGAGATATTTTGATTTGATTAACAATGTCATATAAAGGATAAGGCAATAAAGGTGACAGCCTCTTTCTTGCAAATCAAAAGAATAATCTGCACTTCACAACTTTCCACTTTTTTCAGTTTCATTATGAACCATAAAGAATCCTTTCATGGCCCATAAAAGCATATTATATATAATAATAATTAAAAAAAAAACTTTGATAAGCAAGTCAATGGTCTTGTTTACAACCATTTAAATAAAAATTTTGATTTTTTTATGACTCATAAAATTTTTTAAGCAAATATTGATACGTAATAATTCTTAAAATTAATGAATACAACTAATGTTATCTATTAATTTTTTATTAATATAATAAAACAAATTATAAAAATTTAATCGTTTTTAGATGAATACATATTATTTTAATAAAAAAGTTTGATCCCTTATTAAACTTATGATATATTTATTAACCAAAATTGTAAAATCAAAATGAAAAATTAAGAGTAGTTTTATTTTTTTCACTTATTTTTTATTATGAAATGGGAATAAAATTATATAAATTTCCCGTGAATTTGAAAATGAGAAATGACAGTGACAAACCTAAATTTTCCATCAGATCGGCACTTTCATTATTTAAATTATTATTTTATTTTTTATTTATTTTTAAATTTATGAGTAAAATAAAAAATAAAAAATCTAAAAATGCATTGTTTTGTATTTATAACTTAAAATTTTATTTTTTAAAAAATGATACATATTATCACTTATGATTTTATTGAAGAATGATATAATTTTTTATTTTTTAAAAAATTATTATTTACTAAAAAAATTAATATTTGATTTTTTTATTTTTTAAACATTTTTATAAAACTATAATTTCAAGTAATGTTTAACTATATTACTTTATAATTATAAAAATATTAATATATATATTTTTAATTAAAAATATACAAATTTATTTAAAAAATATACAAATAAATTTGTAATAGTTCATTTCGATTTCAAATTTAAATAAACATTCATAATGATTTTATTTCTACTTCTTGGAGCTCAAGTAAATAAATTATTATAAATCTGATTTTTCATTTTAATTCTTAACTATTTTGATTTCTATCTACTTTGAATCATACTTATTTCAATTACAGGCAAGGAAACATACCTTTGATATATTGAAATGTAGTTATTGTATTATTAAAAAAAACTCATTTTTCCAATAAGAATATTTTGAATATAATTGAAGCCAAATTGTGTTGAGATATGATCATGATAGTCCAAAAGTTATGAATATATTATTTGAATTTTAAAGTTAAAAAAACAACTAAAGTTTAGAAAAATTTTATTTGAAATTTTGATTTATATTTTATATTACTAATTAAATTTGAATATTTAAAAATAGCAAATTAAACTTTAAACTATTTATTTGAATTAAATTAATCTTCATGCCCTAACGGCTAGCTTCTAAATTGGAAATAACAGGTAAAAACTTCCATTTGTTCATAAGTATTTTGTTTTTCAAACTTAGCTTAAATATCAATTCATACAATAAACATTTTAAAAAATATATATGTAAAATCAATCTTTAATTTAAAGATAAAAGTCTTATAAAACTCTGATATTTACTTTAAGTTACTAATCAAACTCTTATTTTTAAAAAATAACAAATCAAACTCTAATCTATTATTTTGGACTAAATTAAATATTATCAAAAAATTCAAAAGTCAGATATATTAAAAATAAAAATCTTAGATAATAAATTTTTATTTGAAATTTCTCAGGATGAAAAGAATTATTCAAGTTATTGTCACAAAAATTTTAAAAGGTGTTGATTATTATATATATATATATATATATATATAAATTTACATGTTAAAATTTTAAAAAATTTACAAAAAAATTGATCTTGCATCAAAAATTATTTAAATTTAAGGGATGGGCTGAAAATGAAATAAAAAATTTTGGATGATTTTTGAGGTATTTTAATAATAAAATTTTTTTAATTTTTTTATAATAATTTGAGTTAAGGTTTAATTTGAACTAAATTAATAAATCAATGTTCGATTTGTTACATTTTGAACATAAAATTTTGATTGATAACATGAGATAAATATTAAAATTTTATATAATTTTTATTTTTAATTTAAATTGATTGATTAAAAAATATGAAATTGGTGAATTTAGAAGATTTGAGGATATTTTAATCTTTCAGTGATTGAAACTTTGATAAAAAAAGTGTGACATAATGTATACAAAAGAGTTCCCTTTTTTTACTATGAAACCAATCATTAATTTATAAAAATTGGTTAAAAAAATACAAAATTAATGAATTTAGGGAATTTAAAGAAAGATTTGTGATTTTTTTTTTAAGTTTTTAGCGCATAAATTTTAGAAATAGATAGTCAAAAAGTAAAGAGGGAAGGGAGAAATTAGAGTTTGGTTTGGGGGGAAATGATCAATTTGAGGCAAAGGGTGTGTACATTTCAAATTCTTATTTTGTCTATCTCAATCCCAATTTGATGCTAACTATATCTAAATCAACCCGATCAAGGATTCGATTTTGTCAAAATTGATGTATTTAAAAGAAAAACGTTTTGTTACTTTTTATATTAAAATTTGATTAATAATAAAATATATCAAAATTTCAAATAATTTTTTATTCTAAATTTTAACTTCAAAATTTAAAAAAACTTGATTAGATCAAATTATATTCAGATCATTAATTTATTTTTTAATATGACATAATATATATAGAGTTGAATCTCTGCGGAATATTTAATTTTTGTTTTCATGTTTGCTTTCTTGTAAGATTTTTTTTTGAAACTCTGATTTAAAAGTTGAAGAGCCAATCATGCATGAAACTAAAACTGCAAAATACAAAATGAAAAATATAAAAATCTTTGTATCTTTTTAATTTGTGTTGCTTTCACCTTTGTTTTTCTTTTTGTACAAACAATAATAATTCATTAATGCATCTGCATATATAAAGGTGTTAGTAGCTTTATTTATTTACTTTTTCTTCTACCATGTTGCCAAAAAAATTTGGTAAGAACAAAGTTCTTAAAGGAAAGATGATGGAAGAAATAGTACTTGTAAAACCAAGATAGAAATGATTTTTAGTAGCATAATATAATAATTAAAAATCTTGTCATTTAGAAGCATTAGAGTTTTTTTCCATTTTTTTTGTTTATGAGATTTTTCAATTTTAACGGACAATGCATAGAGTAAAAATTTTATTCACATTTATAAATTAATTATTTGGATAATCTCACAATTAATGTGAAATAATTTAATAATTTTCTCTTTGGCACATCGAGCTATGAGTTGAGCATACAACAATATATTTTTCTTTTGTATTGAATTGAGATGGTTAAAACTTAAGCTCTCATACCAATTATTACATGGTTTTAAACCTTCTAAACCCTCTTATTTCATATTATTTTGTGCAATCAAAATTTATAAACCTCGGTGTTATTTTATTTTTTATATTAATAAAACTAAGCTATCAAGCATAATCCTAAGTTTGATTTATTTAAATTTTTAATTTCTATATAATGATTTAAATAATAATTTTATGATTATTTTTTTTAAACATGCACTTGAGAAGGATACCCATCAGTTTTATAATTATTTTAAATATTTAATGCATTTTTATATTATTAAAATAACATGACATAATATGATTACAATGATTTTTAAAATTTGATATTATTATTTATTTGTCGAAGATAGATAGCTAAAAATAGAGTTAATTACATTAATGAGAGATACATTTTATTCTCTATTCTAAATTGAGACCTACAAAAAAAATTGCATTCATTATGAACTTACGTTTTTATTGGATTCTCGACATAGAACTTTTGTCTATATTTTTTTTTCATATTTATTATTTTACGCATACATGTGACGTGTATATGATTTTTATTTGTATAATTGTCCAAAAACTCTTTTAAAACACTATAATAACAAAAAAAAAATATTTTTTCTTCGCATTAACTTAGCAATGATATATTAGTATATAAATATTTAAATAAAATATGAATAAAAAATATTTTATTTATTTTGATAGTATTTAAAAAAGTGTTTGATTAATTGCATAAATAAAAGTCACATACACATTAAGTATGCATATATATTAATTTTAATGAAAATTATAAACAAAAATCTCACATTAAGAATCCAACAAAAATGTAAATCTCAAATAGATATAATTTTTTTACAGATCTTGATTTGAGGTTGTAAACAAAATGCAGGTTTTTCTCATATAATAAACTTACTGTTTAAATCTTATAAAACTTTCATTACATTAATGAGATATGTATTTTATTCATAGTTTCAAATTGAAACTTACAAAAAAATTATATTTATTAAAAACTTACGTTGTTGTTAGATTTTTAATATAAGACTTTTGTCTATAATTTTTATTAATATTAATAATTTTATATACATAAGTGATTTTAATGTCATTTTTACTTGTATAATTATCTAACATTATAAAAATAAAAAAAATATTTTTTCTTCGCATTAAACTTAAGAAGAATATGTTAACATATAATATTTAAATAAAATAAAAAATATATTTGATTTTATTTGATAGTGTTTAAAAAAATATTAAAATAATTACATAAATAAAAATCATATGTGCATTACGTGTGTACACAAAACTGTTAATATTAATAAAAATTATAAATAAAAAATCTAACGTTGAAAATTTAACAAAAACTTAAATTTCAAATATCAAATAAATATAATTATTTTTTTTATTTGAGGTTATAAATAAAATGCAATTTTTTTTATGTAATTAACCTATAAATTTATTTTATAATTTTTTTAAAGCTAATTCATTATATAAATTTTATTTAATTTATTTTTTATTAAAAATATATTTGTATTTTCTTAAATATCTAATAATACCATCTTTTATATGTTAAAATGATAGCCAAAACATATATTATTTTTAATTAATTTTGATATTACATGTAAAAATAAATTAAAAATATTATATTCTTTAAATATATTTAAAAGTTTATATATCTTAATTTATGAGTTTTGTTTGTCCCAAAGGAAGGCATGCATAGCTAGATTTTTGCTCCTTGTCCATTTTAACATGATATAGTAATATTCTATGGTAAATGATGATTGGAATCATTAAAATTGAAGATGTAATGTGAGCTTAATGACATTTACATATCGTTTAATTCATAATCATGCAATTGCCATAAACTTTAAAATAAATATTTTCTACTAATCTAAATCAATGTAAAATTTTTAATAAAAAATAAAAAATATATTAGTATAAACATAAAAAATTCAATAATTAATTTAATTAAATAATTATATATCATCACCTTATTAAAATTAAACATAAATCAAATCAATAAAAAAATACAAAACTTTAACTTTGTTGATAAACGATAATAACAGTAAAAATCAAAATAAAAATTAATTTAATAATAATAAAAAATCTCAATTAAAATTAATGATACAAATTTAAATAATTTAATAATTTACATTAACCAGCAGCAAAAGAGACAGTGCATACAAATAAGCCTTTTTTTCTATCACAATTTTTTTTTTGGAGAACAGTACTCCTCTTTCCCTTTAAAAAAATAAAATCTAAAAGCTATTTCAAGTAACTTTGGAGAATTATGATGCAATTAATTCAATTTCAATGGTCACCACCAAAACATAAAAATTTTTGAATGGCTTAGCATCCAGTGGATCAATTCTACGAGAACTGAACAGGAAAGAGAACAAGGAAGCTCATTTATCCAAGAATTTTGAAGCAGCTAAGCTAACAGGAAATCCACCTAGATTTTGAAACAGTTAGTGACAATCCTCGAATCATGCCACAGTCTCCACTAACAAGCCTGTGCCACATTATCAATGATTAAGCTAAAGCAACTCCCACATACCTTCCAGTGTCTGAAACAAAAATAGGTAACATCAACACATACCATAATAAATATTATTGGATAAGTATAAGCTGCCACCATGCTTTCAGAAAAAAAGTGAAAAACAGAACATGACCTACAAACTGGATCCATCCCCTCAAAATGAAGCTACCAGACGTTTGTTGTCTACTCGTCAGGTCACCGAGAAGATAACATTTATTTAGCTCAAAATATCCAATATGCAAGATTGCAATTCAATATATCCATCCCAGAACAAGGGACAACTATAGAACAGTCGCATCCATGTCTTTATAGCTGTAAATTATGCAGTTCAACCCAAGATTTACCCCCAAAAAGGTCTAAGCATTCTTCCGCAGACTCGACTGGAGCTAAACAACAACAAAATGGATAGGACTCGGTTAACTCTGCTAAAATAAAGGCTTACAAATGGCAAACTTTAATTAAGACCCTTCATTTTTCACTACAAGACAGCTGCCAAGGGCAATTTGATGACAGAACAGAACTGTCAGTGCTTCAATCTTAGCACCTCTCAATCATCTGAAGCCTTAGGGGAATTTTCCGGTGTCTTCAGAACTGCTGCCTTACCTTTATGTGCCATAACAGCTGCACGAAACTCTTCCACAATGGAACCATCCTTGAACTTCAATGCAAAGGTTGAAAGACCATCCTTCCCTTCACTAGTACTGTTCACACAGGCAAAAGTGATGCCTCTTTTGTCCATATTTGTGAGCTTCATCTCCGGGTAAAGACTTGCATTCAAAATCAACCTGTAATTTCCCCTAGCTCTCATGAGAAGCCTGGCCTTTTCCGATCCAGTGGTGGAGAGATTCACCTTCAGCTCTCCCTTGCCACGCTCCTTCCAGGATCCCTCAAGATATTCAAACAGCACTGAATCAGTTGAGAAAACCACTTTCTCATTCTCTTCCCCTGTCTCCACTGGGACCTCCTGCATGGATGGGAAACCACTTCCCTCACTCTTTGAGACAATAGAAGGCCCTGATGAGCTAAAGACGGAGGAGTTTCCATTATTCGAAAGACCAAACCCAAAAGAAGGCTGGTCAGTTTTCTGTCCAAAAAGGGATCCAGAACCTGTACCCAACGCAGAGCCATCCTTTGAAAGTGAGCCAAAGGAGAATGTAGAACTAGAAAACCCAGTTCCAGCAAGTCCAGTGAAGGCATTTTTACTACTTGAAAGCTGTTGAAATGAACTCAATGGTGCACCTTCTGCACTTTGATCTGCACTTTCGTTAGTACCATTATCTTTCTTGTCTTCATTTTCAATTGTATCACCTTCTAACCCCTTTTCATTTTCTGGCCCAGGTTTGGGTGCCTCATTGACAGTATTACTGTTCTCCTCGAGCTCCGCACTCTCCTCATCTGCAGCAGAATCAGCCACTGGCTTATCAATCTGGTTTTCTGACTGCTTGTTATTCTCATCTTTGCCCTCTTCAGTTTCTTCATCAACATTTTCTGAAACTGGTTTCTCATCCTCAGCTGTATCAGTTTCCTTGCTAGTATCATTTTTGAGATTCTCTGAAATTGTATGCTCATCTTTGCCCTGTTCAGTTTCCTTACAAGCATCATTTTTTACATCTTCTGAAACAGTTTTGTCGCCAACAGGTTGTACTTCAGTTGTAACTTCAGTTGTACTTGCTTTCGATTCAGCAGGGGTTGCGCTCGGTTCAGTAGCAGGGACAAAGCGAATCCCGGCAAACGGATTAGATGAGGGAGTCGATGGCACCTGATTGCGACGAACTTTGACAATTCTTCTGTTTGCTAACACCTCCTCACTGGCCCTTTTGAAAGTTCCAGTCTCTTGTTCAACAGAATCTTCCTCGTCATCGAGACCAGGGTTATCTCGAGAGAGTTCTCTACCGGCGGCCCTCTTCTTTGAAGGTGGGAGGGCATTTTCCGATTCCCCCATTCTAGAGTAAAGCCAACAAACTTAAGATGTTCTGTGGTGAACTATTATATCTGCAGGCCATTCGGAATAATTTTCAAATATAATACCAACTAATTAATATTGTAAACTTACCTTCTCCAAGAAGGATTTTTCAAAATTTGGGAAAAAGATGGCAGAAGATATATAATAATGCACAGACTTGGCATGATATCCCCCAGGATGTTTGACATAGAAAAAGTTATCTTGTCCCCAGGATGAGAATCATCTGTAGCTCCAGCACAAAGGGACCAACTAACAAACAAATCATAGCCACACGACGTTATTGGGTTTTGCTTCCTTTTCTCTTTTCTTTTGGGATACACCTTTGGAGGGACGGCAGATATGTTGTCAGGGTGAGTGCAAGCACCGGTCACTTTAATTATTTGAAACCAAAAAACTTGGACTTACACCCTCCTTGTCAAAGGCAGTTCTTATCCTTTTTCTAATGAAATGAAGGTAACAACACAAACAACAAGAAGAGAAATTGTAAAATATGGAGCCATTTCCATCAACTTCTAATTGACATGTAAGAAGGCTAGCAAACTACTGTTTCTATCACTTCTAAAAGAGATGTAAGAAGACTAACAAACTACCATTATCATCTTCTAGCAGACAAGTAAGAAGGCTAGCAAACTTATAGCAGAAATGGTGATACAGCCCACCCTCAAACCCTTTTTAAGTGCCTTATCCTCAAATCCATTTATTGATCTTCTCCAGTTTACTATTATTACCCACTGTAAAAGTTTCTGAACCTTCCATTAAGCTTCCGATGAATACTTAGCTTCCACAACATACATACGAACTCAAATAATGTAATGAAAAGAGTCCTAGATCATATTGCAATCAAAAAGAAACCTGAAAAGATCTGAATTTATATATATATTTTTTAAAAAACTATGCAGGTCACCAGAATGAAAATTAACAATAGATAGTAAAATTGACTCTGAAAAGGGAATTTGAGCAATTTGAACACAAGGCAGTTGTAATTAAAAGAAAAGGTAAAGCCTCCAAGTGATTATTTTCACAAGAAACAGAAACAGCATTTCTTGTTATTTCCCAAGCTTATAAAGAAACGCCAAACTGGAGGAAACACATAGAATGGTGAAAGAAAGTTCAATCTAAGTCCTCCCAAAATGAAATCATTCATTTATTAGGTAAAAGAGATTCAAAGTGCACCCTCATTGAAAACATCTAAAGGTTCTTTTCCAAATAAGTGAAAAAAAAATTTCGATGACAAGAAAGAAAGAGGCATAGAAGAAAAATAGAATAATCTTTAAAACCAAATCCTAGTTTCCATTTCATTATTTTGAAGCACGAAAAAGTCCAGCAGTAAAAAAGCTAAATTGCCGTTTCTATAACAATCATAACAACCCAGACAGCTGAAGAACATATCAGAATTTATTATGCTATTAGCTTTCTTTATTATTATTATTATTCTCATTATTATTATTTTGCACTAGTCTCATCACCCTAAAGAAGAAACCTAAGAGCTGAAAATCTTGTTATCCGAGCAGAATGTAAAATTTGAGAAGCTGGTTCAGAAAGAATATCGTCAGAAATGGACAGTAATCCACAAGATTATGACAAAAGAAGCGCATCTCTAAACCTCAAATTAGTCGGCCGAGTAAAACAAACACCAAATTGAAAGGAAACCAGTGAATAATAAAACCCAGAATGAAAATGCGAAACAGATTCAGAAAGTGAAACAAATAACTCAAAGAACTGAGATTGGATTAGTAAGACATACCTTGAAGCCAAAAGAAGAGACAGAAACAAAACCCTAGCGCGAGAGGAAGAGCTAGTGAGAGAGAGATCCAGAGACAAAAGAGGGTTTTATTAGTATTTAAATAATAATATTATTTTTGCCTTGGGTTCACTTTTTAATTATATTTTCCATTTTCAGGATGAGGATTTAGGATATAGAAGAATCTGATGGAGCATGTTAAATAAAAGGCTAGTGTTACGAAGGCCATATGACTGACACGTGGAATTCAAGTTATGCCTTGTTTGGTGGGCATCTGCCTTTTAGAATACTTAAGTTAATCTGTCAGAAAGACAGGGACCAGTCTAATTGTCGGTTAAGACGAACATAAAAGGTAGCACACCCAAATTAAAACTTTTAAGTTGTCTTAATATGCATAATTAATAGTAAATAAAACCAGCTTTGTCTGAATTTTCTTACAAATCATTTTTTTCATTTAAACAGTAATCTTAATGTAAATATCAGAAAATAAATCAACTTTCCAACGTGACCCTCACTTTATCCCAAGTTCAAACTTTTAATGTGACAACAGATTTGAAAATCTGTGTTAATGCTACATTAAAACGTAACCGTGCAAGGTACATTATTGTTGACATTTAATGTGAGAGGTACAAGTTTATGTGAGAGGCACAAGTTTCTTTGATAATACTTGTAACCAGGTGGCCTCTTGTGAGCTAATGAAGAGGCTGCACCCGTTGACCGAAAATGGCAAGGCCAATATTGGGTGAGGTCTGCCATCAAAATTTTGGAAGCCCTAATGCATGTTACGTAATGAAATGGGCGGCTTCTTCTTTGGTGAGACTTGAAAAGATAAATCTGATACTCCAAAAGTAAAATCATGACACATCCCAACGCATCAAGAGGAGTGTTGCATGATTACTTTTAACTGATGATAATAGAGCAGGAAAATGGATCATCGTCATGGCTACCATGTGCAGATGCTGGCTGCGATCCCCAAAAAAAATGCCCTGGTAAAAGGTTTTGAAGTCTCATAAAATGTCTGGTAATCAATTCATGCTTGCAGAAGATGCACAAAAGGAAAGGCTACTGTCCAAAAATAGTCATGTTCACAACCAACAAGCATTAAATATAAATGAGAATTCCAAATATTTAGTATTGATTAGAGAAAAGGGTATACTCAATTTTTCTACATTCACAATGGCACAAGAAAATTTTAAGGGTGTCAAAGAAAAAAAAAACACCTCAAAGAATATATGCTAGGCCAACAATTGAACATGCTACTAAAGTCATAACTGAATAATCTAAGCAGACTTTTACCCTATATGCCCCACAACAAAATTCAATGAGCTCCAGAACCACACCACCAGCAAAATGAAACAATCAGTCCCTATAGCAGCCTCTTTCTAGCCTCCTGCTGGAAACCTGGTAGGTATTAATTCAAAAGACAAATTATGTATTAAAAAAAAACACTAAATAAACAAGAAGCAAATAATTTGATTGACAACTGAACTAAAATGTCATTTTATCATCTAATCATTATTTCAGAAGAAAATTGTAATACTTGTACCAAATGCACAAAAGATGGTAGAATACCTGACAGTCAATAAATATGGCAGTCTAAATTCGCTCAAACAAAAAACTATATTCACCAGTCGATGCACTCCAGAACTCCAAATGGCATCTTGTACAAAATGACCCACACTTAGACTCAAAATACACAGGAAATTTTTATGCATGCTACTAAAGAGAAGCCCAAATCTAATGGTACATGTGAATGGACTCCCATGACATTTGAAACTTCTGGTAGTAAAGATGGTCTGACTACATGTAGAAATTCTTCAATTCTCCCTATCAAACTAGGCAGTACTAAAGCGCACTCTGCTGTTGAAACTTGTGCAAGCCCAGGTTCAAATTTACACAATCTATCTAACAATGTCTCTCACCTTAAGTAAGGGCCTAATGCAACTGGAACCAACTGTCTTGAGTGAACCTAGTGATGTGGCGTCAACACTGCCAAAAAGAAGGGGAAAAAAAAAAATTCAGTCAAGAGTATGAACCAAAGCATCAAAATCCAAATAAAATGACAAATTGCCAGAGAAAAGGGCCTCTAGGGGAGTGGGGATGCCACACAATTACAGACAAATGGCATTCAAGAAGTCACATCCAGGAGACATGAATCAAGTCCTAAGCCCTACAATTCAGAAGGAAAATTGTATAAATTAATGACAAAACCTACAAGATTACAGATACTTCATCAGTGTCACAAGGATGCGAGATCTTAATCTCAAGGCATGGAGTCAACGCAAATAAAAGTGGAAGCATATGGGAATGAGCAGGTCATTACTCGTCTCTGATGTCATTAGTTATTAATCAAATCTACAGGATTAACATGGTCTCAGCACAGACCATAATATTCTTTTCAATTCTTTGATTCAAGTAAATGTCTAAGCAGCTAACCTAAGACACTGCATCACAACCTACAACAGCTGGGTACATGTAGCACATTATTTGCAAAATACGTATGTAACTAAATCAGTTATCAGAAGACTTTTGTTGGAATCAACCATAAAACGAATAGCTTCTATTTGTGGTCTTTCCCTATGAAAGAAGTAGCACCACCGAGTGCTAATATTGACAGCACATCAGAAGAGACAGAGGGAAGGGGGGCAGGGGAGGAAGGATATGAGCAATAAGAACTAAATAACAACTTGGGAAAATGGGAGTTAGAGATGGCATTTTAGAATCAATTAATCACCAGAGACAAAATTTCGATTTTCACACTGTCCCAACCAATTGCTTTTAGGCTGACGGGGTTCCTTCATTATTCGTACCCCACTCTTCGTCAGCCTCGTTACCATTAACGAGTACAGCACCATCCGTAGAATCAGCATCAACCACAACACCCTCCTCTTGGCTCCCTTCTTCTCCATTATGCTCCTCCGCATTCTCGTCATCTCCATTTTGTTCAGCAACCTGTGGTAAGTAAACAAACATTTCAACAATAAAATCTATAAAACAAACTCAAGTAAATACAAATGCAGCTTGCCTTGATTCAAGAATTAAGAGTAATCATATAAGTACAAATAAATCAAAAATCTGGAGCACCAAATTCAACTTTGATAATGAAATCAACTCACTGACCATCAGAAAGCACATTCCTATTCACTGTGCAGAAATGAAGTATCTTCAATACTTCAACTGAATGATGGAACTGTGTACACTAAAGTTTAAAATCTTCAGAAAATGTACCTCATGATCAAAGTCCCCATTTTCAAGAGGTCCCTCCTCTTCTTCAATTTGCATGTTTCTAAAAGCTTCTACAAGGGTCATGTGGGATTTATCAGCATGGTTTATGTAGTCCTTTGCAGGAGGATAAACAGCCCTACAAATCAAGTGAGGGCAAAATTAAGGTACATATCCATATCCAACACATACAAAACATTAACATACAAGTAAATTAAGATCATTCTGTCATAGAAGATGAGAAGCCAAAGACAAAATCAGCTTAATTTAACTTCAATGGAGAAAAATAAACATGAATCTTCCAAAAAGTGGGCCAGGGAAAAATTATAAAATAAAACATGTAACACTAACCAGAAAGATTCATGCTTGGTATTACAGTTTAAAGCCCAAAAAAAAAAAAAAAACTAAACACACAGATACCTTGCCTCTGCAGCTCTAGCTTCAACAGAAAGAGCAACTTGCCAATCCTCAAACAAATTAGGGTACTCTTCAGGATCAGCCAAAGATTCAGCAGCTTTTGGATTAACCTGTCAACAATGTAAAAGCAAGTTAAAATTTATTTCTTCGATATCACTAAGGAAAGTAATATTCTTCAGAATATTCAACCCCAATAGAGGCCATCACAGCCAAACCAAAATTTAAGAAGTGCCATAATCATACATAAAAAAATAAATATTCGGCATCACAAGACTGGAGAAAATGTGACACAGAGAGGAATAAAAAATCATGAGTGAAAGTGGCGGTGCTTTTAAACAAAAAAGGATCATGCTTTTTTCAGACGTAAGATTGCAAGGATGAATTACTAGCTTAAAATACAGCCTTCAAAACTTTATAAAGAAAATGCATAGATCAGTCAATATCATAACTGAAATTCATCCCAGCATTGGAATGACAAATTCAGAGACAAGCTTGTGAAAGAAGTGAATGAAATCTAACCTTATTAAGGTCCTTTCTCCAAATTGCAACTATCTCAGAAACCTTGCTTGGAAGATAAGATCGTGCCATCAAAGCAGCCTCAGGGATCCGATTACTACAAAAAGAAAGCTTCAGTATACATGCAAGTGTAACTGCATGAACTGGCATACTTGTCAAGTCAGCAAAAAGAAATTACCTTTCCACTAACAGCTGAAGACAATCTTCCAGTTTACCCAACATAAATAAGCAAAGGAAGGCAACATTGTTCTTCCCTTGTTCTTTAGCAAGAGATGCAAGTTTTGATATCCCCTCAGCATCCCCCAAAGAAGAATACAGCAACAACAAGCCACTCAAGTCCATTGCATGTTTCATGCATTCCTCAGCCATTTCCAACTGCAAGTAACATTACAATTGTATGCAGAAAAGATTTACAAAACAGACGAGGAAAAGGTCACTTAGAACAATTAGAACATGATAAACATGTACAAATGCACACAGCATCCAAAGTCTATCATAAAACCCACTAACATCATCCAACAGCTCCGATCATTCATTTTTTTACCAATTTCAGTCAAGGGGACACTTTTAAAAGGCCACAGGGAACTACAGACAACTTATTTTAACACAGATCACTTTTTGCTTTTTTTTTCCCCTGTAAGAAAAAAATAGTTTCATTCACACAGGACCATGGTGGTGCCTCCCTCCCACAGTTGTTACAGAAGTAACTCCAAAATCTATTTTACAGACCTACTCACCAATTAAGATATTTTGTCATTCATAACAATGCTGATGAGTTATTCATATGAGAAATTTGCCTATTCCATCACCAAGTCATTCATTAGACTACCCATGTTTTGTAAATGAGGAACCAAGGGTACCTTTCCAGTTGACATGGCCAATTCTCCCAATTGCTTCCATTTGGACTCACTGTGCACTTCTGCAGCAATGTCCTGCCAAAAAATGAATTTTCAAATTTTCAAATTGGGCCAGTTAAGGATATGAAAAATGCTCAAGCACACAACAGAAGTCTCACAGACAAATAAACTAGCAAAAGTAACATCCATAGAACTCACCTTTGCAACCTCTAATCTGCCAAGTTGTATGGCCAACTCGAATCTATAATCAGGGTCAGTAGCAACTTCTAAAGCATCTTCAATCATACCTCGTGATTCCAAGAAACGAGCCACACTAGCAATTAAAGCAAATTAGTGATTAAACTTCATTAAGCTCTTCAATACAAATACTTTCCACAATTAAGTAACAAAAATGAAATTATCAAAAAAAATTCTAGAGTAACTTCCCAGAGGGAGATTCACGCAGAGAAAAGCTAGAGTTATTATTGATATGTGCAGACCAAAGTTCTAACTAGTCATGAAAACATATTTGACAGATATGCCATTCATGAGACAATATAATTCAAGTCTCAAACATAACTCTGTCAGGAAAGAGAAGAAAAGTTAAAACCTTTAATTCAATTCGAAAGCAAGACTGACTAATCAGTACCAATGCAATTTCAAATGATTTGCAAATTAACCAAAGTAATTTGAACATCAAAACAAGCCACATTCTACCATCAAAATCAACAAGATAACCATAAAGTATAACAAATAAGTAGAATGAACATTTATGTCAAATAAATCAGATATAAAATATGGAAAAACAAATCAAAGGGAGTGCCATACACCTACTGCTACTCAGCATTATCCAGATGTGAATGACAATCTCCAAGTTGTAAAATAATATGGTTACCTATTATGATGCTCTTTAGGAATTGAAGGTAAAATTTCGTTAGCCCTTTCCAAGTCTCCACGCATCACAAGAGTCTTGTACTCAATCAAGCTAAGAAGTAAAGTATATCCCATAACACTGCAGCACAAAAAGAAAATAAGAGAGGAATTTTCAGTGAATGAAGTTCCTAAAACAACGGGAGATGTTGTGACTTCCAAGAACAGTTATCAAATGTATACTTACTTGAATTCTTTGTCTATTAGGTAGACTCGACTTTGACTAGCAAGATACCCCAACAAGTACATAGGGCGGTCCAAATGATACATTGTGGTTACCTGAAAGCATAACACTCTCAAGATGTCCCATCAAATCCAGGAATGTGGCAACATTTGAATACACAAAACAATTATAAAACCAAGGATGAATCAGACACAATACCTCACCACCAACACAGTAATTGAGTCTCCATGAAGAGTTGTTGTAAATGAAACAATCCCCAACCCATAAACCAGTCCTAACACGTTCATTGGTTTCATGGAGAAGCTCAAAAGCATCCTCAACACCTTGCTCGTCCACTGGTCTTCCATTGTCTAAATAAGATGAAACTATGTCGCGCTGCAACATTAAATATAAAATTTCAATTCCATATAGCACTACCAAAAACCATATTTCAGTAACATAATTGACTAAATGAATGAATAAAAGAATCAAGAGTCACACAAAAAATTTGAGGATATATAAACATGATAATATCAATAAAGATACTTACATTGTACTTCAGGATATAGAATGAAGAATCGCTAGCAATGGCCACCAAGTCACCACTATCAGCCCAATATAGATTCTGTCAACATCCAAGATGATAATAACGATTAATCACAACATGAACAGGAGGCAATTAGCCGGAAATATGGTAACTGAACAATTGAGCTGCTGACGGATGCTAGTACTTACTTTTACAGTAACATCAATTCGCCGAATCAACCTGCATTCAGCCCAATCATAGAAACAGATGAAATCATTTGAGCACATTGCCAACAAGGTTCCTCCAAAAATGCGCTCAGCAGAAAATGTAGGCCGGATACTCCTTTTTTCCTGAATATGTGCCATCTACATTAAACTTACTATAGTTGAAATAGATGTTGGCTATTTTCATGAAGCAATATTCATATAGAAGAATGACATCTACCAGCCCCAAAAAATACTAACTAAACACAACATCGAATTAATTCTGATTAATATTTATAAATACCAAAATAACATTCATAAATTACTGTGCGATTGATGTCTAGCCATTGTGATTAAGTTAGTCAAACCAGCCCCAGTGCAATCCTTTTTTTTCTTCTTTTGTCTTAATGAGAAGGGCAATGAGTTAGCACTGAAGTACCAAGACTAAATTGATTTCAGCTTAATAGCCAATAATCAGAAACTAAAGAGTCAAAAGACAATCAAGATGCAGAATTATACAAGCAGAAAAAGTAAAAACCTGGAAATTTTTACTGAAGATCTTAATCTTGGATGTGCTTTCTCTAACAGCATATTCTCCGTCAGATGACCAAACAAATTCCAATGCTGAACCAAATGACCTGTTTCTCCATGCCAAAGCTGTGTAAATGATGTACTCACCATCTCCGCAAACAACAACAAAGCGCCCATTAGGATTGTGCTTTAAGCTCTGAAAACAACAGGAGAAAATTTAGATAATAAAGAACAATGACACATACAAAGCATACAAAAAGTTCACAACAACAAATTAACCCAGCTTAGAAATAAATTTTCCTTAAATCTGAATGAGTTAACTTGAAAAATGAAGATGACGATGAAACAGAAAGGCAAAAAATAGGTTCCCATTAGGTTTTTTGGACTCTTTATAGTACACAGCTTTCTTCCCACCAAAAATCTCAGCTTATATTGAAGCCTCTGGCACTGTTTCTGTTTATCTAACCAAAAATGGGAAGCCTTTGTTTTAATAATTACCATCATCTATGATATAAAACAAATTCATCAAAACCTTCCAAAAGGTGTGGCAATCAATTTTTATAAAATATATAATGAGAGCAAAAAGAAGAATATACAGTAATTTCATAACAAAGAATATCATAGAAAGAGTAAAATGACAATAACAGAATGCAACTCACTTGTGGATATAGATCACAGGTTCCCAACTCCTTAACAGCCAAAGGCAGCCTCTCTCCATCAGTCACCTAAGATGCAACAGGAACCAAAAACTTAGAATGTCAACCATAAGCAAAAGAACCTTTCATGGTACAGTTCAAGTCCTGCCTCCACAGAAAGAATTAGTCTAATAAACTCCAAACCTCAAAATCTGAGCCCACACTCTTAATGTTCACAGTTTGAATCTCGTTATGCTTAGCCCAGATGATTTTCCCACTGTTATCCATACTAGCGACTGGTTCTTCACGACCAATTTTAACCATAATGGTTCCTTCATCATACCCAATCACAATCCTGCACGGCAAGAAATAACAGTCCCAGAATTGGTCATAATGGAAGAATAAGAGAAATGAGTCAGATACAATAAGAAAAACAGATCCGCTTCCTACAAAATTTGTCCAAGGAAAAGAAGAACAAATAACTGTAGAATACTAATGAAAAGAATTGAAAGTTGAAAACAGATATTCAAAATTGTTGTACCAACCAACATAAGTGAGAAGCCCAGAAGCTTCAAACTTACGGAAGAAAGAAGAGGAAATTCATTTGTAACCAAAGAAGGTACAAAATGGTCTGACCAAAAAAAAAAGATCTGATAAAAAAAAAGGACGTAAAATGATAACAAAAATCAACCTCAAGCTTACCGGCGTGAACCTTTCATGTAACCAATTGCCCAAACTCTCTCAAGACCATAATTCAGTGTGTTCTCAAGCCTGCAAGTGAAAATGTCCAACAATTCAGAATAATTTTACATTATTAACCATATGCCCACTAAGACTGAAATTCAAGCTACAACAAAAACTAAAACTTGTCTTTGATGGATCAAGAACCCACCCGTTTGTTTCCAAATTTACAGGCCATTATAACTAAATCCTATACCAACAGATGAACAAAAATTAAAATACTTCGTTAATTTGTAAAATGAGTAAGAATGGGAAAATTTATTTTATGCAGAAAAATAGTAGAAAAAGCTAAAGCCAGAGTTAATTCCTGGAAACATTCCTCACATCCAGGAGCTTATCTTACATTCCACCACAGTTGTAATATAATGACAGCGAGGCCATCACTTCATTGTTAAATTGGATAATATGCCAAGGATATCTTCACAGAATCATTACAGGACAAGAAGGGGGAAGGATAAAGGAAAATATCAAATTGACTTGAGAAGAATTTATCTAAATCCATGTCAGAAAATTTAACATTAAGCTTGTTGTTCAGTACATACAGAAATCGAGATGCAATTCATGTGTAAACAACTAGTGAATTTACAAAGTTCCAAATTGCCAAGGCACCAACAGGAAAGAAAGAAGAAAACGAACTTCAAAGGCAACAGATAATTTGGAACTTGAAAGTCATCACTAAAGTTTCACAAAACGCCATGAAAAAATGGTCTTGAAAACAAAACTAGGAAGGTAAAGATCCTTAAACATTTCAGAATTTACCTATAAGTTGTAGCATGCCAGATACGAACTGTACCATCCTCGGAACCTGTAATAATAATTGGAAGCTCTGGATGGAAACATACTGCAGAAACATTGTGTGTGTGACCCTCCAGTGTCTGGACACAACTTTTGGTTTGGTAGTCCCACACCTACTTTCACAGCGTTTATCCATGAATGGTTTGATGCTAAAATGTTCGTACAATGACAACATGGCTAATTAAGTATAACTGAAAACAAACCTTAGCAGTGTGATCATCAGAACCAGTGATTAAATAAGGTTTATCACCACCCGTAAAGTAATCCACACAATTCACTCCTTTCAAGTGGGCATCCAATGTGAAATTCGGGTCAGGGGAGCCAAGATTCCAAATCTAAAAATGGGACACATATAAGAAGGGGAAAAGCATCTTTAGTTGTCAGACTAAATAAAGCAGGAACACGAAATTAACAAGTTACTCCTACCTTTATTGTACGATCAAGCGATGCACTGGCAAAAGTGTTGGTGTCTTTCGGATTAAATGTCACTTGCATCACATAATGGGAATGTCCCTCAAATATCTGAGTACACACCCAACCCTTCTCCCAATCCCAAAGCTTTATGAGCATATCATCAGATGATGATAGCACATATGGAAGGGTAGGATGAACAGCCACACATCTAATGTAATCAGTATGTGCCTCAAATACTTTAATCTTATCCATTGTATTGTAATTGTACACACGAATAAACATATCATCAGCTCCAGCCACAACCCATTGCTTACGTGCAACAAACTTGGCTGACCTAACTGTAGAGACACGATGTAGAATTCAGAGACAGTAAAGACTTTGTCAAGAAGAAAGAAGAAGGCTACAAGAAGACAACATTGTATGAAACATTAAGCAACAATGAAAATGACAAAAAAGTAGAAGTTATACCTGGTAACTCAGTGACCTCGAAAGATTTTGCCATTGTCTAAAGAAGCACCAAATAACTTTGAGTTAGCAGCAGAATAGGAAGAACAAAAGCTCCAAAAGTTCACGAGAGTCTTGGAAAATTCAAGAAAAGCATACACAACCATCTTATGACCAATAAGTCAAAACCTTAGGAAAATATATAACAGCAACTGTTAGCCATAAAGCATAATATAGAACAAAGAAATTTTTATATTTGTTGAATCAACATGGAAACCAAACAGAAAAGAAACCAGTTATAAGACAGAAAAATGAAACAGTGAGAGATAATAGCACAAAGTTAAGTTCATAAACACTAATTACTCTCTGCATTTTTGCCATTGTTCAAAGAATGCAACACTCTCTGTTAGATAGGACAAATTTTGGGTCAATTAAAGTAAAGTAGGCTGGAGCAAAAAGACTACAAAACCAAGCAAGAAGCTAGCATTCCAAAATCCAGCAAAACCCCTGCTACTTATTGAGAATTGAAAATGGATTTTATGGTCCTCACTCATTATTATTTTCCAACTGTCAAGAGCTAAAATTTTCAAAAATAAACTTCAAGCATGACCAGAAGATTTTAAGAGTTACATAATATGTCTCTCAACATTCACTAACATTGATTTCGACTAATTCATTGTCCTTCAAGAAATATGCTCATAATACAGGAGACATAGAGTTTCGGCTTTCCAAAATGGTTCTACAGGTGATCACATCATTCCATGCTAAAGTAAACATCTAAAAAATAAATATTCCATTACAACTTGCAAAATGTCAATATAGCTATAATGACAGTCATTAGTAATGTAAGAACACCAGTAAATATCAAAAACGTTCTTCGATCTTTCCAATTGTGGTAGTTCAATATTATAAGTTTAGAGCATGGCACAAGGAACAAAAGAACAAAAAGAGATAATAAGAAATTCACTAAATTCCCATACCTGTGTCTGGTAATTCCAGATACACACAGTTCCAGAATACAAACTTGCTAGAATCCTGCAGCAATGATGTTAAATCAAAATTCAGTTAACCAGGAAGATTTGGAAAAATATTAGGACTAAAAACATCAAACAGCATACAATTTCATAAGTGAATGCTGTGTTAAGTATGCACACATTGCTCTTCTCAAATAGTAAAACGTAATAACAGAAGTATATATCCATTCTCACATAGAAGAAAAAACTAAATAGACAAGATTTCCTGAATAAAAATCAAAATTACCATGGTTCTGTTGGATGGAGATCTACAGATTTTACTCTTTCTGACCTTTGAGCAAGTTTCCTCTGATCCAAACACAATTGTAAGCATATTACTCTCACAAATAAAGTTACCAATTAAACAAGAGAAAACTTTATTTCAAATATAAAATTTGATTAAGATTTTACAGAAATGAAAAACAATACCTTGATGTTGAGTCTGAGAGGCTGTTACCACAAAACAACATCCAAAAAGAATTCAGTCAGTCCCAAGTCAAATATCAGATCCCCAACTAACTAAACTCCCTAATGCTAGAGCTCCATTTGGATGCCAGATTGGAAACATGATATCACTAAGCAAACTGAAACTAGTTGCCTCATTACAAGAGCAAGCACGGCGTTCAAAGTAATATAATTGAACACAAATAAAAGCCACAATCCAGGAGGAAATGCAATAAACAATTGCAATTAATACCATACAAAGAGCTGAACGTCAGATCCCAACTAAATTCAAATCCCTTGTAGCAAATCGAACGTAAAGAAAATGAAAACGTTCAAAGCACGAATGCTCCGCAACCCAACAGGTCACAACTAATTCCAAGCCTTTGAATTCGATTCAACAAATCAAAACAGGAATGCAAAACAAAGCGTTAAATTACGTGATAAAATACTAGAGTTATGCTCAATTATGCGTGAAATTAGACAATAACACCAAATCGAAGTAGATTTCAACCAGATCTAAGGCAAAACTGAATAGATCATACAACTCACCATCTTTGCAAATTAAATCTTAAAGAGGAAACACCAAACCGGGATCGCGATTTGTTCAGTAGAAAAGATCCACAAAGAGAGAAAAGAAAGAGGTTTTTTGGTGTTGCAATAGAGAGCTTGGTAAATACGAGAGACGGATGCTTTGGAGTTAAGGGAGAGAATTACGACAGTGCCACTGACGGGTGGTGATCCGCTACGTGAATTAGCAGGTGTGGTGAATCAGAGGCTGTTGATGGATCTGAGTGTGCGTTGTGTGAACGGTGATATTACGATGGTAACGGTAGTCGCGCGAGTATCTGCTTTGGGTCGCAAATCTGAATAACAAGGCGCGTCGCAGGTGGCTTCAAGTCATAGTGACCTGCCATGCTGGCACTAGGTGCCACGTCATCTTAAGATATTCTCTTGAACTCTTTTCTCTTTTGTTTTTTTTTGAAATTTTGACAGAAAGTTCACCTTTTTGTGTAATTCATTCTGAATATAATAATATTTTAAGAAAATAAAAAATATTTTATATTGAAAAATTTTCATTAAAACCTCGATGTTTAAAATAAAAAATACTTTTTTCTCAAGACCCATTGATTTAGTAAAAAACAAATTAATTATGTATTTTTTATTATTTTTATTTTACATCAATTATGTTTATAATAAATTTAATTTAATTTAAATCAAATTGATAATTTTTATAAAAATATTACTTAAATTAGATATAATTTTTATTTGAAATTTTTTAATTTGATTCAATTTAAATTATGTTGTGAATTTTTTAGAAAAAAGTATTCAAATTAAGAATATTTTATAATAAATTTTATTTTAAAAATTTTTATAAATTTAAAATATCATCATAAAAAGTCTTAAAATTTTTTAAATATTTATTTTAAAAAATGAATTATAAAAAATTTAAAAATTTATAAAAAATAATTTGTAAATTATAAATTATATAGTGAATGCAATATTTATTTGAGTATTTTTAAAAATATTTTAATAATAAATTGTCTTAATCTTTATAAAATCATTAAAATTAAAATTTAATTTAGATTAAATTAAAAAATCAAATACATAATTATTTTAATGTATACATTGTAAATTAAATTAAAAAATAAATTTAATTCAAATTTTTTATATTTATTTTAAAATATTTTAATTTAATTTTAACTTATAAATTAAAAATATTAATTCTAGACTCGTATGTAATGTCTGACGACTTATAAATCCACATGGGTAATTTATCATTTGTGGGTTATGTGTCAAATTATGTATACTACAAAGCTCTGTATTTGCTTAGTGGTTAGTTTTATTGCTATTAAATTTTAATGTAGGATGACAATTTATTTGAATGTTATAAAAATATAGAGCGAGAAACTATATTACTTATTAATTAAAGTCATGTGTAAATCTAAAAAATAAAACTAACTTGTTGATTTTAATTTTATCTTTTTTATTTTAAAATAACAATTTAAACATATATTATGAATTAAACATAAAATTTAATAGATAAAGCTTTACAAATAAATTTTAGATTAATTGTATTAGATGAATTTACATTTTTACATTTTTGTCAATTAAAATATTCGTCCAATCAACTTCATTAATTTTAATGCACATAATTTTTTATGAATAAAATAAAAATTATATATAATTATCTTTTTTTGATTTTGTATAAGATAATTAAATAGAATATGTAAAAAAATAGTAAATATATAATTTTTATTTAGACAAAGAAGATTTTCTTTCTTATTTTATGCATATATATATATATGGTTATAAAATTTAAAAATATTAAATATTAAAGTTAGTAGAATATGTTGAACAAATTAAATATTTACATTAAGAGATATCATAATATAAACTTTTAATTAATGCAATTATTATTTTTCATTCAATTTGTAGAACTTGTGTAAAAAAAATAAGTTTATTAAATTTGTGTAACAATCAATGTTTTTTTAAAAAATATGAAATAACATTAAAAAAGGAAATTAATACACTAAAAAAGTATTTAAGGAAAGGCGAATACACACACTTAAACTTTGAAAATCGACTTTTGTTTTCTCTTACTAAAGTGGATTATTTAAATTTAGTTGAAATCTAAAATTTCAAATACTAACCAAACTCGTAAAGGTTGCGCCCGTTATTTGCAATTCATATAATTATATAAATATTTTTATTTTTATGAATAATAAATAAAATGAATAAAAAAATTAAATTTAAATGTAATTTTATATAAGGCAAAGTGGTGGGTATAGCAAAGTATGTTACATCCACATAACGACATTATTACACACTGCATAAAGGGGAATCATTATACAATCAAGTAAGCTGGGCAACTAGCTCTTCCTTGAACTGGCTATCCATCACACCAGTAATCTTCACCATAATTGTTCCCATGTCACAGCCAAATACAACCCTGAATAGGCCAATTAATAACCCGGCATTAATGAGAAGGAAAAATGAAGCTGTTATGTTGAAAACTATAAAAAAAATATATTTTATTAATTTGATTACGGGTCTCAACTTTTGGTTAAATGATATTTTTATTTTTTTATTATATTAAATTAATATATTACAGATATATATATGTATAATAATAATAATAAAACTTACTGATTTGAACTTTTATTGGATCTGATAGTCCAAACTCTTCCGAGATCAAAATTCAGCGTTGTCTGAAGTCTGCAAGATAATTAAATGGTCACAAAACCTTGAAAGTGCAAAAACAGGAGAGCAAGAATCAGATAACATGCTTATTTGAGTACAAAATGCAAGTCCTCCGGCACATTGGCATTGCCCATCTGGTTCTGAATCCTAGGATTCATCTGATACATGGGTGCAAGAGTTTAACTGCTCAAGATTGGAATGGACACTTCTCCCAAGAAAAGTAAAGAGTTACTAATTATCCAAGAGGATTATTACCTGTAATCTTCTGCATGCCATACACGAACAGTACCATCTTCTGAGCCTGTAAATATCAAGGAAAGCTTTGGATGGACACATACTGCAGAAACATTGCCTCTGTGGCCTTCAAGTGTCTGGAGGCAGCTTTTGGTTTCACAATCCCATACCTGTTATCAACAAAAGTCAGAATTTTTTACTGATCTAAATTGCACTAATCTGTTAAGAAAATCTTAACATATGATAATTTAATCAAGTAAAAATTTCTAAAGTTAATAATCATGAACATAATCTCCGTTACTTGGAGAAAGCAAAACTTTGGCAAACCTTGGCCTCATAATCATCAGAGCCAGCTATAATGCATGGTTTATCACCCTTTGTGAAGTAAGCAATGCAATTTATCCCTTTGGATTGTGCCTCCAATGTAAAACTTGAAGCAGGAGAATCAAGATTCCAAATCTGGAAAACCAAATAAGTCAATATAAATCTCGCAAAATTAAACAAAGGACTGATTGATTAGGCCATTTTAGCAAGTACCTTGATTGTGCCATCAAGCGATGCACTAGCAAAACTCTTGGGGTCTTTAGGGTTGAACTCTATGTGCATCACATAATGGGAGTGTCCCTCGAACACCTGACTGCAAGCCCAGTCTTTCTCCCAGTCCCAGAGCTTTATAACCATGTCATCCGAGCACGATAGCACGTAAGGAAGCGAAGAATGAACAGCAACGCACCTGATGAAATCTTGGTGAGCCTCAAACTCTTTGATCTTCGCCATCGTGTAGTAATCGTACACGCGAATGTACATGTCGTCGGCTCCGACAACGATCCATGTCTTGCCAGCTATGAACTTGGCTGACCTTACTGCATGCAAACAGGCTAGGATGTTAAACACAGGTAGCAGAAGAGAGGACAACTGCAAGAAATGACTGTAAACGGAGATCGTAAGAGAATATAATAACGCAGGACTTATGAGCTGTGTACCTGGTGATTGAGTGACCTTGAAAGATTTTTCAAGTTTCTGCAACATTTCAGAAAGTGCTGATGTCAGTGCTTAAAATGGAGGTATACCAGTTTTGCAGGGAAGGCATGGCATTCTAATATGTTGGTTACCTGTGACAGGTAGTTCCAGATACACACAGTTCCTGAATACAAACTTGTCAGAATCCTGCATGAATATTGATTCGAGTCGTTAGTTTCTGATTACGTGCAAAAAAAAAAAATTAAAAAAAGAAAAGAGAAAATTGATGTTGTAATTAATTACCATGGTTGGGATGGATGTACGTCGATGGATTTCACTCTTTCTGAAGCTTGGAAAAACTCTTTCTGATAAAACATAATTATCCGAACTTGATGGAAAGTTGAAAGCTTGTTCGTGAGGAAGTGATGAGAGGGAAGATGAGGGAGATGACACCTTTTTATATCATGATTCATGAGGATGCTTCCTAGTTAAGGAAAGCTATAGCTTTCATGGCGTCACCAGGTTTTACCAGTCAGTCAACGTCTGCTAAGACTCTTCCCTGTGTTGTCATCAGTGGATCTCCGAGCCGTTGATTGTTCTTAAGTGTTAGAATCAATGGCTAAGATCAAGTTTTGACGTGCTTCACGATGGGAAGAAGCTGAGCGGGTACTGCACGGAATCTTCCTTTGGAACATTGATGGTGAAGAAGAAGCAGAACTGGTAAAATGAGTTTTGGACCTGAAGATGTAAGCAAAAGGCTAGTCTACAGAAGGAGCCCATTAAAAAAAAACAGGCTTAGTCCATTCATGGCTATTGCTTCACATTTTGAGCCTACTGCCCAACAATACTCCTCTAGGCTAGTTATGTGCAAAAGCCTCAGAACCATAAAATTGGCATTTTCTTTTTGTTTTCACTACCCATTTACACTTTAACGTATGTTGTTCAGTCATGTCTAGTAATATGATACACGTACGATATATATATATATATATATATATATATATATATATATATAAGTAAACATAAAAAATTAAAATAATGTTTATATTAAAAAAAATATTGATTGAATTAATCATATTATTGATATTTTAATTTGATTTAATTTAAATATTATTAAAAAATTTTAAATTGAAATATTCAAATTATGGACACGAATTTTAAGTTAAATTTTTTTATAGATATAAAAATATTTAAGCTATAATTGTAAAAATTTTAAATTGTTTTAAAACTAAAAATATACTTTAAAAATATAAAAAATAATAATAAATTTATAAAATTTAAAAACTATTTAAATTTAAGAGATGAACTCAAAATAAAATTTAAAATTTATTTGAGTTATTTTTTTATTTTAACAATGAAAATATTATCTTTAATTTGAATATATTTAATTATTAAATTTTCTGATAAAATTTAAATTAACTCAAATTAAAATTTAAGAGCACAATTAAACTAATTAATTTCGTGATTGAATTTAAAAAATAGGTATAGTTTATTTTAAATATTTATTCATATGAATTATTTTTAAAAAATAATAAAAAATTTACATCATTTAAAGAAATTTGAATTTGTTCAATCATTTTTTTCTAATTGGGCTTTTATATTAATATGATATTTATTAATTCTAAGCTCCATAAAAAGCAAAAAGAGAAGTGAAAGTACAAGATATGAAAGTGCCATGGCTGCCATCACTATTTGACAGATAATAAGAAAGAAAATTGATAAATAAATCTAATGAAATAAACAGCCTCTTTTCTTTATTTTTCTTTTCATAGAATCATCTAAAACTCAGTATATCTATAAATTGGATTAAAATTCTTTACATTTTTTATTTGTGTTGAATTATAAACAAATAATTTGTGATAATTTAATAAAATATATTGTATTTATTATTTTTATATTAATATTATAAATTATATTTATCTATTTTTTAAAAAATTAATATGTATCAAATCAATAAAGCATCTAAATTGATACAAATTACCTGATTCTTGACATCTCATATCTTAAAGTTCTATTGGGATTTGGCATACAACCCAACAGCATGCATGATCATACTTAAGTTGGTGCAACACTTGTGCAGGTTGGTTTCTTTGGGCACAGAAAGCAAGAAAAGTCACGTAGTAAAGTGGAAAAAAATCTTGGTTTCAGTGCCATTAGCACTACGAATATTAGTGGCACAAAACACGAAGGTTCATTATTAAGACTTTAAGAGACCCTAAGTTGACTTTGTGGTGGAGACGGGGCGCCCAAGGCTTACCTGAGCAAGAGGCTAGAAAGGGTCAATTAGGGTAATGATTATAACGTAGAACCCACATGCAGAAAAGTGCTGCAAATGCTTCCATTGGTCTCGGTATATTCCAAAGGATAAACTCCTGCACTCACCATGGACTCGCACCCCCCTATCTGTGCCCTCCCCATAGGGCGGTGCCCTAGTCAAAGCACTAAATTAAAGAGCACTAATTAAGAACTCGTTCTATTTGTGGGTTCTTTAGGGTTTGTACGCATGGATTACTTGGGGAGTGGGATCATGCAGAGCGATTGACTGCATGCCCTTTATGGAGTTTGCATAGATGCGAATATACAGTGGGATTATCCTTCCAAATTAGCTGATGAAGTGTGGTTTTCAGACAAAGGCACATAGCATGCTTGTTGCCTCAGTTTCATGGCTACCCATGTGTCTCATTCTTTTCTGCAGATTTACTTCTTATTCTCTTCAGGACTTTGGTTAATTTCTTTACAAAACAAGCATTTTTTCGTTCCCATGTGATCGTGTCTTTGCGATGCTTATGCACCATGTGATAATGTCACTCTTTAGAACATCTAGTGAGGCATAAATAACCCGAAAGGAGAATTACTTACGTTAACAAATCTCTCAATTAATTTGCATGTTAAGGCCCTTGATTTCTTTGAAAAGAGAGAGATACATGAATCAAGATTTTATATTGATTTGAAATGTGCTGATTTTTTTAATTTGCTTGAAAAGGGCAAGAGAGACGGAGAAGAAGAGAGATTGATAAAGATTTTGTATTGCTCTTTTTTTTTTTAATAAAAAAGATAAAACAGTTCTTTTTTTTTTTAAAAAAAGATCTATTGGCTTAAAGGAGATTACGGACAAGGTATGTACATAAACCAAGCTTCTGGTTATATTCTGAATATGAATAGATTTTGGTACCGAATGCAATTCAACTACAAGATGTATTGCCCAGCATGCAGTCACTTTCTTTCCCTCTTTATAAGTGGGTGATCTTGAGATGCTTAATAATATCTTAATTAGGATGCATTTAATTAACAATCTAATGTAACCCATAAGGTTGCAAGATATATATATTAAAAATAATATTCTAAATTTATGTTTATTCTAATTGAAAAAGAATTATTAATCATAGCCAAAGATAACCTGAGGTGCTGAATTCATGACCTTGGAAACTGGGATGATCTGTACCTATGAAATCTTGTCAAGATATTCTTCCTCTTCAGTCTTTTTCAGTAAATGATAGAAAGTAGTGTTGTATAATGAAAGATACTGTGCTTAAATTGTGGTTCATCAATGGTGGGTATACACAGATTTCTTAAATATATTGCTTGGTCTTTCCAAAAGTTATTTTGCAGGTAAGCTAGGTAAAGGATCAAAAAGCTTAAAGCTTTATAAAGCTTCTCCCCCTCGCCGCATATGGAGTGGAGACATGTCCTTGTCCTTCCATTTCTCATTGTCACACAGAATCTGCTTATCATTAACCGTTGCATGCACATCAAGCTTAATAAGCCAAAAATATTCTCTCGCTCAGCTTTGAAATATTAATTTGTTGTTGATCCTTCATGATATTATTCACCATTGAGTACTCGAATCATTTCTCTTTCAATAATCAGAAACTTTTGACTAATTGACGATTCTGTGGTGAAGGATCAAAAGATAGGTTTCACATAAGCACCAATCAATTAATATTTACTTTCCCTTTCTTTTTCTTTTTAGTTTTCACAATTTTCATGTCATTATACAAGAGATTAATTGGTAATTAAATAGTTTAACTTCAACACATGATGTGTAAAGTCATGGTTATGGTAGAGAAATTAACATTTAAGAAAGTCGGTAGATAATACATAGATTGCATTTCTAATTAAGCAGTTAAAAGATGTATCAGTTTAACTCAAACATGCAAGTGTAGTAATTCTCAGGAGATAGGAACTTCATGTCACAGTCCGATTGTGATGCAGATGGAACACATCTAAATGTGATCCGATTAGTTAGTGTACTCTTTTGATAAGGGGAATGATCACAAAATTGAAAAGTTTCAAGCCATATATATGATAGGGAGATATTCCAAATTAGAAGATCAGACAAATGGATGGACATCAAAGCTCGTCCTTAGTGACATGACTTAAAGATAATTTGGTTGGATAATAGATGTTTAAGTTCAGTCCTGACTAAAATCAAACATGATATTAGGGAATAAATAAATAAATAAATATAAATATATAAAATTTGTTTGACATTGGTGCTACCTGAAGCTTAAGTCGAGAGATCAGTCTCACTGCAGTCTACCTAAGATCGGACTTGAGCTCCTGTAACTTAACTCCTACAACCTCGAATTCCAAATTAAGATCCAAGAACGGGCAACATCCGAGGTTCAGAAAGTCAAGCTCGATCAAATCGGAGCTCGTGCATCACCCTAGCTCTCATAAGCCGAGCTTGATCGTGGAGCTCCCATGAGTAGAGTTCGGGAGCTGAGCTTCAATAAGACCTGAACTTCAGGTCAGAATCGACCTCCCGACTTGAGGACCACTAGCAGACGTTGATCTAGCTTTCTTGATCTTCCTAGAAGTCCAAATAGAACTACTTGTTGGACAAGTCTCCAGAGTTTGTCTTAATTAGCACAGTTCTGTCTCCTCACTCCCATCATGGCGCATTCCTCACTCCGTCAAGGCCCATTACAAGCTCTCTCAATATGACGTAACCGTAAGGTTATAAATACCCATATAGTCTTGTCACGGTTTTTTGCTGATTTGAGTGTCAAAGCCCCTCATTCTCTTTGCAGGTTTTCCACACTTTAAATTCAAGAATTTGGGCAAGGATACAACACCGTTCTTCAATGAAAATCTTTACAATCCAAAAAAAAAAAAGTAAATCACATATATGATGATCGATAATTATGATTAAGATTTTTAAAAATCAACAATACAATAAGAAATTAATAAAAAAAACCTAAGTTGAAGGAATAAATTTCTCACATAATCATGATAATAATCCCTCATCCTGTATTTCACTTCTTATACACTTGAGTTCATACTATTTTGAGAGCTGAAAACTAGGCAACTCCCTTGTATATCGATCGCAGTTAAAAACGAAAAAAAAAAAATTAAACACAATTGAAGTTGGCTCAATGATCTACATACCATATTACTCAAAATCCACTGCAACCTTTTCATTAAAAGCTTAATTGTGTTTGGGTAGGCAAAAACATAAATTTTTTTTCTTAATTATATTTTTTGAACAAAATATTAGTTAGGTGGATCAACATCCTTCTATGGCAGAGGTTGATGGAGCCAATCATCTCGAGTGATAAGCTTGTTAGATTAGATTATATTTTTATTTACTTTTACTTTTAAATTAATTTTTATATTTTATACTTATCTACAACGATGACACCAAGATTTTTTTTTATCAAAGTGGTATATATTTTTATTCGGGTGGGCTAAAAAAAAATAATTAAACATTTTTTGAACAATAAAAATGAAAAAGAAAGAAATAAATTTAGGAAACAAAAATAAAATTATAATATCATAATTTTTTTTAAAAAAATCTATCCTGACCTATAACTCGAGGTAGCCCTCACATAGTTTTGATACTATTTATCTTTAGTTAAAATAGATTATTCTTACAATAGCTTAATTGTATTCAAATATAATTGCTTGTAAGTCTATATAATCATATGTTGGTGATGTGTCAGCAATAAAAAATTTTAGTCCCAATTTACCTTGACAGATGATAGAAGCTTTGGTATCACAGTGGCTTAGTTGTTTTCAGAGGACTTTGGCAGATTAGTTTTCGACATATTTTTTTTAAAATAAAATTTTACAGGCTTCCTTTGTGAAGCTTGTTATTAATATTAATCATAGTGATACGACGTAAGGTCACCACAACTACTTAATGCTTGAAATTGTTTGAGATCGATGGGACTTACAAAGTGGTTGAAGAACATAAAGACATGAGTGTTAAGTTTTGATTTTCTTTTTAAATGTGGTTTACATTTTCTGATTTTTTGGTGTTATCTGCATGTTTTGCTTGGTTCAAATATTTTCTAATATGCATTTATAAAAATCTATTTTTTGGGGTGAAAAATGCATTCATCTTTTATTTAATAAAAAATTTCTTTAGATTTAAAGCTCTTAGAAAGCATGATTTAATTTTAATTTTTTTTATCATGCATGAAAATGAAATGCTTTGAGCACATGCAAGAAGATTTCTAAATACCCTAGTCTACTTACTTGATCTCCAAGCTTTCTCATCTCTTCATATATAACTTCAAGCTTTCATGATAGTCCTTCATTTTTCTCAATTGATTTCATATTACCATCAAGTTACACATCCTGATGTTTATTATCATCAAAACAAGTCATCACATTATAATCATGTGAGATTATGAGCTAATAACACTTAGCTTAATGATAAGTGTATGATCCAATGCAGATATGACTTCTTAATTTTCTCTTTTTTGTAGGCAAAAAACCATCGACACCAAATGAGAAACTGTAGTTTTTAAGAAGTTCAAAATCCATTCTTTCCCTTCATGTGTGACAATATACTTTCTCTTATCATAATGAAGTTAAACATGATTAATTTTGTTTAATTATAATATACTTGAAGAACATCTTTATCATAATTAATCTGCTTTTATTGTTTACATATCATCATCAACAGCTCCTCCACTTCACATACAGTTTCAAAATCCGACAAAAGAAATACAATCTTTTCTTGTAGTCTAGCTCAATATGATGCCATAGGAACTTGTCAAATTACTGGTTCTGGATAAAAATATATTAGTTCCCTGTTGCAACAAACTGAAGCCTGAAGCCTCAAGGAAACGACAGTCTTGTTGCTGGAAACTGCTTGGTCAAGCACACTAGGATCGAAATTGACAAAACTGTTCTCTTTTTCGTTGATTAATTTCTTCAAAAAAGTACTTAGCACTTGCTCCTGTAAAGCCACTTTTTTGGTCACTACCCATATGGAAATCAAGAAAAGAAATTTGATTTTATACCATCTGATAAGAAGAATCCAACAAAACAGATCCATGCACTAGACAAATCAAAGAAGCAATTAACAGAAAGAGAGGCTACGTTATCAATTGTGGACAAATAGGCGATATTTGACTCAACCAAGAAGTGGAGCTCTTACAGTGGTGAATTGTTGATATTTTATGTACCCACAAATCCTAATGCTCGCTTTTAGTGCAGGCTGCGATAAACCATTAGAAACCCTAACATAAATTAACGTCCACTAACTTTGGTGGTCACTTATAATACAAAGTTTTCTTGGTTAAAAGGAAATCAATGAGCATGTGGGTAGATAACTGTGTACAATCTTAACTAAACCCTAAGGTCTAAATAGACGTCTCACATTAGTCAAAATAGACATGCTGTGTGTTCTTGTGCCTCTTGTTAATTAATAATGGAGCCCTAAAGTTGTGCTGGTTTAAGCCTGCAATGTATGGTGGCAGGCAGCTAGGAAACTAACCATGTAACTTCCTAATAGATTTTGGTTGAACACATGGGTATCAGAACACAAAATGTCAAGCCTTAGTTCAAATTTTCTATATATGACCACTAATTAATCCACGGAGAATCCAAAATGTCCAAACATGGATACTTTGTTTTGTTAATTAATTTCATTGACTTTAGTTGAATTCTTTGATTCGTGTAAACGTGATGAAACTAAATGGTGAACGTGACGGAATCAGCAACAAAACAGATGCACGCGTGGGATATATACTAAAGTTGACAACATATAGAACATATACTATGGACTCCACCTTTTAGAAGCAAAAAATGTATCAAACACTTTGATAGTGAACTTGACAACACGGGCAAAATGGAATAACATTCATTTTGACTTATGATAATGTTTGGCCTTATCTTATTAAATTTTAAGCTGGGGCATCATAACCCATAAGCGTGGCAAATACAATTTCTTGGTGGCCATGTCATGTGCCTTTGCTGCTTATCATCCACGTGTGGTACAAATTAACTCTTCATGATCCAATTCTCTCTAGTGGTTCAACTAAGATCCAACTCTCTCTAGTGTCTCAACTAAGAGCAAACTAATAGTTAAGGGACAACGATTGCATCTTTACCTTAAATTTATTGAACATTGAAGATTAGATATATGAATAAAAAGACTAATTTATTGGATAGAGAGACTCAATACTATTGCATTTTTCCTTTGTCGATTATCATTAGTACCCAATTCAAAAGATTAGCTAATTTTTGAAAAGATACGCGTGATATATACTATTTCATTGTTAACAAGTTAAAATTTTAGACCTACCGATTTGCTAAGAGATTAGACGGGCGCCTGCTTTTAACTTTTAAAGTTTGAAACAATTTTATCCTGTAGGATAATATAGGGTTGATCAACCTTAGCTTGAAGTAGTTCCATTTACATTGTCAAGATGGCATTGATTGCCATAGAGCAAATGAATAAAGAAAGAGAAAGATGCCTCAAACACAATTAGGAATCCCTACTCCTCTTCTCTCCCCAAGCACAATACAATCTAGCTGGACAACCGAATGGCACAAAGAAACTTTTGCATGGAATGGATGTGGGCGAAAAGTAGAAAAGATGAAAAGAACGAACCTAAAGAACAAGGGGAAGTAGAATCTTTGTTGGTGTTAAGCAAGCGATATTCGCACGTTGCTTATCAAAGTGCCCGTTTTGCTCAAGGAGGAGCCAAGAACAAAAGGCCTAGGGTTAAGTGTGCTTATTCCATAACCAATAGGTTAGGATGTTTTATTGATTTGTTCTGTTAGATTTTTTAGTAAAAATAAAATTACATTTTTGTAATTTAATAATTTACTATGAAAATAAATAAATAAATAAATAAATAAATCTCAATCATATATTTCATTATTTTTTAAAAAAGCTACCATTGTGTTATTTATGTGATAATAACATTAGCTTGTGTTTAATGCATTAATCTTAGATTTAATTAAAACATATAAAGTTTTTTTTTTATCTGCTATTAATTACTTGATATCGGTGCCTTTCAATAATAAGAAAAAAGGAAACTTCCCTTTATCATCACCAAGGGAAGACAAAGACAGACTGAGGTTCATCACCATTGAATAAATAAATAATTAATAATGGTTTGCTTACTTTAGTAATTTAAAGAAAATTTTATTTTTTCCAATTTTCAAATAATATTTTGAACAATATCCTAAAAACTTAATATATTATAATTTATCCATTTTTGGTAAGCAGATCTTCTTGGTTATCTTGAAAGATTCACTCATAAACTATGTCCTTAACAAGGTTTAACAGTACTAAGGCCTAATCGATGTAAACATTTTTATATAAACATAATTATTTTATTTAGATTTTAAAATAAAAATTTAAATTACTGGCATTATTTATTAAAAATTAGTTTTAAGATAATCTGATAAAAATTATTATCACGTAAGACAAATGTAATGATGATGATAAACACATGTAATGATCTTGTTTAGAATGCATAGCCTTCATGTTAATCCCATTCTCAATTATATGTAATTATTATATATCCATATATCTAGATTTTTTGACATCTAATCATGAATCATCAAAAAATCACAACCGTTGGATCAAATTACTTTGTATCGGGATCACGTAGGTAGCCCTGTTTGGTTAAAAGATAGAGTTTCTACGGTCCATCAAATGTGGTGGCCGTAAAGAGGCCCAAACTCACCGCATTGTCAATACCCAAAAAATAATTCCTACATTTAGTAAAAATAAAAAGAATATATATATTTTTTAAAATTGTGTAAATTCTTTTTTATTTTTTTAAAATAAAAAGTGTTGTGTGGGTCCACCATTTTTGCAAACACTTCTGGTGTAGTTCCGCTGTGTATAATCTAAAAGGAAGCTAAATGACGAAACTGTCCTTGTCAAGGGAATGCCAGCAACTGCGCTGCAACTCCCGTCAGCCTCTATAAATTCCCATGTTCAGTTGGCTTCTGCAGCAAATTGAGTTCTTCGATTTTGCTTATAGGAAAAGGAAAAAAAGGAAGAAGAAATGGTTGGTAATTCTAATAGAGTTGAGGATTTCTCTTGCCGAGAGAACACAAGCACTGCTGCTATCAGGGTATCGGTGGAGGTACCAATGCCACCGTCAGCCATGGAGATACACAGTGTTTGTTTGCCACCACAGAAAACCACTCTTCAGAAGCTGAAGCACAAGCTAGCAGAGATGTTTTTCCCTGATGATCCTCTCCATAGATTCAAGAACCAAACGTGGTTCCAAAAACTTCTCCTGGGTCTTCAGTTCTTCTTCCCCATTTTTCAATGGGGTCCTCAGTACAGTCTCAAGCTTTTCAGGTCTGATGTCGTCTCTGGTCTCACCATTGCTAGCCTTGCAATCCCTCAGGTAGACACCTAAGCATCTCTCTCTGTCCCTCTGTCCCTCTCTGTGCGTGTCTCTCTCTTAGTGGTAACATGTTTGTTTGTATTGTCATTTGTGATGATTCAGAGCTCAAAACAAACTTGGGTTTCCGTTCATGTCTCCAACTTTCTTTTTGGGTTGTCAGAATGGCCGTTTGAGAACTTGATTAGCAGTTTGAAGGGGGCTTTTCTAAAATAGTTTTGTTTTTTCGTTACATTCTTTGTCTTACTTAGCATGAATATATGACATGTAAGCTCCCCCACATGGCTTAAACTAATATCTATCTTTGCAGCTTTTTCTCCACACGTTTTTGTTCTTTACGGATCCAACATGATTACTATTGAGCCTATTTGCTTAAAAATATGGATAAAATGGGTTTTGGGTATCCAAATGATTATTCTTTTTCAAGAAAAGAAAAATGGAAATTAAAATCCACTCTTACATCTAACAACCCTTTATCCTTTATGTTAATCTGATCCTGTTTTGTTTTCTGAACTGCAGGGGATCAGTTACGCAAAGCTTGCAAATTTGCCCCCAATTATTGGCCTGTGTTAGTACTAACACCCTACCATTTATGAATTAATGCATAATATATTTAACTCTGTTTAACATAAACTGATAACCGCCATCTGGGTTGCATGCAGATTCAAGTTTTGTGCCTCCATTGATATACTCAGTCCTTGGTAGTTCTAGACATCTGGCTGTTGGTCCAGTCTCTATAGCTTCACTGGTCATGGGCTCAATGCTAAGTGAAAGCGTTTCCCACACTGAGGACCCAATTCTGTATCTTAAATTGGCTTTCACTGCCACTTTCTTTGCTGGTTTGTTCCAGGCAGCTCTCGGTCTACTTAGGTATAAAAATCTGCAGATTCTGAAACTATAATTTTCCATTTGGGAACTGTTTTCTTCAATGAGTAGCTGAAAGCGACAGTCCTGTTTAAAATTAATGGCAATAGGACTCAATATGCTGCTTTTCATAGTGGGCATAAAATTATCCTTCAAACAATTTTCAAATCAGGTTTCGAATTTGAAGAAATGTTGTCTTTTCAAGTGAAGTCAATAGCAAGAACAAGCATTACTTTCAGCTTTCTTTGGTTTTCCTCTAATATGGAAACAAGATAATTCGGCAATCCCATTTGTTGATTGTGCCTGGCTGATTTACAGGTTGGGCTTTGTGATTGATTTCCTCTCAAAAGCCACTCTTCTTGGCTTCATGGCTGGTGCTGCTGTGATTGTGTCATTACAACAGTTGAAAGGGTTACTTGGAATTGTTCATTTCACAGGGAAGATGCAATTCATCCCTGTTATGAGCTCTGTCTTCAACCACAGAAATGAAGTAAGTCACTTCATCACCACAAAGCAATATACTCTACTTTTCTTTCTTCTAAGTAAAAGGATAGAATTTATCCCAGGAATTCAACTAACACCCGAACTTTTCTTCTTTCTTTTAATCGAAGATTTCTGTCAATTATTCTCACAACAATCCTACTTTATGCTACTCACAGAGTACCTAAAATATTTTTGAAGACTCTAAAATCACTTTTCAAGCTTCCAGAGGTTTCTTTGTCAAACTCTCTGCTAAACATTCAAGTGTATTAACATGGGTACAACTCATATGCAGTGGTCTTGGCAAACTATTGTGATGGGATTCAGTTTCCTGGCCTTCCTCTTGACGACAAGGCATATTGTGAGTTTCTCTATGCTCCAAAGAAGATGGTCTCTTCCAGATTTTTATGAAGCAATGTATTAAGTTGAAATCTCAACTTTGATTTATCGTTACAGAGCATGAAGAAACCAAAGCTTTTCTGGGTATCGGCTGCAGCCCCCTTATCTTCAGTTATTCTCTCAACTATTTTGGTCTTCTGCTTCAAATCAAAGTTACATGGAATCTCTATTGTAAGAACTGATGTTATAAACTTGCTGCTTCTATTTATTAATCAAAATTGGTTCTGTCAAAATTCTCTGTCTACACATTTTCTGTATTGATTTTCATTTTTCATGCCCAGATTGGCCATTTGCCCAAGGGATTGAATCCGCCTTCATTAAACATGTTGTATTTCAACGGCCATTATCTCGCACTTGCTATCAAGACTGGCATTATCACTGGGATCTTATCGCTTACTGTAAGTTTCCCAAAACCAAAATGAATGGTAAATTTCTGCAGTGAAATGCTTGTTCTTTCTAATTATTTTAGACCTTTTTGTTCATTTTAGGAAGGAATTGCAGTGGGAAGGACTTTTGCGACTCTCAAGAACTACCAAGTTGACGGCAACAAAGAAATGATGGCTATAGGTCTCATGAACATGGCCGGTTCATGCACTTCCTGTTACGTTACAACAGGTTCATTACAACCCTTTTTCGAATTTGACCATTTCAGGAAGAAATCTGAATTCTCCGACTTCTAAAACTCTTTCTTCGTCTGAACTTCTCAGGATCATTTTCGCGATCTGCTGTAAACTACAATGCAGGAGCAAAATCGGCAGTTTCCAACATAGTAATGGCATCAGCAGTGCTCGTGACTCTGCTGTTCCTCATGCCACTATTTTACTACACTCCCAATGTCATCTTGGGAGCCATTATCATAACTGCAGTCATCGGCCTTATTGATTACCAGGGAGCATTCAGATTGTGGAAAGTCGACAAGCTTGACTTCTTAGCTTGCTTGTGTTCCTTCTTCGGTGTTCTCTTTGTTTCTGTACCCCTGGGTCTTGCCATCGCAGTAAGTTTTTAGCTTCTTCCGAGTCTCTGGGTTACGTTTGATCTGTCTAGAAATTATATTTCTTTCACCATATGCCTGATTCTTACCCTTTTTCGGGATGGGGGATTGGAAAATTCAGGTCGGAGTATCGATGTTCAAGGTTCTGTTGCATGTCACAAGGCCAAACACTCTGGTATTGGGAAACATTCCAGGCACTCAGATATACCAAAGTCTCACCCGATACAGAGAAGCTTTACGAGTTCCTTCATTTCTCATACTCGCAATTGAATCTCCCATCTACTTTGCGAACTCCACTTACATACAAGAAAGGTCAGTTCTGGCATGCTCACTGCCTTTATTTGTAGACAGACAGGGTCCTCATTGCGCCTGCATAATTATATCACTGTAAATTTAGCAGATCGTAAGTGATTCCGTCAGATTTGGTTATCTGATCGAAGGGACTTCTCATTGCAGAATCTTAAGATGGATACGCGAGGAGGAAGAGTGGATTAAGGCCAACAATGGAAGTCCACTGAAATGCATAATCTTGGACATGACTGGTATGCAAGATTATAAACTGATAAACTCACAGGATACATTTGTTTCATTTTCATGAAGTAAATTGGAGCCATTTATTCAGTTCACAGAATTACAATCAAGCTTAACCATGTCAGTAATCATTTTGTTTTCTCAGCTGTGACAGCCATAGACACAAGCGGCATTGAAACCATATCTGAACTCAGAAAGATGCTTGACAAGAGATCACTTCAGGTTAGCATTGTCATCTGTGTGAGTTTCAAGCACGCTGCATCTTGCTGATCTTGTTGTTTTCTGGTCTTTTTCAGCTTGTGCTGGTAAATCCTGTTGGGAGTGTAACAGAGAAGCTAAATCAGTCAAAAGTATTAGATCCTTTCAAGTTGAATGGACTGTATCTAACAGTAAACGAAGCTGTGGCCGATATTTCATCGGCCTGGAAAACTCAGCCTTGACTTCCTCGAAGAGGAGGATTTTGGTAGGTCAATGGTGAGGAATGAAGAGGAGTATTCATGATGTAACCTCTTAGTTTCGAAGCACAGGGGAAACAACAAGTAGTCTGTAAATTAAACAAACCTATTTACAGGTTAATACAAGCTTCCATTGAGAAACTGCAGATGACTCTTCCTCAGTTTGATTTCAGAACTCTTAAGAATCGATTCATCCCTTTCAACGAGGTTCCCTTGACCAGATCAACAGCAGATTTCTATTACATATTTCGTAAACAATAAATTATTCTAACTCAAAACTAATGTAACTATATTTCCTAAGTTTAAAAAGCGTTACAATATCTAATTATTTGACCAATTGATAAACTAGTATCACAAACTATTAAAAATAAAAAGTTAGTCTAACTATATACAACTTAAATTTGTAAAATAAAATCTAATATTAATGTTTAAAATTTACTTAATACAATACAAAATTAATTCACTTTATTCTCTAATTTTATAGTGCTCATATTACAATATATAATTATTATACTAATTCACAAACTAAATATTTAGTATCACAAACCATTAATTAAATCATAAATTTTTTTTAATGCAACAAGAGATTAATCTAAATTTAGTTCTTAAGGCATTAACATTATAATATAAATTCATTTGCTAATTTATAAACTAATATTTCTATATTATTAACTAATTTTAGATTTAAAATTACAAAATTACAACATAAATTTATATCTTAAAAAATTGATAAGTAAATTTGGTAAAAAATAATACTTACTTCAACGGTGATTCCCCAAATCAGTTGTCATAACGGATTTTCAATCAGGATTGATTTTAAAAATGCTTTTGAGTGATGTTTTTTAAAAAATAAATAAAATTATCACTAATTCTTTTTACTATATGATTGAATATTAAAATTTATTTATTTTTTTAAAAATATTTCAAATTAACAAAATTAATTCTTATTTTTTATGATAGAAAAGTGTTAACATTTCCATAGTGCCTAGAGACACCACTTAATCATGCTTATTTTTTGATTTTAAAATTTACTTGATGTTTAAAATCGATTTTTAAAAAAAGAAAACTCAAAAGAAATATGATAACACACATGAAAAAAAAATAGTGAAATTTTAATTCTTAGAAAATATAAAAGTTTAATTTTTATTTTATCTTTAATTTTGAAATCATTTTTTATAATTTTGAAATTTTATCTCTCTGCTGCAATGCAACAACATACTATTTTTTATTAAACTTTAAATTTAAATTCAATTTTTCTTTAATTCCATTCTAATAATTTTTTATGACTTCCATTTTAATCATTTTCATTTTTTACCTCAATTTCAATTGTGAAAGATTCTACCTAAATTAATATGGATGGAATTGATTATTTATATTTGCTTGCAATGCTATCCTTTTTTTTTTTTTGAAAAAAATTACGTTTAGTTAATAAATATTTTATTTTTTTGAAAAATATTTTTTTAAAAAATAAATATATCAATTAACTAACTCAAACATGAACAAATTAACATACCTAAATGCAACACATACTTCAATTGAGCAAAAACTACTTTTCTAGAGACAGGGAGTAATGTGGCAATGGGTATGCTCCCCCCTCCCCTTTTCCTCATTACGTTGAGAACTAAGAACAAAAGTTTTTTTTTTTTTATTTAATTAACTTTTGTTCTGAGTTCGTAATGAACCATAGACAAAACCTTAGTTTTTTCTACCTCTATTCACAGTTGCTAAATCCCCCTTTATTGACAAACAACTTTGAATTATTCTCCCTTAACTTTTACTGGGTTTTTATGACAATCATGAACCATTAAAATTTAACTATTCTATTTTTTGTAGCAGTGCTCTTGGCTACTTCTTTTGCAAGACCGAAAAAAGTGACCATATCATCAGTCACCATCAGTTGAAGAGGAAATGCTGAGAAGAATGAACAATTGTCACCAACTGCACTGCTCACCACTAGTAACCATCACAAATTGCACTGTTCAACCACTAGATACCCATCACCAACTAGAGAAATTGCATCAACTATTGTAGAACATGGGTGTTCAATTGTTATAGAATATGGTTGTATACTATTTTACAATTTTAACGACATTACATTCATCCATATGAGTGTGCTCAAATGACAATTTACTATATAGTTCTATGTTTTATTTTTAAGTATAAATTATACTTCTTAATTCTTTCAAATTCTATTATTAGAAACCAATTAAAACTCTTACAAAAGACTGAATAATAAATCTTGGCTCAACATATACTAGCTTGAGAATAAGTTGCAGATATACTCATGAAAGCATTCCACTGCTACAAAACAAGGCTTTTTTTATAATTAGAAAAATATTTTTTATTCACTTATAAAAGTGTGAATTATCTCAGTGTAAATAAAGTAGTAAAAATAGTGCGTGATTTTTGAATTGCGAATAAATGATAAAATAGTTCAAAGTTTATTAATGCTTTTATTCATATATAATTCTAAAACGGTGAATAAATTATAAAATTATTTATAATTTATTAATTTTAGTATTTATAATTTTAGAACAGTGAATAAAAGATAAAATAGTTCACAGTTTTAAAGTCGTGAGTTATTTTATTTTTAATTAAAAAATTAATTGTTATTAATTTTTTATTAATAATTATTTATTAAATAATTTAATATATTTTATTAATAATTCTTTATACACACTTTCTTTGTATTGTGGATAAAGAGTATTTGATAATTTTGTAATTATTTTTTATTTTTATTTAAACTCTCTAATATATTTTAGTAATAACTTTTTATCTACAATTTTTTTAAAAATGTAAATAAAGAGTATTTAATTATTTTTAATTATCCGCTACATACTCACTTAATTATTATTTATATAGTTTAATATATTTTAGACTAAATATTATTTAAAATTTTATAAAATATTTTTTATTTTAATTTTTACCTTAAATTCAAAATGTCTTTAAACAAATCTTAAATAATCGAAAAAGTTAAATTAGATATTTTAAAAAATTTAAAAATTGAGAGTGTTCCAATTAAAATCTTTTACTACAAATTTTGACTTAAAATTTTTTGTATCCATGCAAAAAAATTCAAATCTACTGTCATAAAAACTTTCAAAATTTTTTTAATATTAAAAATATATTTTTTAAAAATTTTATTATCATATTTTAAAAAAATTCATAATAAATAGCTAGTGAATAAAAAATTATTCAAAATTAAAAATTGATTCAATGTAAAGTGTATAATTTATTTGTGTAATTTTTTAACATTTGAATGATAACAATATGCTTAATTTTGTTAGAGTAGTTTTAACAAAGGTCTAATTTGACTATTTTCTATTAATTAGAGGTTTGTTAGGATGCACTTTAAAGTTTATAGTAAAAATTAGGAGATTTTTTTTTGAGGATTTTAAATGAGATCAAGTTGTTTTAAAGTCCCTTAAATTTGATGTTAATGATATGAGGGTACAATTTTATGATGATGATTCTAACATGAAAGGAAAAACCAAGGCATATGAAATAGATTTCTTCAAATAAATTTGACACATTTTATATGCCATGTGCTTATCATTCTCTTAAGTTAATAATTTGTGATATGATAAATTCTTGTGTTAAAACTGTGCCATTTTTTAAGGTTATGCAACACATGTACTTTTGTTAGTTTTACAAACAGACAAAAAATTTTACAAGATCATGTTCGGTAGTTAACTTTAAAGTTCTTGTCAACACCAAGATAATAAGTCTTGTTAATAGTGCCACAACCATAATAACTTAATCTAATGAAATAACATAAGCTTCATTTGATTTATCAAGCATTAGTGAATATGGCAAGACAAAGAATGCGTCTGAATCATTAGCAACAGATGAACTTGAAAGTTTTGAGTTTGTATTGGGTATGACAATATGGCATAACATTTTGAAAAAAAAAAAATGTTAACTTGGTTAGGCAAAAGTTGTAATTTAAAGATATGCAATTAATGATGCAATAAAGGCTTTGAAAAGGTTGAATTTTTTATTTTGTAAAATATAGGGAAAAGACTTTCACATTTGCTATGATGTCAGCTAAATAATCGCATTTAAGATGGATATTGATCTTATATTTTTTAAAAATAACGTATAACTTATAGAACGAAATAATTTTGATAAAAATAACCATAAAGAAACTTCACAATTTGTTGAAATTTTTTAGAATTAATTTTTTTCTTGTTGTAGTTGATGTCGCTATTTCATCTTTTAAAAGTAGATTTTAACAGGCAGAAGCTTTTGAAGGTATTTTTGATTTTTTTTTTTAATCCTACAAAGTTGATTTCAGTAAAAGATAATAAATTGCATAAATGTTATGCTAATCTTGAAACCTTTTTAACATATATAATGACAAACCTCATATTGATTGTGATGATTTATTTTTTGAATTGCAAATATTACAAATGTGTATACCAGCAAAGTCAAGATCAGCCATAAAAGTTTTTGAGTTTATAAAAACTTTAATTTTTTAAAAATATTTTAATTAGTTATAGAGTTCTATCAACTTTGATAGTTATTGTTGCATTAGGAGAAATAAGCTTTTCAAAACTAAAATTGATATATTTTACTTATGTTCTACGATGTCTCAAAATATTTTGCATCTCAAAATGCTAAAAAATTAAGATTTTTTTCATAATTGTTTGAGACTGTCAAATTTTGAAGTGCATGACCCAAAATTAAGTCACTTCATTATAATGTAAATACTTATTTAATCTAAATTATTTTTAATTTTAAGTACAATATTAAAATATGCAAAAACAATTACTTTATGCTTTCTAAGGGGAGTTTTCTTTTGTTATTCTAATATTTGCTATCTCACTTATATTTTTGATTAAGCCCTTAAAAATTCAAAATTGGCCATGTCTATCAACATACTAATTCTATCAACATATTAATACACCAATACACCAATCCATCAACACACCAACATATAAATTAATTCTTCGTCACATTACATATCAAGGTAGACATTAATTCTTTTCCAAACAAAAGTTTACCATTCAAAATTTTAATAATAAGATACACCAACATTAATTAGTCAAATAAATTCATAATACCACAATTTAGTCTTAGATTCCAAAATTGCATAGAAATGACATAATTATTCTAACTCAAATTAATGTATATTCCCTAAGTTTAAAGTGTTAATGTTATAATGTCTATTTGTTTTACAAATTGATAAACTAGCATCACAAACTATTAATTAACTAAAAGATTAGTCTAATTATATTTACATTGTATGAATATGCACTGTTCTTGCTACTTGTTCAACTTAAATATTTAAAATAAAAACTAGAAGCCTTAAATTTACTTAATAAAATGCAAAATTAATTCACTTTATTCTCTAATTTCAAAGTGCTGATATATACATACATATATATATAATTATTATACTAATTCATAAACTAAATTTTTAATATCACAAACTATTAATCAAATCAAAAAATTTCATAAATACAACAAGAAATCACTCTCAATTTGACTCCTAAGATGTCAATATTACAATATCAACTCATTTAGTAATTTATAAATTAAAAATTCTAATGATTTGAACGATTACGAAGTTAATTTCAATTAGTAGAGAATGCTTTTGGTGAGATTGAAATATTTTAGTGGAAAGAAAGAGAAAGAGAAGAGAGGGCGGCAAATAGAAGAAAATGAAGGAAATGAAAAACGGTAGGAGGAAGGGGGGGCTAGACATATTAGGGTAGGGTTTTTCTTCTTGGTTCTCTAAGAACTAAGAGTAAAAAGCCTATTAAAATGAAGCTTTCTTCTTAGTTCCCTAAAAAATGAGAAGAAAAAGCTTCTTACAATAAAACATGGCTGTATACAATCTGTTTGAAATCATATATTGTTGTACAATTTTGTGTTTTATTTGAAAATATAAAATATATTTTTTATTCTTTTAAATTATATTAAATACTAATTAAAACTCTCATGAAAAGATTGCATTTGTAAACTACGAAAAAATTTAGAGATGTCACATAGAATCTCTTCGTGTGATATTATCACCGCTTGAGAAGCTTGCATGTTATCAACATGCTTAGTCGTAAAGCAACAACTAACTTAAGATATCTTTCCAAGAATTTCATTATGATCATTAGGTAAAAAGTGTTCTTTATTTTAATTGATAGGGTCAAAAAAATGGGATCATGTTGAACACAAAAATTAGAGTAATTGTCAGGGAAGTACTTTGTTAAAGTTGAACATGAGCTTGAATAGAAGTCAATAACATAAATAGATTGCCACTATAGGCATCAATGAGTAACCACCAAGCACTATAAGAGAATATACCAGAAGCTACCACATTAATTCAAAGATATAAGTTTTAAGTCATCATGACCTTAGCCTAATTTTTATGATTTTGTCGGTCTCAAGTTTACTTCTACTTTTCTTCTTACTTCATATTTTTTATTCTAAAAACAAGTTATAAAATATTGTTTTTTTTTTTTACTTTAATTTTGAAAACATTTCAAAGATATAGAAAATAATAATAATTTCATAAAAGAATGATTTGAAAAGAAAATTACAAAAATTCTATATTATTTAAACAAAATTTAATTTGTTCCATCATTTTTTGTTTCTAATTGGACTATTAATTAATATAATAATTATTAATACTAAGTTCCATCTAAAGGAAAAATAAAAGTGAAAGTGCAAAGATATGAAAGTGTTGTTGCTATACCATCATCACTATTTGAAACACGGTAAGAAAATGAATTGATAAAAAAATCTAAAGAAATAAAAGAAAGCTGCATTTCCACATTTTTATCTTTTAGAATCATTTTATTAAAAAATTAAAAATATATTAAAAATATGTTTAAATAAATTTGAATCATTAAAAATTTTAAAAATACAAAGGTCAAGAAACATTTTAAAATTCAATTAACAATTAAGTTAGTAAAAAATATTATTTAAATTATTAGTTAGTAAAATATTAATTAAAAATAAGGTTTCATATGTTTATTAAAAAATTTAATAAATTATAATTATGTAATCTCAGTAATTCAATATATCATTAAAGTTTTCACGTAATTATATATATAAAAATTAGATTATAATTTTTTATTAATATAATTTGTGTTAATCTTTAAAAAAAAATCATATGTGACAGTTTAATAAAATAAAAGGTAAAATTTCATAAAATTTTTATGTTTATATTTTATTATCAATCAAACTTTAATATTTAAAATGTGACAAATCGAACTTTGATGTATCAGTTTGAATTAAATTAAATTATTAATAAATTAAAAATTAAAAATATTCAAATTGAAGATGTCATGCAATGAATTTTGACTTAAAATTTTTTATAAATGTAAAAAAAAATATTCAAGCTACCAACATAAAAAGTTTCAGAATTTTTTGAATATTAAAATTATTTTTTAATAATTTATATTATTAATTTTAAAAAAAATCACAAGAAATAGATATTGTATCAAAATTATTTAAATTTGAGAAATGAATCCAAAATGAATTGTTGAATTACTTTTGAGATATTTCAACAATGAAAATATTTTTAATTTTACATAACTGTTTAAGTTAAGGAACAATTTGAACCAAACTAATAAATTAAAAATCGATTTGTCACTTTTTGAATGCGAGAATTTGATAATAATATGAGATAAATATTAAAATATTTTAAAATATTTATCATAAAATAAATTATTTAATATTATTGATTTATTTTTTATGTTGATATTATAAATTATAGAAATATATATTTATTTTTTTTAAAAAATCAATATAAATCATATCGACCAATGTACAAATGATCTCATAACTTATAATTTTAAAGTTCAATTGGAATTTCACATTTCATATCATATTGCAGACGCAAACCATGCATGAAGTATATATACATACAATAATGTAACAATTGAGCAGCTTTAACTTTTGTTTCTTTGGACACAGAAAGCAAGAAAAAGCCACAGATTTAAATGGAAAAAAAAAATCATGGTTTCAGTGCCTTTAGCACTAAAGTATTAGTGGCACAAACCTGGAAGGTTCATTATTAAGACTTCAAGAGATCCTAAGTTAGACTTTTGCGTGGAGAAAGGAGCGCCTAAGGCTTATGCACTGGAAGAAAAATGGTCAATTAGGGCATGATTATGATAGTGGATCCCCACATGCCCAAAAGTGCGGCAAATGCTTCTAATGGCCTCGGTATATTCCAAAGGATAAACTCCTGCACTCACCATGCTCATGGACTCATGCAACCCTTGGTGTGGCCTCCCTAAACTGTTGTGCCCTAGTCAAAGCACTAAAAGAGTACTAAAGACTTGTTTCTTTTGTGGCTTCTTTAGGGTTTGCACCTATGGTTTACTTGGGGTTTCGGAGTGGATCATGCAAAGAGATTGATTGCTCTTTATGAAGTTTGCATATATGGGCATGTAAATGCGTTTATCCTTCCAAATTAGCCAATGAATGTGTGCTTTTCAGGCAGAGGCACATAGCATATTTGAGGGCTATTGCTTCGTGGCTTTCCATGTGTCTCATCCTTCTCTGCAGATTCACTTCTCTTCTGTTCTTTCTCTTCAGGACTTGGTTTCTTTAGAAAACAAGCATTTGCATACCCATGTGATCATGTCTTTGCAATATGCTTATGCACTATGTGATCATGTCTATCTTTAGAACATCTTATAATAACACGTAAATAACCCAAAAGTAGGATTACTTGCGTGGATCTAATATCTTAATTGGCATATTAAAGCTCTGATTTGTTTGAAAGGAAAGAGATAGATAAAAATTTTGTACTGATTTGAATTGTTCTAATTTTTTTTTTTAAAAAGATGGAACTTTTTTTTGGTAATTTATTGGTTCAAAAAAGATTAGGGACAAGAAGCCATTAAGTAAACTTAGAGATCCTAAAAAATGTGTGCTCTAGATGCCCAGAATAAGGTATATGCATAATACATGATTGCTACTGAATGCAAGGCAATGACAAGAAGATGT